>JAKSZT010054518.1:14949837-14970225 GCA_026826555.1 Tolypeutes matacus
ATCCATCCATCCATCCATCCATCCATCCATCCATCCATCCATCCATCCATCCACCCATCCATCCACTGACCCATCCATCCATCCATTCATCTCCTACATAGTAAACAACTGTTTTGTGCCTGGCATTGTATCAGGCAAAGGGAGTAAATCAGTGAGGAGACAGTTTCTTCCTGTGGACAGCTTACATGTCAGTCAAGAATACATTAAACCATAGAGTACACGAGAAAACTACTTAGTACAATTTTAACCAGGTCTATGAAGGTTGTACAGGAAGTTTGGACAGTCAGGGAAGGCTTTTCCAAGCAAGTATCATTCTAACTGAGACATGAGAGATTAGTAGGAGGAAATTAAGTGAGAGAGGTTTGAGGGTGAGTGAGCTTAAAAGTTGGGGGGCAGCACAGACAATGTTGGGAAGGAGTTTGGTGTGTTTGGGGGCCTAGAAGAAGGTCGCTATGAGTCCAGTGTGAGGAGAGCATGGTGAAGATGAAACTGGAGAGGTAAGCAGGGGGCAGAGCTGCTGTGCAGTGGGGAAGTTTGAACAACTCCACAGTGTGCGATTAAAATCACAGTCTAGTGAATGACCGGCCCTAGATTTGTTCCGGGTATATCAGCATGACCATATGTGGCATTTCTTAGCCAGAAAGTGAAGGAACTTATAAACCATAGTAAGGAGTTTGGATATTTGTTAGAACCGTGGTGTGGCATGAGCAGATTTACATTTCTTTGCCAGGTAGAAAATGGATGTAGTGGGGCAAGAGGGAATTGGGATAGACCTGTGAGGAAGCCTCTGGAATTATTGCAGTGAATGATGATGGTGGTTTGAAATGGGGTGTTGGTGATGAAGGAGAAGAGGTGTGGACAGATGGGAGATGTAAGATGGACATCGTTAGACCTGGATTGCAAGTGGGGTCACAAGGGAGGGAGCTGTCACCCCAGTTTCTAGTTTGGACAGTTGGGTAGATAGATGGTTGTGGCCATCTCTGAGATGGGGAACACAGCTACTGTGAAATCATTAGAGAAATAGAACAGAATGTATAAAAGAATTTGTTTAATTAAAATCCCAATAAATCCAACCAAATCTATCTCATGACCTCATTTTATAATTAAACTAAAATAAGCTTCTCAATTTATTTGGCTCAAATATTTTCTTGGTATACTAAGTCCTACTTTCTTAGGGAAATGTAGTCCTACCACTTGACTCTTTCCTGCTGTATACTAAAGCAAAATCAATATGTTAAAATATTACTGTATTGCATTGATTCTAAAACACATTAAAAAAAAACATCTTAGCCTCTCAGAAATTGGAATGCATCTTCCATCTCAGGATGGTATCTTAAAATTGCTGCCAGCTGGTGAGCCGTTTTGATATGTTTTTCTTAGTGGGTGCATTTGCAGACTTGGTTCTTACTGCTGGTAGCCTGACTGGACAATTTGACTCCACAGTGTTTCAGTAAACAAACTATTAGGGGCCATTTGAGGAAGGACTATGAGTTCTGGTTGTCTGTAACCTTCCGTTGACACCCAGTAAGATTAAGAAAGTGGAGGCATCAAAACTTGCAGACTGGGTTCAGCAGCTTGGAAGAAAACCTTGGAGACGATAGTGGAACATTCTTTGAAGAAAAGCCATATCTTCAATGCCCTCAATGGTACATTGCTTTTTAAAATGTAATTTTATTAGAGAGGTTGTGAAGTTTCAAAACAATCATGCACATGTGTGGAATTCCCATACACCACCCCTCCACCAAGACACTACATTGTTGTGGAACATTTGTTACAGATTATGAGATAACATCATCAGACTATTACCACTAACTATGGTTATAGCATACATTTGTTATATATTTTTTACAATGGTACCTTTTGTGGAAAAAATAAGAATATCCATGACTGAGTCAAAAGTAATTTAGAAGAGTTGGACTCTGAATGTATAAGAGTTTTAGGAACACCCTACCAATTTCTTTTGTATCTATTTCTCTTTTTATGGTTGCATAAGAATCATATGTGATAAAACATCAGAACAAATAACTCTAGTGTTTTTTCTTTCTTATGGCTATATAAAACAGTGACCAGTCAAGGATGAATCTCACAATTGTAATGTTGAGAGCTAGAAGTCATAAACTAAAGAATATATAATGTATGATGCTACCTATATAAAGTTCACAAAAGCCAGGCAAAACCAAGATACAGTGTTAGAAGTCAAGTCAGGTGTTATCTTCTGAGAAGGTGCAGGGCACATGAGGGGGGCTTCTGAGAGGCTGACCTCATTCTATTTCTTGACCTGAGTAGAGGTCACACAGATGTTCACCTTATGACTATTAATTAGCTGTATATTTATATATTTTTTTCAAAGATTTATTTTACTTATTTCTGCCCCCCCTTGTTGTTTGCGCTTACTTTCTGCTCTCTGTGTCTGTTCGTCATGTGCTCATTTTCTTTTTAGGAGGCACCAGGAACTGAACCTGAGACCTCCCATGTGGGAGGGAGGCGCCTAATCACTTGAGCCACATCTGCTCCCTGCTTGTTGTGTCTGTCATTGTGTTTCAGCATTGCATCTCCTTGTTGTGTTATGTTGTTGCATCATCTTGTTGTGCCAGCTCACCGTGCCAGCTCACTGTCATCTTCCTTAGGAGGCACCGGGAGCTGAACCTGAGACCTCCTATGTGGCAGGTGGGCACCCCACTGCTTGAGCCAAATCCGCTTTCCTGAGCTGTACGTTTACATTTTATAAACTTGTATCTGTGTGTGGCATCCCTCAATAAAATAATAATGTTTATAATTAATAGTATCTTAGATTCAATGAAATGTAGTCATCTTTATACGGATGGGTGTGTTGGGGGTGGGGGGGTCTTTCCATTTCTCTATTTCCTTGTACATATGCTCCCCTAATTAGTCAGAGGTATCCATATTGCCTTGAGGAGAATTAGGGTTGATGTAGCAGGAATATTACAACAAATGCATATATCTCTGTGATGGTTTGGAGCTGTATGTAGCCCAGAAAAAATATGTTCTTGAACTGAATCCATCCCTGTGGGTGTGAACCCAGTGTAAGTAGGACTTTTTTGATGAGGTCACTTCAGTTAAGGTGTGGCCCACCTCAATCAGGATGGGTCTTAATCCTATTACTGGGGTCCTTTATAAGCAGAATGGAATTCAGATAGAGCAAGAAGAAAGCCACAGGAAGCATCCGGAATCTGAAATTCAACTAAACAGAGAGACCAGGAAAGTCCGCCTTGTGCATTGCCATGTGACAGAAGAGCCGAGGACTAAGGATCACTGGCAGCCAGCTCCAGAACGCCAGTCTTCTGGAAGAAAGCATTGCTTTGATGACACCTTGATTTGGACTTTCTTTTAGCCTCAAAAAAGTGAGCTAATAAATTCCCATGGTTTGTACCAACCCATTGCATTGGCATTTGCTTGAGTAGCCAAGGAAGCTAAAACAATAGCTTACCAAATAGGTAAGGAGGGGAGCAGAGCATAGAGTTCATGCCATAGCCTCATGTGACAGAGTGGGGAGGGAGCCGCAGATGATGCCTGTTGTCTACCTGAGTTGGAGGTCCCCTGGGATGGAGGGGAGTACAGATGGCGGTGGACATGGGAGAAGCACTGAGGAGAGGAAACCATGGGGAACAGAATTGAATTCATATGAAGATACAGCAAGCACTCTCTCAGGCCACATATCTATCTATCTATATATATAAGCCTGGAATAAGTTACAGTATTTATTTCTGGGTTCTAGTATCACATGTACTTTACATTTTTTCCCTTTTTGCTTCCTTGCATCTTCTAAGTCTTTTACAATGTGTGTATGCTATGTTTGTATTAAGAAAAACTGTTATTTTCAATTTCAAAATATAGGCTGGAATTCTACTTCATGTTAAGTTGTGTATGTTGGCTTTGGCTGCTCTTAAAGAGTTATTTACAGCATCTTAAATCTTCTACCCTGCCATGCAGGATTCTTAGCACCAAAGGCAGGGCAGGCACCCAAAGCTTCCAGCTGCGAGAGCTTTATGTGTACCCATAATTCTGAATGGTCCAAGGTTTCAGTTACCCAAACTCTCCTTCATGCCTTTTGCCTTGTGTAGCATAAGTATCAGTATACAGAACCTTGGACAGATACAATCTGTTGTAGGCAAACATGAATTTGGTTTAAAATGCTTCTTTTTTTTGCCCATGGCAGCAACTTTTCTTTTAACCACCCCCCAGCAGAGCACTTCAACATAAGGCACCCACCGCCATCCCTCTTTGAGTGCCCTGAAGACACTTGAGGTGGATGGATAAATAAAACACAGTCCTTGCCCTCAGGGAGCTCACAGTCTCTGAGGGGAAACAGACTGTCTACAACTAATCAAAATATAGTGTGATGGTTATTATGATAGAAGAGTTAAGGGATATCTTTTTTGCCCTCTGTCCCCAACTTCCTGTGGCATATGCTAAGGCTAATGTAACAGTGGGAGATAGATCATTCTGTTAGCATAATAATGATACATGGAGCTGGGCTGGTAGAAGGACTGGCCCTGTGATAGATCTGATTGCCTTCTGGATAACCCACTGTGAGGGAGGCTATGGTGTACCTCTCCTCCTCTGCTCAGAGGACCTGGATCTCCTCCCCATGCCCCAACCTCCCACCCATCATGGAAAAAAGGAGGACCTCAGTGCCAGAAAGCTTGCACTAGAGACTGAGCACAAGAAGAACAATAGTTTGAATAAGGTGAAGGTCCAGAAGGGAGAAGAAGAGAATTGAGTTCTGAGTGGAAGAGGCTTCCAAGTTGGACCATTTCCCATGGGATACCTCTCCTGAGAACTGAGAAGAAAATCCCTTTGCCCACTGGAATAGCTTGTTGCTAGTTGTGAAAGGTTATCAGAGAATAAAGGATCAATTCCCAAATCTTTATCCTCTTTGGAGTCTATAGGGATTGAAATATACCACCCATGTCCCAAGTAAAGGACTGTTTATATAGTCTTCTGGATTTTGTATTGGGGAATGATTGGCAATGCATATTTGTTTATGGCTTTATAACTACACCATCCTGCATAAGGGAACATAGTTCTGGGGTTACAGAGCTACAATGAACATTTATTCAACATATATTTATCAAGCATTCAAAATATATTCAAAATGTAATAAAGTTTAACCTAAATATAACAAAAAGTACAAATTATAAATATTTGTGACTCAAAGAATTTTAGGAAACTGAACATATCCATGTAACCAGTACCCAGCTCAAGAAATAGATTATTACCAGCACTCCTTGATATCCACCATAACTCTTTGGTCACTACTAACCCCAAGGATATGCACTCCATGTCTTCTAACAGAATAGATTATTTTGCTTGTTTTTGAATTTCATGTAAATTGAATCATGTACTGGTATCCTTGTGTCTGACTTTTTAAACTCAGTGCTGTATTTGTCATAGTCATCCACATGAATATAGCTGTCATTTGTTCACTCTCATTACTGGACTCCATTGTGTGACTATACCACAATACAGTATATTTATTTTCTCCATTCTGCCACTGATGGGCATCTCAGTAGTTTCCAGTTTGGGGCCATTGTGAACAGTGATGCATTGAACATTCTTATACGTGTCTTTTCTTGAATTCATATGCACATTTCTGTTGAGCATATACCTAGGAATGGGATTTCTGGGTCATTGGGTATTCATGTGTTCAGCTTTAGTTTATACTGTCAAATAGTTTTTCACAGTGCTTGCATAAGCTTATATTCCCACTGTCAATGTAAGAGAGCTCCAGTTCCTTTACATCTTTGTCTTGACTTGAGATCAATTGCGTGGTTGAGAATGGAGGGGGGCAAGGCTGGGGTAACTGACAGCAGCAAGATGTTGCAAGACTTTAAGAAAGGGCACCACAGTATTTATTTATTCACTTTGTCAACAAATACTTTATAAAGATTTGCTACATACCTTCTGGCAGTGTTCAGCCCTGGGGATACATCTGTAAATGGATAGACAGAATTCCATGGAGTTGATAGTCTAATGGAAAAAGGAGCATCCATTGTTAGAAGAGTTACAGTATAAGTGCCAAGCCCTCATTTTCCAATTTTCATATCAATTCTGGCCTGCAAATGGATTTCCATTAGGCCCATCCAATTTCTTTTGGGCCACAGTCTGCTGGGCCCCAGCTAGTTTGAGTGGGGTCCCTAGGTATTATAAATTGCTTAGACATTTGGATGAGTTTTGATTTCAAAACTCCAGTGTCAATCCTGGAGGTGAATTAGAGTGTGGACTTGATCTTTGCAGCTTGGTAAATGATTCCAGATTTCTGATGTAATCGTCTCCATTACCCTTCCTGAAGGCAGCTGTAAAGGAAGAGGTCTGCCCCTCAACCGCTAGAAAGTCCTCTTTTAATTCATACTCCTTGCTGAGTAGCCAAACTATTTTCTTATTTAGGAATTACTATCCCTCCACACACTTGACTTCCATGGTTCTGTTGTAAAAGCCTTTTCTTACCTGAATCACTGTGTCCTTCCTATTGAGATGTCAAATGTCAGGGTTCTCATAACACCCAATCAGGAAGAGTCATGGTCCCATTGGCCAAAGTGTAGACTGAACATCAAAGACTTCCTTCATGGCCCACTATGAGGAAGTTGTCTATGTAGATTCAAAGTGATGCTTAGAACTGGAAATGGACTGAATTTGGAAGAGCTTAGGATATCACATAATGTAGGTGTGGGGCAACGTTCACTAAACTCTGCCCCATATTTCATCAACCACAATTTATTGAGTGCCTACCCTGTGCCGGGCATTTGTGCTAGGCACTGACGACATACTGTTGAACAAAATCTGGTCTCTGCCCTTGCAATTCTTAGAGTATAGCTGGGGAGACAAGCATTGTGGCAGTTTGACATTATTTATGAATTCTAAAAAGAGATTGATTATATTTGTAAACTAATCTATTCCTCTGAGTGTGATACCCTTTGACTGTATTATGTTCAGCTGAGATGTCTTTGATTAAATTATGTTAAGATTAGGGCTTTGATTTGACCACATCATTAGGGTAATTCAGAGTTAAGTCCCCGCCCCTTTGCTGGGCTATATAAACAGATGCTCAATCAAGGACACAGAAGAAGATATGCGAGAAAAGACAGAAAGCTCCATAGACACGGAAGAGGATCCTGTGGCCCCGGGAAAAGAGTTGAACCATTTGCCTGTCAGTTTACAGCTGACCTTGTGAAGAGAACAGAGCAGCTGAGCCCAGAAAGAAACGAGCCCCCAGAAGAGAGATGAGACCTATGCCAGTCTACAGCTGAAATTGGAAGAAACTGGACCCATGGAGCCTTAAGAGGGAAGAGGAAGGCTGAACCCTCATAGACGTTGCCTGCCATCTTGCGTCAACACATGGCAACAGACTTTGGGTGAGAAGGTACATCTTAATACCTTGATTTGGACTCTTTAGGGCCTTGTAACTGTAAGCTTCTACCCCAAATAAATATTCTTTATAAAAGCCAACAGATTTCTGGTACTCTCATCAGCACCACTTTGGCTAACTAATACAAGCATGTCAACAAAAATGCAATGCAGAACATAAATACCACCAAGGGGGACGTCCAAGGTGCTGTGGGAGTGTGAAGAAGGGGACAAGGAAGTCTTACTGGAAAAAGAGTCAGTAAGCACTAAGCGGAGATCTGAAGGAGCTATGGGAATTAGCCAGAGGAGATGCATGTTCCAGATGAAGGAGGCAGCATATTCAAAGTCCTGGAAGAGAGAGAACATGGTGAATTTAAGAGACATAAATGAGTTGTTTAAAACGGAGTGGGTCAAGGCGATGAGAGATAATGCTTTAGAGATGGGCAGGGCACAGATGAACCTTTAAGCCAGAGTAGGAAGTTTTAATAACTTCTTCTATCAGAGGGGGAAGCAGGATGGACTTAAAGCAGAGGGAGTGGCATGTTCAGCTTTGCACTTTAGAGGGATCAGTCTGATGGCAGTTTGGCAAAAGGATGGTTCTCTGAGTGCTGTGATAATTGGGTAGCTGGGAGAAGGGTCAGACTGTCGTGTGGCAGAACAATTCTTTTAGGGCTGTTCTTGGGTAACAAGTTGGTGCTTTAGCAGATACTCTTGGTACTTTACCCATATGCTCTTGGTACTCACCCTTCTGGGCATGCTCAGCCCCCGGCTTCCAATAGCCAGCAGCTGTGACTCTCTGCCTAATGGTTTTCTCTAGTAACTCGAGCTCAATGGGACTGTGCCCAGGATAGGCCGGTAGTGCCAGAGAAATGCTTCTCGGGATTAACTCTCAACCAATGACTGAAGGGAGTTGGTGGATAAATAGTCCTGTCCCTTCCATCAGGTGAGATAACTCTGAGATGTGTTCTACATAGTATTCCAGTGTTCCCCAGTGGGATTGAACCTCATTTGCCCACAGTGGTAACTTCAATGACGCACTCTTTATTGGTTTATTTCCTGTCACTGTCCACTTGCCCCACCCCCTTCCATGTTGGATACTGTGATGTGCCACTCAATGCCCCTTCAATGAAGGACTTGTTTCCCTAGCTGCTGGGAGTGCTGGAAATGGCCTTCAGCTGCCAGTCCCTTTAGGAATAGTTTCAGCTGCAGAAAGCTGCCTTGTCCCATGTCACACCCTTTCTGGGGTAGCCCACATCCAGTGACTGATTGATGTGGGATTATAAAGTCTTGGCCATCCCAGCCAAACTTGGGACACTTCCGAAGGGCCGTACTAGCTGAGAGCTCCCGTAGGGTTGACTGATGCCTTTAAAGGGGCCTCCGCCATGGCTCCTCTTCTCCCTCTGCCCACCCCTGCTTCCATTATCCCAGGTTTTCATACCCAGGTTTTTCAGCTGGTCTGGGGAATGACTGCTGTTGAAGATGTTGTTGATGCCCCACCCCACATCCCTCTCAGCCCACCTGAATTCACCTGCAGCTATGGACAGTTTCCACCTGCATCTATCTTCCTTGCCCAAGGGCTTTCTCCAGCACCAGGGAGAAATCACCGGACAAATGCCCCAGTCTCCTCATCCTCCAATGGGGCCATGTAGAGGTGTGCTTCATATGATTTCTCAGACCGCGAATGCAATTGTGCCTCAGTTGTCCATCATTGTAATCAGCTTATTAGCACACTCTTCCTTTCTTCTTATCCCTCCCCTATTTCACTTTCCCTACGTCTTCACTTACGCTTCCTGGGATCCCCCCAGATTAACTACCTGTGTCCAAGTCTAGCATCTGATTTGGTCTTGATAAGACAATCGCCTACCCCTAAAATGAAATTCATCATACCTTAGACTCTCTTTTTTTGGTATACCATTCCAAACATACCTTCCAAATTTAGTGAAAACCTGCCCTACTTTCATTTTCTATATATAATGTGGTAGGTAAACAGAAAAAAAAACAAAAACAAAAAAGCCTTAATTTTACTTACATAGATTGAAAAAAACTATTTCCATCAGTTTAAATCCTTCTCTGTGTCAAAAGTGTAAGCACTCCTTGGGCTGGGAAGCAGGCCCATGAGAATTTTCTTCCATCCACAGGCACATTTTTCAGTCTAGGAGAAAAGATGACAGCTTTGGAATTTGTGCCTTGTCATGAGTGTGTTGGGAAGGAAATGTCTGTCCATAATCGAGTTGGAAGGAAGACTATGCAGAAAGTCAACAGCTCTTCTTTCCCGGTGCATCTTGCGGGGCCACTTTTTCATTCCACGTCACAAATTTGGGAAGGCCCATCTGCCGGTTTGATTAATGAGCTCTCTCTGCAAAAGCAGCAGAGATAAATGTCCTCTAGGAACCTGGCAAAGAGAAATGAAGAAATAGGATGGCTAATTTTTAGCCATTATTTTGGAGTTTGAACTCCTTCTCCGCATCAATTTAGCTATTATTTCAAAAACTAATTAATCTTCACTCAGGCAGCTCTGAGGGACCCGTGTTTAGATAATTAACAACCCGTGGATTATGAAAAGTCTCACTTGCAAAATTTGGCTACAGTGTTTGTGTAGAGGAACATTTTCAGTGTTATTCCGTTTAAACCCCTCTTCCATCCATCCTTCATTTCCTGACAATTAAGAGCAAATAATTAACCATGATGGATTTTGCTTGCTAACTTGCTGCTCAGATAATGTTTTCCCTTCCTCTTTGTTCCTAAACTACCTCCATCTGAGCATTTTTGACCAGCATTGTAGATAATTGTGTTGAACCAGGTAACAGTAGGCTTTATTCGCAATTAGCATGCATCAAGAACATTTGGGCTTTGCCTTGGGTGGGGAGTGGAAGGAAATTCCCAGGACTCCATCAGAGAAGCAGCTTGTAATTTCTCCTTGGCTCTCAAAGACTACAGCACTCATATATAACTGTATTTGTAAAGCATTTTCTCTGCCAAGGGCAAGGAAGAATTTAGCTAGACATAAAGGAGAATTTTGGGATTGAAAGAGTTGAGGCACCCTAGAAGAGGTTACCAAAAGAAATGGGAATTTCTATGAAATCTCAAAATCACCCTTCTCTGAAAATTTCATTCCTTCAACAAATTATATGCCTATTGTGTGCAAGGCAGTATAGAAATTTCTGGAAACAAAAGCAACAAAAAGCAGACAAGGAAAGCAAAATTTATAACCTATTGAGAAGGCCATATATTAATTAAATGATTGCCCCCATTTTTAAAAATAAATACATGCTGTGGAGATCAAGGATGATCTAGAGCAGGGGTTCTTAACCTCTTTTGTTCCGCAGACCCCTTTGCCAGTCAGGTGAAAACCATGGACCCCTTACTAAGTCCACACTATACTCTGTTTTATTTATAACTATATCACACCTGCACCAACACATCCCCACAAGAATGATGCTTTTTTTTTTGAATTTCACTTCAAGCTGACAGACCCCTTTTTAGGAACCCCCTGATCTAGAAGCATCTAATAGAAAGACCTGATCTAAGGTGAAAGAATGGTACTTGGAGGTTGGGAAGCCTTCCCTGTGCAAGGAACATTTGAGGTACGAGATCTGAAGGATGAGTACGTGTTAACTATTATGGGAAGAGCATTGCATCCAGAGAGAACAGCATGTACAAAACCTCTGAGGTTTTGAAGGCTTTTGGGGGTGGACAGAGATAAGAAAAAATAAAGTCAGTATCTTTGGAATACAGAGAATAGGGAGAGAGAGTTGTTTGAGATGTATTTATCTTCAAGGTGTATATAGGCTTTCCCTTATTTTAAAATTAATACTCATATCAAAATTAAAAGCTAGAAAACTGAGGGAGGAGGTGTGGTAGAACAAAATCTGGCAAAATTCAACTGCCTAACATACCTCTGGGATTTCAGAATCTAAACTTCTAAAAATCAGCTGGGCCAGGAAACTGAAGCTCAGAGAGGTTAAGTGACTTGCTAAAGTCACACAGCTAATTAGTGGCAGTTCTATCAGGAGTGTGTATGTGACTGGGGGTATTCATGAGGATTTTAGGATGTCCATGGACAAATATTACTATTTGAATAGTTTAACATTTAGTTAAAAATGTATTAGCAACATTACCAACTGGCCCATCAAACTTTTGATGTCATGGATAGTATTTCTTAGAATGAGGCTATTGCTTAGAATGAACAAATAAATAAGCAAATAAAAGTGTAATGAATAATAGTACAGTTAACACACAGATATGGCAAAAATCACCAAGGTGTTAAGAAAATGGCTGACCAATGGGTAATGTCTGTACCACGCCATGCTGACAGGTAACCCTCTGCCTAGAGTATTTTGGGGTAAATCACTAGGGACAAGATATTTCCCAGCTAACCTAAGAAAGTCCCTTTTAGGGTTTCTGGCTCCAAAGTAGCTCAGGCCTTTTTCTGCTTCTCTCTTTCTCTGATTCCCTCTCCCTGAAAACATCCCCTTGGTTCCTCTCTCTTCAAAATATGGGGGAAGAAAGTAGAGAGTTACTGACTTCATGTAATCCTAAAAACAATAGCCATGAATATAACTTGGGTATCGCAACTGAATAATTTGTGAAGGGGGCTTTTAGCAGTGTTAAGTACTTGAGCAGTTAATGACTGTGAACTTTGGAAGCAGATTAAGGCACGCTGTCAGATAAACCCCTTAGCAGGAAGATTATGTTTATTAAGAACACCTTAATTTACTTGGCACGCGCGCCTTCTCTCTTTCCAGGTTGGGTCTTTAGGAAAATTGGCTCCCCCTCCTTATGAGCTCTCAGGAAGAACTGAAGGAATGTATGAGGCAGGCACAGGAGGAATGACTGCTGATCCGGAGGTCAGGCTTCTACCTGAAAGGTTCCTTCTGAGAGCAGGTATGGTCAGGGTTGATTTATCCATTAGGCGCGTTAGGTGTGTCCTAGGGTCCATCATACTTTCAGGGGCCCATAGAAATGTTTTAATTCCTTTCAAAGTCAGAAGAAAAAGTGAATGTAATCCATCCTGGATTATATTTGTCTTTATACTAACACAGTCATAAAATATAGTTTTTAATATTTTTTAAGGAGGAAGAAACTCAGACTCACAAGGTCAAAGGTTGCTTAGGGCCCATGAAGGTCACAGTGTGTGGTAAACACTGTCTTTGTGCCCACCCACCACCTCTTCCCCTTTCTTGCCACAGAAGCTCAATTTTCCTTTGGGGAACCACTTCTTAGCCTGTGAGACTCTGGTGATTTTATTGACCCTGCAGCCAGGAAAGGTCAAATGACTCAGGCCCTGCCAATTACAACCCCACACCCTCTGTCCTCTGTGATTGGTTCAGAATGAGCAAGTGATCCAAGAGGGGCCAGTCAGGGCCAAGACTCAATTCTGGGGCTTCCTTGGAATTCGGGGAGGTGAGAGATAGAATGGAAGCCTGGAGTTGCTGGGCACCATCTTTACCAGCACATGGGGAGAGTTTGAGGAAAAAACTAGAAACAGAGGACTTTCTGGGCTTCCAGCATTTGGAGTTTGGGGACTTTAATCTCATACCTGGGCCGTCTCCCTATGCCGGATTTCTCAGGAGAATCTGACTGGTTTGCTCAGAATTTCTCAAATTGCATTCATGGTATATTAGCGTCAGTGACTACGTGTAAAAGGATTCTGTTGTCAAGTGTGTTGGGGAAATGCTAGCTTGAATGATATCATGTGGACTTCTTTCCTGCAAGACTTCTGCAATCCTTAATATGTTCATGTGCATTTGGAATCCCCTTAATTGGGTGGAGGACCCAATAATTCTCAATCTTGTTTGACCACCAAACTAAGGATTTCAACGAATTCCTAGCTTTAAAGGAAAATATTCTCTTGAAGAATACAATTTAAGAAATGCTAGTAAAGTTTATTACTTTGAGAGCATTAAATGCTGTAAAGGAAAAACATGTTAAAATCTAAAACCTTAAAAAAGGCCCCCTCTTTTAAAAAAGATGCATCTGGGAAATGTGACTCTGACAAGTTCACAATTTTAACTAGAATACCTGAAATCTTGTGTCAGGTTCATCTTTTTTTTTTTTTTTTTAAGATTTATTTTACTTATTTATCACTCCCCCTCATTGTTTGTGGTCGCTGTCTGCTCTCTGTCCATTTGCTGTGTGTTCTCTGTGTCTGCTCGTCTTCTCTTTAGGAGACACCAGGAACTGAACCCAGGAACCCATGTAGAAGAGAGGCACTCAATCACCTGAGCCAGCTCAGCTCCCTGGTTTGTTATGTCTCTCATTGTCTTTCCTCTTTGTGTCTCTTCTTTATTTTTATTTTTTATTTTATTTTACTGGGAGGTCCCGGGGATCGAACCTAGGTCCCTCCATATGGCAGACGGATGCCCAGCCATTTGAGCCACATCTGCCCCCTTTGTGTCTCTTTTGTTGCATCACTTTGTTGCACCTGCCCACTGCACCAGCTCCCCTTCTCCAGGAGGCACCAGGAACCAAACCTGGGACCTCCCATGTGGTAGACGGAAGTCCAATCTCTTGAGCCATATCCACTTCTCCTTCATCATTTTTTAAAAATAATAAAACCCAACCTTTAGCTAATGCTTCTTCTAAGTCCCAGACACTGTGCTAAGGGTTTTATATTCACTCTTATTTAATCCTCATTATAATATAAGGAGGTAGGTGCTGCTATTAGTTCCATTTTATAGCTGAGAAAATGGAGGCACAGAGAAATAAAGCAATTTTTTTTTTTATAATATGTTTTTTTTTTTAAAGATTTTATTCACCCATTCATTTATCCCCCTCCTGCTGCCCGTGCTCGCCGGGTCAGCCAACCACGCCGTGCGGGCGGGCCCGCCCCCACCAGGAGGCCCCGGGAACCGAACCCGGGGCCTCCCACATGGTAAACGGGAGCCCCACTGATTGAGCCACAGCCGCTTCCCGAAATAAAGCAATTTGAATGTGATGGAGGTAGAATCTGAATCTAGGCAATCTGACTCAAATCCTGTTCTTCACCCCTATGCTAATGATAAAATAATTTGCCATATTAGCTCAGGCAAGTCTCTTACCGAGCCTCAGTTTCTGGATCTGTACATTAAGGGTGTCAGACTAGAGGCTTTTAAAGCAATCCAGCTTTATCTAGATTTCCCATGATTTCATGATTTGATATTTGTTAACCCCACCTTGATGACAGTAGGCATTGCTAAAATGTCTTTCTTGTCTACCAGATTAAATGATTTAAGATGTGAAGGAGAGTGGAGACAGAACTGGGAGATTTCAGGCAACTGCTTATCAAAGGGAGCAGTAGTCTTGAATGAAGTTCTCACCACTGCAAAATGATATGCTTTCTCTCAAGGCTGATGAGCTAGGAGAACCCATTCAAATGAGGTCTCCAGAGGCGTCTCCATTGACTGCCGATCTGAATTCAGCCAAGATAGACATCAAGGGATGCTCGGAAACCTCGGCCTCTTTTTTTTTGCATGTGATGGATATGCCTTTGAGCCAGTCTCCACTACACTGGTCTGCCATCTGTCAACCTGGGGCCGCAAGGCTTGAGTCGTCTCATGTTCTTCTGGCCCTGCACTGCTCACACGGGGCAGATGTCATGTGCCAATATTGATGCTTTCTTGGGAAGCAAGAGGGACAGGGTGGAGGGTCAATGTTGAAAAACCCTCAGTGATGCCACATAGCTCTAGTCGTCCTTACACATTTCATCTCACGGGGGCCTCCCAATGGGGTGAGAGGCAGATAATAAAAATAGCTAAAATATATTGGTTGGCACTGAGCAAGTATTCTATTATTTGGTAGCTCATTGTCCCACTGTTTTCCCATCTTAAAATGGCAACAATAATATATTTCTGGCACATATCAAGTGCGCAGTGAATGGTTATGATTATTGTCTCAATCTTGCTAAGTTTAATTATTCCAAGCTCCATCTGACAAGAATGGCCATATTTCAGGTAAAAGACATGGCTGTCGCACTCCAGCCAGTTTTTTTTTTTTTTTTTTTTTCCCTCAATTAATAATATCAAGAAGAGGCAATGCCATTCCCTGGATTGTGGAAGAGGTCTTGGAGAAACTGACCTTATGTTCCTCTCCATGGACCTGAAGCATTGCCTCATTTTGTACCCAGAAGGGCATTTTGAGACTCTTAGGTGCCTTTTGTGGTAGTTAAATAGATGGTTTGTATTCAATGACTATGATGGCCCTGCAATTTTAAAATGACCTGAAATATTAATAGGCCTTACCAACTGCTGGGTGATTGCATAGTTGAAAAGGCGCAGGAAGCCTTTGGGACAGAATTGCTATGTGCTAGAACAGAAATAATGGGAAAAGAAAAACTGTGGACTGGGGGGAGTGGCTGCCTAAATAGAGCAGAACTATTATTTGAAGGCAGGGACCATATCTTCTCTCTTTTGTGAGGTGAAATGACTAAATTACTTGGCTCCATGAAGGAGGAATTCACCAAAGTCTAAGTTAAGTTCAATGCTGGTCACAGGTAAAATGCAGAAGTAAAAGTAGTTTAGTTTCAGTACCCTCTTCACCTCATCCTCCATATCATCCACATATCTTAGATACAGGAACATCCCCCATGTGGTCTTGGCACCTACTGTCTGGATCAGTCTACTATAGCTCCCCATTCCTTGGAAGGCCATGTGTAGTTATGAATACACTGGGCTGAACATAAAACACATTTATAGTAGCTTATAACATGAAGTGAAGAGGTAGATGTTACTGGTGCTGTTTCGGTGAGTGGCTTAGAAACGTCAAGGTCACTGTATCTGTTCTTTCTTCAGTCTTTCCCTTACGCTTGTTATTTCAAGGTCACGTGATAGTTTTAGATATCTCATATATATTCAAGGTAGAAAGAAGATGAAATGGGAAGGGGCAAAGGGGCCACACCAGCTGCTTCTGTCTCTTCTATAAAAGCAAACGCTTTCTTAGGACTGCTCCCTCCATAGACTTTTACCTAGATTCCTTGGTTATAACTGGATCACATGATCATCCCTAGCTGCAAGGGAAGCTAGGAAGAGAGAACAGGACTGTCGTGATCAACTTTGACCAATCATTATCCATTGCCTGGACTTGGCACTTTACTTCTCCAAATAAAATTTGGTTTTGTTATCAAGAAAGGAGAATGTATGTTGCTGAGGCAATTAACAGTGTCTGCCATTGTCCTTTCTCTTTACAGTCTGAGACTGTGATTATCTTGGGGAACAGACTGCTTTCTGTTATTTTATTTTGTATCCCATCAACCTTGAAATGTGCTTATAGGTGATTAGAAAGTAACTAATGAGTAAATAACTGAATGGATTTCTGCTGAATTATCAAATAGGCCAAGCAGTGTCATTGCTGACAGTTAATATACCTTGGTTAGGATTTTTGATGAAAAGATGCCTTAATTTCAAAGTATGATTCCAGCAATGGGAACTCAGTTTAACACTAGGCCAGTGAGAGAAAGAGCTCACTTTTCATAGAGTATTGGAATGTGTAGAATAAGAGGTTAACAACAGCTTTTCAGTTCTGTGAGGAGAGTCATGATATCAATACTAAGAGTCGTTAATCAGGATAATTAATAGGTAGAATTTATTGAACAATTGTCACCTGGCAAGCACTCTATTAAGCACTTTATATTTATCAACTTACTTAGCCCTTTTGACAAAGCAACAAAATAGATGCTATTATCCCTGTTTCCTATAGGTAAAAACTAAGACCCAGAAAGATTTAGTAATCCACCTAGGTTCATACATATTGCGAGTGGAGAGGATTGGATTCAAATCCAGAGAGCCTGATTCTGGAGTCTGTGTTTATATGAGCATAAAGTATATGCTTTAGGCAAAATGACCTCGCTAAAAATAATAGACGTCCTTGATTTATGCAAAACTAGCACCTATCTGTAGTACACATTTACTTAAGTATATTACATGTATTTTCTCATTTGATTTCGCAACAACCTATGAAGTAAGTACATTTCTTATCCTCCTCTTACATATAAAGAAATCAAAGCACAGACAGGTTAAGTGACTTGGTCCTGGATTACAGGGGATGATTACATGGGATGAGCTCAGGTTTCTCTAGATCCTGAGCTCAGGATCTTTCTTTGTGTCATTCTGTATTTCTGTACATCATTTCTGTACATTTTAAAGCCGCTTATTGAGATATATTCATATATCAATCTATTCAAAGTGTATCATTGATAACTTTTAGTATAATCACAATGTTGTAGATTCATCACCACAAAAAAATTTAGGACCCTTTTATTACTCCAAAAAGAAAACCTTATACCACTTAGCAGTCACCTCTCAATCCCTCTATCCTTCCAGCCCTACATAACCACTAATTCAATTTCATCTTTATAAATTGATTTGTATTTACATATTATATAAATGGAATCATATAATACATAGTACTTTGTGTCTGGTTTCTTTCACTTAGCGTAATATGGGTTTTTTTTGTCTGATATTTAACATTAACGAACATTTGTTCAGTTTCAAAGAAAAACAGTCTTATATATGCAATATTAAGCATATTAATATTTCACATGAGGTTTTACTGTGCTACACAGTCCCATGTTAAATTTTTTAGCATTCCTTTTAGTAACTTGCATGACCTTAGACTTTCCCTTTCAACCACTGTCATACACATTTAATAACACTGCTAGTTACAATCATTATGTTGTGCTTTGACCTTTTCTATTCATTTCCAAAGATTAACACATGTCTTTTTTTACCAATGCTGCACTAGTTAACCCTCAGCTTTCCATTCTCTAACCTCATTCTATTTTCTGTTGACCCATATTTAGGTTATTAACTCCGTTAGATTACACAATATATTTCGTTCATAGTAGCACAATCATACTGTATTTGTCCTTTTGCATCTGGCTTGCTTCATTCAACATAATGTCCTCCAGGTTCATCCATGTTGTCATATGTTTTACGACTTCATTTCTTCTTACAGCTGCATACTATTCCATCATGTGCATATAGCAGTTTGTTTATCCATTCATCAGTTGATGGATACCTGGGTTGTTTCTGTCTTTTGGCAATTGTGAATAATGTCATTATGAACATCAGCATGCAGATGTCTGTTTGTGTCACTGCTCTCAGTTCTTCTGGGTACATACCCTGTGGTGGTATTGCCGGGTCACGTGGCAAGTCTATATTCAACTTCTTTAGGAACTGCCAAATAGTCTTCCACAGTGGCTGTACCATTCTACATTCCTACCAACAGGGAATAAGTGTTCCTATCTCTCCACATCCTCTCCAGCACTTGTAGTTCTGTCTTTTTAATAGTGGCCAATCTAATAGGTATGAAATGATATCTCATTGTAACTTTGATTTCCATTTCCCTAATTGCTAATGATGTTGATCATTTTTTTCACCATTTGTATTTCTTCTTTGGACAAATGTCTATTCAAGTCTTTTGCCCATTTTTTAATTGGGTCGTTTGTCTTCTTTTTTTTAAGATTTATTTATTTATTTCTCTCCCTCACCCTCATTGTTTGTGTTCACTGTCTGCTTTCTGTTTCTGTTTGTTGTGTGCTCTCTGTATCTACTTGTCTTCTTTTTTTAGGAGGCACCAGGAACCAAACCGGGGACCTCCCATGTGGGAGGGAGGCACCCAACTGCTTGAGCCACATCCACTTCCCCCTTTGTCTTTTTATTGCTGATTTGAAGCATGTCTTTATATATCATAGATATTAAACCCTTATTAGATATGTGATTTTCAAATATTTTTTCCCATTGAGTCGGCTTCCTTTTCGCCCTTTTGACAAAGACCTTTGAGGTGCGAAAGTGTTTAATTTTGAGGAGGTCCCATTTATCTATTTTTTCTTTTGTTTTTCGTGCTTTTGGTGTAAGGTCCAAGAAACCACCACCTACCACAAGATCTTTAAGATACTTCCCTACATTTTCTTCTAGTAGTTTTTTTAGTCCTGGCTTTTGTGTTCATGTCTTTGATCCATTTAGAGTTGATTCTTATATAGGGAATGAAATATGGGGTCCTCTTTCATTCTTTTGGTTCTGGATTTCCATTTCTCCCAGCATCATTTGTTGAAGAGATTGTTTTGTCCTATTAACATGGACTTGGTAGTCTGTGTTAAAAAACTAGTTGGGCGTTTATTTCTGGGCTCATAAAGTTGAGTGTTTATTTCTGGACTCTCAATTCTATTTCAATGATCAGTGTGTCTCTCTTTATGTCAATACCATGCTCTTTTGACCACTGTAGCTTTGTAATATGTTTCAACTTCAGGCAGTGAAATTCCTCCTATATCGCTCTAATTTTTTAGAACGCTTTTGGCTATTTGGGGGCACTTTCCCTTCCAAATAAATTTGGTAATTGTCTTTTCTTTTTCTGTAAAGTAGGCTGTTGGAACTTTGATTAGTATTGCACTGAGTCTATAAATCAGTTTGAATAGGATTGTCATCTTCATGATATTTAGTCATCCAATCCATGAACACAGAATGTCTTTCCATTTGTTTAGGTCTTCATTGATTTCTTTTTTTTTTTTTTAAAGATTTTATTTATTTATTCATTTATCCCCTCCTTGCTGCTTGTGCTCGCTGGGTCAGCTAACCACGCTGTGCGGGCGGGCTTGCCTTCACCAGGAGGCCCTGGGAACCGAACCCGGGGCCTCCCATATGGTAAATGGGAGCCCTACTGATTGAGCCACAGCCGCTTCCCTTCATTGATTTCTTTAAGCATTGTTTTGTAGTTTTCTGCATATAGGTCCTGTACTTCCTTGGTTAAATTGATTCCTAGGTGTTTGAGTATTTTTGTTGCTATTGTAAATGGAATTTTTTCCCGCTGATTTCCATCTCAGGTTGTTCAATACTAGTGTACAGAAACAGTATTGATTTTTGTGTGTTGATCTTGTATCCTGTCACTTTGCTGAACTCATTTATTAGTTCAAGTAGCTTTGTTGTAGACATTTCAGAATTTTCTAAATATAAGATCATGTCATCTGCGAATAGCGAGAGTTTTACTTCCTCATTTCTTACTTGGATGCCTTTTTTTTTTTTTTTTTTTTTTTTTTTTTTTTTTTTTTTTTTT
>JAKSZT010054518.1:14971091-15346908 GCA_026826555.1 Tolypeutes matacus
TTTTTTTTTTTTTTTTTTTTTTTTTTTTCTTGTCTCATTGCTCTAGTAAGAACTTCTAGCACAATGTTGAATAACAGTGGTGACAATGGGCATCCTTGTCTTGTTCCTGATCTTAGAGGGAAAGATTTCAACCTTTCCCCATTGAGTATGATATTGGCTGTGGGTTTTTCATGTATGCCCTTTATCATATTGAGGAACTTTGCTTCTATTCCTCTCTTTCAAAGTGTTTTTTTTTTTTTTATCAAGGAAGGATACTGGATTTTTCAAATGCCTTTTCTGCATTGATCGAGATGATTATGTGGTTTTTTCCTTCAAGTTGTTAATGTGGTATATTATGTTAATTGATTTTCTTATGTTGAACAACCATGGGAATAAATCCCATGTGGCCGTGGTGTAAAATTCTTTTGATATGCTGTTGAATCGATTTGCAAGTATTTTGTTGAGAATTTTTGCATCTATGTTTATTAGAGATATTGGTCTGTAATTTTCTTTTCTTGTAGTATCATTATCTGGCTTTGCTATTAGGGTCATGTTGGCTTCATAAAATGTATTGGCTAATTTTCCCTCTTCAATTTTTTGGAAGAGTTTAAACAGGATTGATGTTAATTCTTCTTGAAATGCTTAGTAGAAGTCACCTTTGAATCCATCTGGTCCTGGACTTTTCTTTGTTGGGAGATCTGAATCAATCTCTTTAAATGTGATTGGTTTGCTGAGTTCTTGCATTTCTTGTGGTGTCATTGTAGGTTGTTTGTGCATTTCTAGGAATTTGTCCATTTCTTCTAAGTTGTCTAGTTTGTTGGCATACAGTTTTTCATAATATCCTTTTTATTTCTGTGGGGTCAGTTGTAGCTTCCCCCTTTTCAGTTCTGATTTTATTTATTTACCTCCTCTCTCTTTTTTTTCTTTGTTAGTCTAGCTAAGGGTTTGTCAATTTTATTGATCTCAAAGAAACAGCTTTTGGTTTTTTTATTTTCTCTGTTTTTTTCTTCTCAGTTTCATTTATTTCTGCTCTACTCATGATCTTTCCTTCTTGCTTTGGGAATGGTTTGCTGTTCTTTTTCTAGTTTCTCCAGTTGTTCAGTTAATTCTTTAATTTTATCTCTTCCTTCTTTTTTAATATAGGCATTTATGGCTATAAATTTCCCTCTCAGCACTGCCTTTGCTGTATCCCATAGGTTTTGGTATGTTGCATTTTCATTTTCATTTGTCTCCATATATTTACTAATTTCATTTACAATTTCTTCCTTGATCTACTGATTGTTTAGGAGTGTATTGTTCAACCTCTACACATTTGTGAAATTTCCCCTTTACTGTCTATTATTGGTTTTCAGTTACGTTCCATTATGATCTGAGAGAGTGCTTTGTATAATTTTAGTCTTTTTATATTTATTGAGACCTGCCTTGTGACCTAACATGTGGTCTATCCTGGAGAAAGATCCATGAGCACTTGAGAAGAATGTATTACCTACAGATTTGGAATGCAGTGTTCTGTATATGTCTGTTAGGTCTAGCTTGTTTATCATATTGTTCAAGTTCTCTGTTTCCTTGTTAATCTTCTGTCTAGTTGTTCTATCTAATGATGTGAATGATGTGTTTATGTCTCCACCTATTATTGTAGAGATGTCTATTTCTCCCTTCAGTTTTGCCAGAAATTGCCTCATGAATTTTGGGGCACCATGGTTAGGTGCATAGATGTTTATGATTGTTATTTCTTCCTTGTGGATTGTCCCTTTTATTAATATAGAATGGCCTTCTGTATCTCATAACTTTTTTTCATTTAAAGTTTGTTTTGTCCGATATTAATATAGCTACCCCTGCTTTTCTTTGGTTACTGTTTACGTGGAGTACTTTTTTTCCCCCAACCTTTCACTTTTAGTTGGTTTGTATCCCTGGGTTTAAAGGTCTCCTGTAGGCAGCATATGGATGGCGCATGTTTTTTTTTAATCCATCCTGTCAGCCTGTATCTTTTGATTGGGGAATTTAATCCATTCACATTCAATGCATTATTTACTTCTACTATTGTATTCTTTGGTTTTCATATGTCATTATCTTATTTTCATCTGCCTTTTTACTCTTTTGATTATCCTTTCTGCTATTCTTGCCTTCTATACTCTCCTCCAAGCCTCTCTCTCCTGTCTTTTTCTTTTGGGCTATAAGGCTTCCTTTAATATTTCCTACAAGTGGATTCTTTTTTACAAACTCTCCTAGTTTCTGTTTGTTTGTAAATATTTTAAACTCACCTTCATATTTGAAGGACAATTTTTCTGGATAAAGAATTCTCAGCTGACAATTTTTCTCTTTCAGTATCCTAGTTCTATCATACCACTTTCTTCTTGCCCCCATTGTTTCTGATAAGAAATCCGCATTGAGTCTTACTGGGCACCCCTTGTATGTGATGGTTTATTTCTCCCTTGCCTCTCTCACTTTTTTCTCTTTATCTTTGACATTTGACATTCTGAGTAGTATGTGTCTTGGAGTGATTGGAGTTTGCTGTGCTTCTTGGATTCATTACTATTGGGGTTCGTTGTGCTTCTTGGACATGTAAGTTTATTTCTTCCATGAGAGTTGGGAAATTTTCATCCACGAATTCCTTAAATACTCTTTCTGTCCCTTTTCCCTTCTCTTTTCCTTCTGGAACTCCCATGACATGTACGTTGTTGCATTTCATGTTATCATTCAACTCCCTGAGCCCCAGCTCAATTTTTTCCATTCTTTTATCTCCCTGTTCTTTTCTCACTTAAAATTCAGCTGTTCTGTCTTCTGTATCACTTATTCTTTCTTCTAACAGTTTGAATCTGCTGTTGTATGCCTCTAATGTGTTTTTGATCTCCCCTATCATGTCTTTCATTCCCATAAGCTCTGTTACTTTTCTATTTAGGTTTTCAAATTCTTGCTCAGTGTCTTCTTGATGTTTTTTTTTTTGTTGTTGTTGTTGTTTTTTATTTTATTTTTTTTATCTCTTTAGCCATATTGTCTTTCAACTCATTGATTTAATTTTGGAAATTTGTATGAACCTTGTTGATTTTGGAAATTTGTATGAACCTTGTTGATTAGGTGTCTCAAATCCTGTGTCTCACATTTGATATATTCCTTTGCTTGGGTGGGCTATTTCTTCCATTTTCTTAGTATGGTTTATAATTTTTTGCTGATGTCTAGGCATCTGATTATAATGGTGAGTTTACTCTGCTCAATTTCTCTCTCTTTTGTAGGGATTTAGTGGTGGGAGACTCTTTTATTGCCATTCTTTGATTCTTGGTTCATCCTGTTCTAGGTCTTTAGGACTGTCCCTGTTAGTTGCTCAAATATGGGCCCAGGACCCAGTAATGTGTTGCAGACCTATTTCCAAGGGCCTTAGGGAGGGAGGCTGGAGTGGGAAAAGCCTGCCTCTCTTACTTATTTACTTTTAATTCCTTCACATGCCCTTCCTTGAGTGGCCAGCATTTGGTGCTCTTAGGCAGGTCTCTCTGCTCAAAGCCTGGTTGCAGTGTATTTGCTGCAACATGGACTGGATCAGTGTGACAGAGGTTGCTCCTGGAGGCTAAGAGCCTTGCAAATCAAACTTTCTCAGATACAGTTCTCCAACCTTTGCTGGCAGACCCCTCTCTTTTCCAGGTAGGAAATAATTCCATTCCCCTCTGCATCCTCAACAACAAGTCCCAGTCAGTAGGGAGAACATTTGAGAGGGTTGGATCTCTGTAGTTCCATGCAGGCTCCCAGGGCAAACAATGGTGCAGCCCCACATGGTTGTGGGACATAGCAGAGGAAATTTATAGGTCAAAAGCTGAATCAACCTTAGGCTGCATTCCTCTTTCTCCCATTTTCTGGGGAGATGGATCCTTGTGGCCCCCTTAATCTGTAGCTTCAGGCCTGAGGCGGAGAATTCAAAGCTTTCCACTCATAGGGTGGAGGAGGGTCACCGGCCCACAGCTGCAGTCTACTCATGATCTTAAGGTCAAGGTTCCTTTCCTGTGCCACTCTCATTTCTGGGCAGTATCACACCTTCCCTTGGTGTCCTACACCCTAAAAAAAATTTTTTTTCTGGGCTGTTTCTGCCTGTCCGCTAGCTATTTTCTGTGAGAGGAGAGAGTCCTCTGTCTTTCTAATCTGCCATCCTCCTGGAAGTCCTCAACCATTAATTTTTAAACTTTTCATCTTACAGATGAGGATTCAACAGACTTAGGATGAAGAAAACTCATTGAGGATGAATAGATGTTAGGAAGTCTATGAAGTAAGGGTTGTTACCTCCTTTTTGCATGTATTAGTTATGAAACATGCTGTGCTGCTATAACAAAGAGGCCCCTATATACAGTGGCTTGAACAAATGGAAGCTTATTTCTCTCCTGTGTATTAGGAAGAGTTGGTTAGTCTGGAGCTAGATTCTATTTCTGGAGTCAAAGCAACAGTCCCCCTTTTTGTAACCTCAGTAAGGAGAAAGGGAAAATGGAGGGAAAACAGCTTGTTTTTAGGGACACAATATAGAAGCTACATTTCTACTTAAACATCTCATTTATGAGAATGTAGTCACATGACACACTAGGTGCTAGGGAGGCTGGGAAATGTCCAGATGGGTGGCCTTATGCTGTGGTAAAACTTAGGGGCTTCAGTAATTAAAAGGAAGAAGGGAACAGTGGATATTGGGGAATAGGCAGCAGTCTCTTCTACATCACAGGTGAGGAAATGTAGGATCAGAGGGGTAAAGAAGATTTGCTTGATGCCACATAGTAACATCTGTGGAATGTGCACATTTTGAGGAGGACTAAATGCCCTGGATGGTGAAAACAGGTCATGGTGAAAGAATGTGGTACCTGGAAAAGCCAGTCTTAGAGAGTGAAAGAAAGGCTACTGGGGTGCTCAGTTATGCTTGTGGAATGAATGATGTGATTTGAGGCACTGACATGAAACAGAGCTTCAGGACTGCTCAACTCCAGGGAGTACTGTTCACAAATAGTACAATGGAAGTGGTGCCTCCTGGAATTATGTAACATGTTGGCTCGCTCTACCAGGAAGGCTCTTCCCCTACCACCCTGTTGCAGATTGGGTTCCTTGGGAAAGCTGATCATGAGATGGTGATTGGCATTGGGAGGTTTGTTAGGGAGAGCTCTTGGGATCAATACCTGTAGGGCACAGAGAAAAAAGCAAGATTGAACAGAGGAGAAATTGAGCTACAGTGTAGTCTCAATGGAAACCTTAACCGGCCTTATGAGGAATTCTGAAGATGTGATAATTTTTCCGAGTTGCCTCTAGTTGTAGCAAGAAGGCTGGGCCTGTGTACCCCATGTTAATCAATAATTGGATGCTGGCTGCCCAAGGAAGGGGCCGTGACATTTGGCATGGCCTTGGACAAGGTAGCCCTCTTCAATGAGGCTATCTCTAAAAGGGGCTGGTGGTAGAGGGCTGTCTTCCAAAAGTACGCCAGCAACCAGGACAACAAACCCTTTCTTTCTGAAGGACGACCTTGGCAGCACCTTATACCACCCACCATGCCCTCAGTCAATGCACTGCCTCCCATTACACCATCATAGAGGTTTTGTGTCTTGAAGACCTTGGGCTCTTTAAGAATTCCCTTTTCCAAATCTCAGACACTCTTGGATTAGTGGAGAGAGGGTATCCATTCCTACTATTTCATTATTGTTTAATTAACAGTTCATTTCACTATCCGTTAGCCCCTCCTGGGGGTCATTTGCTAGCAGCAGAGAAGAGTAATAGGATAGATAACTCCAAGACTGGAGGTAACAAATGAAAAGAAATTCACAAGGAAGCAGAATAGTGTTACTGAAGGGCAGGCTGGGAAGGAAGCAAAGCCAAGTTCCTCTTTTTCTCACCCAGCTCAAGGCAGAGCCTGCCTGGGGTGGGGAGTTGGGGTGGAGGAAGGAACACCTCAGGATTCTGAAGTCAGACTTTGCCAATCACACAATTTCGCCCAAGGCCAACCCTATCACAGACATTCCCTCTTCCCTTTTTTGAATTGCTAATTTTCTGTTTACCAAGATGGCTGCATGTTCAGATGAATGAAAGATCACAGTTTGATCTGGTTCAGAGTTTGATTTTTTTTCTCCCTCCCTCTGCATAACAGCTCACACACCTGAGGGCTGCAGCTAAAAAGTGGTTTTTAAAGACTTCTCATTGGCAAAGAAATCAATGGAAAGAAATCTCTTTTTTCTCCCACTTTATTCGGCATTTAATTTTTCCCCTCTCCAATCCCCTGCTAGGAAAATTTTTCTGAGGCCACCTAATATATTTTATCAGAAAGTTGCCTTGTTGAGAATTGGGGTCCTGCTGGGTGAACTGAGGATGTGATGCAGTCCCCCCACTTCCTGGAAATTAGCTCAAGGATGAGAACGAGGGGTCGGATGTGGCTCAACTGGTTGGGCGTCCGTCTCCCATATGGAGGGACCCGGGTTCGATCCCCGGGACCTCCCGGTAAAAAAAAAAAAAAAAAAAAAAAAAGGATGAGAACGAGGACGGGTGGAAAGAATTCCACCAGGAAGATGGCCTCCTAAAGCAAAGCCATTTTTAAGGACAGGGCTGTTGTAACAACAAACTTCATGGCAGCCTCGAAGGAATAAGTCCCCGGAAGGAAGTGGGTGAGAGTGGTGTTAACTAGAAGGAGAGTTTTTTTTTTTTTTTTTCTCTTTTTACCAGGAGGCCCGGGGATCGAACCCAGGTCCCTCCATATGGGAGACGGATGCCCAACCACCCGAGCCACATCTGTCCCCCGAGAAGGAGAGGTCAGAGAGGGGGGACCTCTCAAAGAAGGTTTGGAAGGAAAAGGGCTCAGGCATAAGTTTTAGTGAGATAAGGTGGTGAGGTAGCTAGCAAGAAACAAAGACCATTGTCAATAAAAGGGTCTCAGTCGTTAAGTCCCTGGAATGCAATGGAAAAGTTCTCAGAATCATATATTTAGATAGTTGATAGATAGATGGGTAGATAGAGAGATAGATATTCCTTTTGTATTTTGTTGCTTTGCACCAAATTCTGAATCTTAAATAGCTCTAATGACTATTTTCTCTGTGCGTGTCACTCACTGGCTCGGTCTTGACTTTGGGACTGCTCTACTCTCATCTCTCTACAGATCAGCCTCATCTTTTCCTCAGCTTCTGTTATCACATTGCACAAGACTTTTAAGGCAGACTCTCCCTTACTCTGCCTCATGACTTGTTGTTTCCCAATCCCACTGACAGATCAGCCTTCTCTTCCTTAGTTGGCATTACTGAGAGAGTCTGATGGGCTCAGCTCATCTTTATACACCTGGCCTCTGGATTGGCTGCTTTTCAACCAGGTGATTAAACCTGAGACAATCAGCTGTCATTAGAAGGTTGAACCTGACTGTTTAACCTTCCCCCACTCCCATCAGAAGGGACTGAGGGGGAGCGGGTGTAGCTCAGTGGTTGAGTGCCTGCTTCCCACATATGACGTCATAGGTTCAATCCCTGGTACCTCCTCAAAAAAAAAACAAAAACAAAAATCGAAGGGACTCAGGCAGGGCCTGATGGCCTCCAGCAGCCTTGAGAGTTTAGCAGTACCAGAGAGGAAGCCTCTGTGAGCCGTGCAACAGTGCACATTAGCTACTTCTTATTATTTGCAGGGCAGTGCAGCAGGGGGGATAGAGCTCTGACCTTGGAATCATGAGAGGGTTACAAGTGTGATCTTGACCACTTCAGATCACTTTCCTGGGCCTCTGTTTTCACATTCATGAATGAGGGATTGAACTTGATCACAGCATCTCCCTTTTAGCTGTGAGATTCTCTTGTACCGCCCCGTCCACCCTTCCCAGCACCACCTCCTGATCAGTAGATGTAGAAAACGTAAGCAAAGAAAAGCAGTGGTAATACAGGGGCTTTTTCGGGGCTTGGGAATTGTACTGAGTGACATTGCAACCACAGATATAGGCCATTTTATATCAGCATATACCATGCAGAACTGTGTGGGAGAGAGTGTGGTCTACATTGTGAACTATGGTCCATGCTTAGTGGCAAAGCCCCAGGATGTGTTTATCAACTGCAGGTGATGTGCCACACTAATGAGGGAGGTTTATGTGGGAGTTGTAGGAGGTGTGGGAGGTGGGGAACATGGGAATCCCTATATTTTTTGTGTAACATTTATGTAATCTACGTAACTTTAAAAAAAAAAAAATACCAGAATTAAAATACTATATTATAAGAAAACAATAACAATAGCTTTTACAATAAATTTATTACTTATTAAAAAAAAAAAAACTTAAGCAAAGCTACTCAAACCAGCAGATTCACACAGAAAAACGAAAGAAACTAGAAAGTAGTCATTAAGTCAATTGAGTATCCTGAGAGGCTCCTAACTTGGCTTTCTTTAGCTCTAAGGTGGTTAGGGCTGTTTGAGGGGAGATAGCTAATTTAGGTGGAATGCCATCCTTCCAGTGTGGGAGAGAAATTAGCTAAATGTGGTGGATTGAATTTTCCAAAGATGGTCACAACAAAATCTCCCATCCCACATGCTTTTCTAGAGCCTTGCCACTTCCCCATCAAGAGTCTGCAACCCATAATGATTTGTTGTGATTGTAATAATTATTTCTAATATAGACTGAGTGCTTACCAAGTGTCAGGTATGATTCTAAGCACCTTACCTACATATTTCATATAATCCTCATGATAACACTAATATTTTAGATGGGAGACCCGAGGCTCTGAGCTGGTTGTACATGATAGTGCTGAGTGTAACATCAAATCCCATGATCTTAATCACTGCTGCTTCCTAATTTTAGGGGCAAAGATGGGAAGTGAAGGAAGGAGTGAGATGTAGGAGCAGGAAAGAGAGAGAGATGGCAGGTGAGTTTCGTTGATGCCAGAGAACTGGCCATTTCCACATGGAGACATCCTCTGTAAGGAGAGTGGGAGTTGGGGGCAGAGGCAGATTGGGCAAATTGTCAAGCCATTGTGATAAAGATGCCAACCCTGAGGTCTGGGAGAGGGGATGGGAGGCAGTGGGGGTCTGACTCTAGAGTCTGCTTGCTGTAGAGCTGCTCTTCCAACAATGTCATAGAAATATAGGGAGTGAAAGAAGAGAGTGCATTGGAATGAAATACTGCATAATTCATCTGTCTTCTTTACTGAGGAAATCTCCCTATAATTTATCAGTAGGAAAGGTTTAAGTGAGTGTCGCAGCTCCTTTTATGTGCCCCTAAGAGCCAGGTTCCACTTTGCCAATGGGGGCTTTTCATCATTCCCTGAACCACAAGTGGGGATCATGCTTTAGGATAAGGAGACAAGTTCTAAGAAAAATAAATAAGCAAGGGTTTTCACAACCAAAAGCTACAAGGCCAAATGCAAAGACAATCCAAAATGTGACCCAGACTGTCATTTTTTCTCCCCAACACAGTGTGAGTGCGCGCGCGCACACACACACACACACACACCCCACTATGATTCCTTGAGTACCCAGCCTGAGTTTTTTTTAGGAGTCTCTACTTTGAAAATTCTATCTTGTTCCTGACTCTGAGGCTAGTCTGCCTGAGTTTGAATTCTGGTTCTGCTCCTTACTGGCTTTGTGACCTTGGGCAAGGTATTTGCCTTAGTTTTGTGCCTCCGTTTCCTCATCTGTAACATGGAGATAATAATATGTCTAATACGTAGAGCTCCTTTGAGGATCAAGTGAGTTTCTGCATGGATAGAGCTTAGAAGTCTCTGCAACATAATATTCTCCATAATTAGTGATTACAGTTGTTTTTGTCTATTGGGCAAATAACTCTATTATCATCATCATCATCGACATGATCATTCTCACCATCCATAACTCCCATTTACTGAACCCTGGTTGCCAGACTCTCTGCCAAGAGGATACTTGCGTCATTTCATTTAATACTGAAAACAGTCGCATGAGTTAGGTACTATTGTTTTGACAGAAAGGTTCAATAACTTGCCAAGGTCACATACCTGGCAAGTGACTAACGTGGGACTTGAACCTGGGTCTGTTTAATTCCAAAGCCCTGGTTGCTAACTATATGCAATATTGGGACCCAGCAACAGGCTACTCTGTACAGGAACATCTCCTCTGCTAAGCTGTAAGCTTTCCGAGCTTCCATGCCTGTTTCTCAACACAGGGAAAAAGGTGTGACTACAGGGGACCTACTTCCCTTTGAAAGGACAATGGGTGTATTTATCTGAAAAATGTCTACCTCATAATGCTGCAAAGATTAACTAGGATAATGTCTTTGAAAGTGCCTGGTGATCAATACATGGTAACAATGAAAGTTTTTGTTGAATTAAGGGATAAAAGATGACTCAGAGGCCTAAACTCAGTAACTGGGAGAACTGCGATACCGTTGATGGAACAGGGAGGGCAAATTGGGCTGCTTTAAGGGAACACACAAAAATGGATTTGATGTCAGTGGAATGTGATGAGCCAGGATGGAGAGATGGTGTTCATAACGGAGGTGGGGACTCTCCTTGGAGTTGAGGGGATGACCTCAAGAATCCCTGCCTCCTGGTGTCAGGCCCTGCTGTAATCCGTTCCCTTTGAATGTGGGCTGATGTATTGACTCACATCTCAGTTGCTTCTAACACAAAGAACATGCCGAAGTGATGGGATTTCTCTTCTGAGATGAGCTTATAAAAACACCGTGGATTGCTCACTCCAGGGGAAGTCAACTGCTCTGTTGTAAGGCAGCCCTGTGGAGAGGCACATGTGGCAAGGAACTGAGGTCTGCCAGCAGCCACGAAAGTGAGCCTGGAAGCAGATCCTACCCCACTGAGCCTTGTGGTGACCACGGTCCTAGTTGACACCTCGATTGTAGCATCGAGAGATCCTGAGCCAGAGTCACCTGGATTCCTGGCCCAAAGAAACTGCACTAACAAGTGTTTGTTGTTTTCAGATACCAAAGTTTGGACTACTTTGTTACTCAGCTGTAAATAACTAGTGTACCTGGGAATGACTGAGCTGGGGGAAGCATGTGTTGAAAGAGGAGTCTAAAGTCAGAGCCTGGGGAAATGCCCCCATTGTAAGGGTAAGAAGAGTCAGAGGAACCAATGAAATAGTCAGAGGAGCTGTGGCAAGAGAGGGGTGGAGGTGAGGGGGAATAAGACAGCTGGATGTTGGGACCAAGAAGAAAGAGCCACCCATCAAGGAGGGGAGGGAAGTGTAGGTCCATAGAGCAGGTTAATAATTTTTCACTCTTTCAAACTGATATTTAGATATTTGCTAGACATTTATTTAGAGGAGAGGCTGAGCCCTGCACCGGACAAGGTTCTTTCCTCTGTTGACCCAAGCAAATGAGCGCTGGGCTCAAACTTGCATGCCTCATTCAGCAACACAAAAGTGCTGCAGTTAAGAGGACCGACCCTCATCAAAGGCAGTTGGGGACCATTTGCTGTCACTCAAGCATGCCTCCTGGGGAGAACTCCCATTCCTCCCTCCCTGCCACCCCTCAGGAAACTTACAGAGGTTTGCTTTCCAACCGAGAGGAGTTCTGAGAAATACAGGTGTCTTCACCTTGTGATACTTTCAGTGATGTTTTCGAGTCCTGTGTAGACATGAGAAATAGCTCGGTGTATTGGTATGTGTCCAAATTCTTTGATGCTGAGGTATAAAGAGGTGGGAAATAGTGATGAGGATGGAGGTACTGGCATGGACCACATCAGGGAGGGCTTCGATGCAGTGAGGAGCCATCGAAAAATGTTAAACATTAGAGGCTTTGTGTGCATTAAAAATTAGAGTCCTGATGAGATAAGATTGCCATTTCACCACTTCTATATTGTCTGTTTCTAAATGGGACTTGTATTCCTTGTTCTTCCTTCAGGGTGAAATCCTTACTCATCCTAGATGAACGAGCTGCTTATTCCTCTCCCTCTATCCAGGTCACACATTCCGTAATAAATGGGGACCTGGTTTTATTATGAGGACAGGCCAGAACATGTGTTAATCTTCAGCAATGTGATATTTCTCATGTACTTTCATTTAGCAGCCTAGTCTGTTATTAAATCTAATTACTTTTTCTGCTGCTAAGAGATTCGAGGGCATCCTCAAAGTGAAAATGTGTAGCCTGAGTCAGATTTAACAAAGGACTTTCTCCAGGGCTTTCTACCACCTCCTTTAGAGGGTCATAGTTTGGGGACTCAAAGCCTGTCACTTCCCATCCATTTCCAGGCATTTGCAGGATCATAGCTCTTTAGAAGTTGAAGTGATAGTAGAAAGAATACAATCCCCTCATTTTACCATTAGGGACACTGAGTTCCAGAGAGGGGAAATGACCTGTCCCATGTTACACGGCAAATTAGGGACAGACTTGGAATTAAAGCTCAGGTCTTCAGACTCCCAATCTCTTGCCTTTATGACTATATCAAGAGGGACATCAACTGTAGACTTCTGAAAGCCACCAGTGCATGAAAATATTCACTAACGAATTGTCCACTTATAACATTAATCCCATGCAACCATCTCTTTTCACTTAACACTCGTCTATCCTACCCGTCTAGTCAGTGTCCCCATCAGGCCCTCTCTCGCGTGTTTCAAGAATTATTAGGTGTTGTAAACATCCAACAGTGTTAAGGAAATATATCGCAAACTGACTGCAAATCTTGCATACAATGCAGTATTTTATGAAGCTGACGACAGTGATGCAGGAGAACTAGTCAAATCTCATGTAAAACCCTTGCAGCTGAACACCTGGCAGAGTCAGGCAATGAAAGAAGAGAAAAATCCACAAAGATGACCCTAAAATTGGAGGTGCAAAAGAGAGCTATGAGAAGAATAGAGGGCTAAAAGAGACTTGTGAGAAAATTTGATAATGTTTGTCTTAACTTGCTGTAAAAGTCAAATTTGAGATGAAGCATCTCCATAATATGTTGAGATATAATTTGGTAGAAGAATTAGGCTTTGTCCCAAATAAATCAATAATTTATTCTTGGTTTTAAGAATTAGAGCATGGAGTTATAATAATTTAATTATATCAGATTTGTTTTAATGTGTGATGTAAACATATTCTCATAATTTTAAGTATGATTTTCAAGATCAAGTCCCAACCAAACCTTTTTTTTCATGCTATTTTTATCAGGTAGGGTTTTATTTAGCTGCAAGTAGCAAAAATCTGACTATAATGGTTTAATTAAAAAAAAACTTTTTAATAACATAAAGTTGAAGGAAGATGGTTTCTGGCTTTGGCATATTGGCTCACTAATTCTGGAATGATGCCTCAAGCTTGCAAGAAAACTGTTGCTGTTCCAGCCTTCACATTTGTACTCAATTTAAGAATGGGGTGGAGGAAGGCTGTGCTAGCCCTGTGTGACTCTTTTTAAACTCAGGAAATCAAAAGACTTTCCAGAATCCTCTTTGTAGATGTCTGCTTATGTATCATAGACCACAACTCCCCTAGTTGCAAGGGAGTCTAGAAATAAAATATTTGGCTTTCCAGCCTTCATAGTCAGAGGTGGCAAGGGGTAAAGGAACTGTGAATGACTAGTGTCTACTACAATGCTTCAATTGACCTTTTGAAACATTCTGTGTTTAACTTTCTATGATCATGAGACTCACCTCTATCTGGAAATTTACCCTCATGGCCAAGACGTTCCCAGAGACCAGACCTTGGCACATCTTTACCAGAATCTGAAACCGAAATGGAAATTCCTTTGGACTATGTCAACTTGACGTGCTTCTGGCTTTTAGCAACAGCAGCAACTGCTACGTGCAAGTGATCTACTTTTCACATGCAGTATTTCATCTGATTCTCATGAAAACCCCTAGGAGGTTCATAAAGGAGGCATTGTTACAATTCACATTTCACAGATGAGGAAATTAAGGGCTCAGAGAATTTAAGTGACTTGCCCAAGGTCACAGCTAGAAGTAGTTACGTTGGGATTTGAATCCTGGTTTTCTCAACTCCAAATCTCTTGCTCTTTATACTGGGCACTAACGGCACCCACCAGCACTTCCCAAACCTGTCCCATAGAAATAAGTCAATAGGCATTAACAGAGGGAGGGGGGTGTAACATGATCAAATGTTTGAAACCTTCTGGGATAGACATAGTTAAACATAGGCCTCTCTAATATGGTAATTGACATTGTGATTCTCTGAGAGAGAGCTAAAGTATACGTGTTTCCTAAAATTATTTGACTATGGAAACTTCCGTAATCTCATGGGACTATGCATTCATTTATTCATCCAACAAGTAATTGTTGAATTCTGACTGTATTGCGGGCAGTGCATCAGGGTCTAGGGAAACATTGCTGATAGGCTAGACCTGGTCCCTGTCCCCATAGACAACTTCTCCAAACATTTTTGGGGACACTCTGATGCTTAGATGGCTTCCCCTTGTCCTAGGGAGCAGGGGATAGTCAGTGACTCTGATCCTAGTCTTGGCTTTGCCCCAGCTTCATTTGCTGTCCTACGTGGGAGGAAGGACTGGTGAGCTAACAGAGGCAGAATCTTCTGGAAATAAGAGCAATAGGAGAGGAAGGGTGTTGGATCAGATGTCCTGGTGATGCCTCTGCCTCACAAACTTAAGAGTTTATGAAGGCGGGTCCCCACAGTCCTCACCTTTCATCATGGCATTGGCTATTCTCCCCTCTCTGCCCCTTGCTCTGACTCTTCCCCATCTGCTTCCCTTCTGCTCTCTGTGAGTTGCTTATTTTCCCCAATGACATCTGGCTTCTCTGTTTTCAATCCATTGCTACAGTGAGCAACTGGCTATAAAATATTAAATCCTAGTAAATATTAATGTCACATCACTGTCACATTAATTCAGTCTTGTGAATTGGTGGGTCAAGATTGGGCTAATGAGCAGGTCTACTGAGCCGACCCATTACCACCACTGCCATCACACCCCCTCCTCTACCACCACCACCACCACCATAGCTGCCACCACCAGCAACTTTATAAGATCTTCTGCAAATGAGAAATCATCCCTTTGAGAGCCTCAGGGACTTTTCATTCTGCTTATTCTCTTCACCTACTTCCTAGGTAGGTGTACCTAATAGGGCCATAACCTTTTAAAGAGCTATTGCTGACGGGGTATCCTGAGATCCCAAGGAAAATTCTAATCTGGATGGTGAAACACTCTGCCCTTATCATTTCATTTCTTATCACTATCAATGTGGTCAATAGAATTCACAATAATGATAGTGTAATGAAGTGGGAAACTAAAAACCCATTTCCCTCAATGGTGAGAGAAGTTGCCATGTTTCCAGCTGCTTTTCCTTCTAGGGGTGGAGACTTGAGTGGGTGATATAGATGCAGAGCAAGTAAGGGCAGAATGCAGCAGGTATGATTTTTGGCTATCTATCCTTGTTATGTGGACCTTGAGGACTTGTGGGAGGAGTTGGGTCAACTTGCATAGGAACCTCAGATTTTTAGGAGAAAAGAAATTGAGGTCCTGACCTCTACCTTCTTTTTTCTTTTTTCTCCATCCCTGACCTGTGCGTGTTTGTTGTTTTTGCCTCCTTATAGTCATATTGGCTATGTGACCATCTTCCAAAACATTTCCAACTGAGGGTCGTTTTCTACAGAAAGATGAGCAAGATATGAAACATCTGGTCAATTTAGACTCCTGTTTGGGTTTTTCCAGTAAATATGAAGATAGCTCTGATCTATATAATTTCATTAACTATCCATATTGGCACCACATATTTTTACTTTTGTCTCATCATGACCTAATTGTACTTGATTGACTGGTTTTTTTTTTTTTAAGATTTTATTTATTTATTCATATATCCCCCCCCTGCTGCTCGTGCCCGCTGGGTCAGCCAACCACGCTGTGCGGGCGGGCCTGCCCCCACCAGGAGGCCCCGGGAACCGAACCCGGGGCCTCCCACATGGTAAACGGGAGCCCCACTGATTGAGCCACAGCCGCTTCGATGTTAAAGCTCGTACATATATACTACCCGAGGGGCTCTTCCATCTCCTTTAACAACTGGGTAAGAGAATCCAGACCTCAGCTTCAGCAAGAATAAAGGAGGTTAGACTTAGGAAAGAAACAATTTAGGAAAGAAACAATTTAAATGGGGAACCATTTTTGTTGGGGGTGGGTGGGTGCGGGGAGGCTAGTGTTTAAGCACAGGCCATTTTCTCAGGATGATCTTGACTAGGGCCAATCCTGCCAGTGACAGACAGCCATTTAACATGGCCTCATGTGGGCATTTACAGCCCAGAGGTTCCAAGATTCTTTGCTATTAAAATATTAATTTTATTGACATACACAAAAACATACATATTCCTCTCTACAGTTTCTTTGGCTAAATTAGGATTTGCCTGGTGAAATTAAAATGAATTTTCATTCCCTGGATCACTAAATGCTCAGCACCTAAGAGAAGCTAGAACCTTAAATCCTGTACCAGTTTACACACCCTCCTTGAGGGAGCTGCAGTCTAATGGAAGAGGCAGAACTTAGGACACAGAAAGACACAAAGGGGAGCGGGTGATGGGACAGGACCCTAAACACTCATCCTGGAGAGATAAGGAGGAATTACAGATCGCCGTTGAAAGGGTGGGGAAGTTTAGCTGGGGAAGCTGTCTGAAGGAGACCAACTCCTGCTTTTTCAGTTTCATACTGTTAGAACATCTCTGACAGACTGAGGAAACCTTAACGAAAGACAAATGTTTGTACTCTGGGGGATCTGAGGGGAAACTCATTCTAAGGTAGGGAGGGAAGACGTTGAAGTGGTGCCTTGGGTTCAACATCAGGGCACAGGTCTTTTTAGGAAATGTGAGAGTGTATGGATGATGTTGAAATGCCTTCTGACTTAGCCTGGCACTGTGGGCGTGCTGTGGGAGTTGTATGTTTGCTATAAGCGATTCTGTGATGAATATCTTTCAGTGTGCATCTATGTATACAAAATATAATTTGTAAATTTTATGTATCTATGTATATAAGCGTGTCTTTATGATATAGTTCTAGAAATGGCCATGGCAAGTCAAAGAGTGTATCAGTCAGGATAGATAAGATACACTGCAGTAACCAACAACTCTAAACATCTTCAAACAACAAAGGCTTATTTCTCACTCACCCTACATGTCCAGCAGGGTTATGCTTCATGTCTTCTCACTCTGGGAACTAGGTTGATGGAGCTGCCATGATCTCAAATATTTCTGGTCACCCTGGAGGAAGGAAAGCATTCTCTGGAGGGTGTTACATTGACAGTCCATTGCTCTGGCTGGGAAGTGGTACGTATCCCTTCTTCTTACAACTCATTGGTCAGACCCAGTCACATGGCCAACAACTAGGAGCCCATGAAGTTCAATTCTAACCCATATAAGAAGGTGGAGTTCAATTCTACCACCTTCTAGAAGGCGGAGAGCCAGAAGTATTTGGTGAACAGCATTAATGACTATTTCAAAGGGTGTGACCATTCTGATGCATATTGCCAGATGGTCTTCCAGAATGGTGGTCCCAGTTTATGATCTCAGCTGTTAAACTGTCCAGTACTTGTTTTAATAACTGTGTCATGCTCCATTGCATGAAAATACTATAAATTGTTTTATCATTCCCTGTCAATGAGCACTTCCAGCGTTTTCTGTTACAAACAGTGATATGATGAACATTCTGTGCATGTGTATTTATACACTTGTCCTCTTATTTCCTTAGTATAAGTTCTTAGAAATTGAACTGTTAGATCAGAGTAAATGAACATTCTTAAGACTTTTGATACACACGGCCATCTTGTCCTCTCCAAAATGTTGTACCTCTTTATGATCCTGTGGTCGGAATAGAAGAGTGCATGTTTCATTAATTTGGAAGAAAGATGGTCACAGCTATGAGTGTCTCTAAATTGTTTGGTTCCAATCTCCAAGCCCAGATGCTCCTGGCCTGAGGGGGCCGGGGATTGAGTTCAGATACTTGGATTCATCAGGTAAGGAATAAAAGAGAGAGAGAAAGTTTATCTACAAGGACCCTTTCCATTGTTGGCGGACATTAAGCATTCTAACTCACCGTTGTTTTAACTTAGAGCAGGGTTTCTTAACCTTTTTTTGTTCCATGGACTCCTTTGCTAGTCAGGTGAAATGAATACTACTGTAATTTATTTATTGCATATATATTCATTAGTGAAGAAAACGCTAGATTTCAGTTAGAGGTCAGAGAAAATAAAGATAATAAGTTTATTTTTTTTTTCAGTTCAAGCTCCCAGACCTGCTGAAATCTTTCAGTGGACCCCTGGTTAAGAACCCCTACTTAGAGTGCCTGCCTGCCAGGTTTACCTTGAAAGCTTGTTTCAGATCAGCCAAGCTGATGGATGAGGCTCACCGAATGATAGAAAAGCTAGTGGGACACTTGTTCGACACACTACATCACCAGACTGCTCGGTTTTCTCTGTGGCAGTGACTGAGTTGGCACCACACTGCTGTCAGGGCGTGAGGGGAGAGGGCAGCTGGCAAACTGAAGTCATTAATGCTGTGACTGGGGAAAGGAAGGGCAGGTGAAGGGGAGAGCGAGAGCAAGGACTTGTAGATGCGTTTGCTGATGGTGGATTTATAACTTTGGGGAAAGTTCAAGAGCTACACACCTCAAGGGGGATCAGGGTTTTGCTGCTCAAGACACTAGTGAAAATACAGTGTGAAGGGATTGGGGGAACACACACAGCTCTGCCTTCAAAATTCACGAGACATTTGGCAGAAGACGAATCCTCAGATTATAATGTTCCTATTTGTTTCTCACTCATGTTCTTTGTTTTTCCACAATAATGATGTTTACTAAGGAGGGAAGATGAGAATGCACAAAAAATTTTAAGTACAAGTAGTTATAAAATATTCACTTTATGCTTTAGTAAGGCACGTGTGTGTTTGTGTGTATGCATAAATATGCACACACAAAGCACACACATCCTTTGTACCTCTCTCTAGGCCTGTGTTAATTAGAATATTCTGGCTAACTCAAAGCGACTTAAATAATAAGGGCATTTATTATCAGTAGCAAGACCATATAATTTGTCATCCAAACCAGGAAACTTTTGTTCAGAACAGATTCTAAATCAAATAATATCCTGGTACAAGTGTAAACAAAGGCAGTTTCAGGCAAACCAGGATGTATGACCACCAGAATTATGCCATTAGGTAGGGCAGCTCCAGGGTTAATTCAGAGTCTCAGAGACGTAGAGGCTCTCAACATCTCAGAGGCCAGCTTTTCTTCTATACTTGTCCCTTCAAACTCACAAGATGGCTGCAACAGCTCCATACATCAAGATAGCAACATTTTCCTAAGTAAGCAGTACATTTCCCAGAAGCCTTCAGTAGAATTCCCATCACTTCTCATTGGTCAGAATTGTGTCACACACTCAGGCTCCAACCAATCACTGACAAGATCAGTGGAACTCCTATGATTGGTTTTGACCAGTCAAGGTACATTCCCTTCCTTGGGTCTGAGAAGGATACAGTCCTACCTCAAACACTTGACTGTTAGTAGAAATTGGTGTTCTTTTGGGAAGGAGGTGGGGGCGAATGGTTGTTGGGTAGGCAATCAAGAGGGTCTGCCACTCACCCACTCTGGCCACACTTCCCAGAGCAGAGAGGCGGCTGTAGATTCTCAATGTACTCCATAGCCATTTGCAGCTAACCAAGGCCCTAACGATGCCTACGCAGTGGTGTTACAAAGAACCTTCATAACCTTTATCTCTTTAGAGCCCCAAACTACCCAGTGAGATTGGCAGCACAAGTGTTAGGGTCTCTGTTTCTCAGCAGCATCCAGGGTCCAGATGCTGAGGTGCCAATGGCTGTATCCAGTGCAGAGGAAAACTGGGGCTCAGCGTGGTTCAAAAGTTTGCTCAAAGTCCTAAAGGTATTAAATGGCCAAGGAAGGGTTAGAACTCAGTTTTGTCTCCAAAGTCCACCATCATAACTACTATGCTATGGTGACCTCAAAAGCCAAAACTTTTATCTTTGGGATGGGGTAGAAGTAAAGGACAAACAACATTCATAAATGGGTTGTGATCTACTGGGGTTGTGAGCTATACCTGGCACCCTGTGTAAGATAGGATTTCAGAATATAAGTGCCAGAGAATGATATTATTAGAGAAACAACTTGAATCTATTTTAATTTTTAAAAAAGGACTGGGGAAAGACAAAGGGAGGAAGGGAGAAAATCACTATTAGACTTTGGTGTTTTTTGCACTGTCATTAAGAACAAGTTACTTTCACAACGTTTTATAACTAGTTTCATACTTTTGAGTGTGTCAACCTACCTTATTGAGAACTGGTACCCTCTAAGTCACCAGTGAATGGAGTAGAAGGAAGGTAAGGGGGAAAAGTGGGAAAAAACCCTCGAGTCCTTAAAAAAAATCCCATCTTGAATGGTACCAAGTGTGTGGGGAACCTGCCCACAGCCACCTGCCACCCACCATCTCTCTCTTTCTCCTATGCCTCATCTCCTTCCCATTTCTCTACTTCCAATTAAGCCTACTTGGGACCCATTTCTAACAAGGAACTGTGTGTGAGTGCTTTCTAATGAGTTCATTTTCAACATGTCAGGAGGCAGCTGTCAGCAGAGCGGCTCAGATATGAGCAGCCCTGGCTAATTAGGTTCCCGGCTGGCCTCCTTCCTCTACCCATCACCCTACCAGTCTGCCACCCTGTCGTGCCCTCTGCGGGATTGCATTCTGCTAGCTGTCTCGGTTAATTTGCAGATTTCATGCAGAACCACACCATCTTCTTCATTTATTAAAGCTTTCTTTGCTGGGGCTGATAATGCCAGAAATAATTAGCAAATTCTTCATCCCCTGGGGGTGTCTCCTGAATAGGTGACCTCATAGTAGCCAGGGATGGGGAATACTGCCATAGGGGCATTTGTAAAATGTTGGGGGGCATTTTTGGCAGACAAAATGACTGGAGGAGGGGTGTTAGCCTGTAGTTGAGGGGGCCAAAGGTGCTAAACTTCTTGCAAAGTTAGTCTTGCGCAATGAAGAATTATACTACCCAGTATGCCAGTAGAGCTCCCATTTAGGTACATTGCAAAGTGCAGAGAGCAACAGAGATCTTTAGCTTTAATCGCTCCCTTTTAAGGCTTCTGACCTAGGCAGAGAGATGGGAGAAAAGGGCGTTATACTCTTGGCCTGAAAGTACTTTGGGCACTCCTGGCTTATACTGTTTCTGTCTCATCTCCATGCCTCTAGGACCTAGCATAGTCCCAAGCACATAGTAGATGCTCAGTAACTCAATGTGGATTTGAGTTACTCATGCCATTTCCTAACAATGGTATGGTTCCTGGCTTCACACAATTTTTAATTTGAGTGTCTACTGTATCAGTCAGGTTCCAGTTAGGAAGACAGAAACCACACTAGGTATTTCAACAGAGATAATTTAATATATTTAATATAGGGGATTGGATGAACAGGTTTGGAGGATGGGAGAGTGAAAAGTGAATGATGAGATAACCCAGATGTCCTAACTGAAGGAAGTATCTACTGCTACTGGGAGAACAATGGGAAGCACATGTGGTTATCAAAATCTAGATGCTTAGAGGAGGAGCCCCTGGAGCTGGTACTTCCACCTCTGAGAAGGGGACCCCTCTGGTTTGTGACATGGCACTAATAAGCTGATTCTAAGCGTGCTGAAGGCACATGGAGACTGGAACCGCTTGCTGCTGCCAGGGTGGGGGTGGAGGTGAGGGAAATGGGGGAGCATTGCTTTGCCTGGGAGGTACTTAAAGGGACAGGATACGAAGAGGCAGGACCAAGTTCCTTCTCTTCCTCCAGCCTTCAAGTGTCCCCCTGCTGACAGAACCAAGAAAGAATTCCAGCTGACAAAGGAGAAAAGATATGCACAGAGCCCTAGCACTAGCAATGCAAAGCAGAAGAACGATAGGTAAATTTAGAGCTGAGAGAAAAGCTTTGACTATCAGCAAACCTGTTAAGTACCAGACTTCATGTTAGGTCTTGGGAACACAGAGTGAGCAAGACAGATAGAATCCACCCTTCACAGAGCTTATAATCTAGAACAGACAATAAATAATGACAATCGTAACTCATCAATTATCGTTATGATATGTAAAGCACAAGTAGAGGGTAGAGTGAGAGCCTGTTTGGGGCAGGACAGGCTTCTCCTGAGGAGGAGACATCGAAGATGTCCCCTGAAAGGTGAAGAGGAAGATGTAGCAAAGAGAAGGAGGCGGGGGGGGGCAGAGGAAACAGCGTGCGCAGAGGCTGGGAGGTGAGAAGGATGTTGGAGCATTGGGAGGGCTGAAAGGAACATTATGGGGTGGGGAGAGGCACCTTCTCATCAGTTGGGGCTCTAATCACACCTCCTCCTTGAGGTCTGTCAGTTCAACTCCAGAACACAGAGCCCTTTCCCTCTGACCTCAGTTTTGACCTCCTTAACTCACTTAACACAGTATCAGCTGCTGTCGCCTCCTGGGTTGCTGTCTTCTGTCGCTGTGTGTTCTTGTGCTGATAAATCACTCTCTGTGTTACTCACCACTCCCACAACTGGCCACAACTCACCTTCTTTTTGCTGAACTCAGAGCAGTTACTTAGTGGATGATGACTTTAATCTCACTTTTAATAAAAAATGCAAATTAAATTAACCTTAGGATATCATTTCTCATCTCCCAAATTGAAAATTATTTTTAAAATGATGGCACCCAGTGAGGGTAAAAATGTGAAGAAACAGACACTCTTATGCAGTGGGGTAGGAGGGTAAATGCATGAGAAGTTTATGGGAAAGAAATTTGGTAAAATATATTAAAAACCTTATATAATTGCATAGCCTCTAACCCTGCAGTTTTGCATCTAAGAATTTATTTGAAGGAAATAATCACAAATATCCCCAAAGATATAGCTAAAGATGTTCATGGCAGTATGTGTTTTTTTTTTTTTTTTTTTTTTTTTGCGGTACTATGTTCGGGGATTGAACCCGAGACTTCATATGTGGGAAGCTGGTGCTCAACCACTGAGCCACAACAGCTTCCCTGAGTTGGTTTTTTTGTTTGTTTGCTTGTTGTTTGTCTTTTTATTTTTAGGAGGCACCAGGGCCTGAACCTGGGACGTCCCATGTGGGTAGCAGGCGCTCAACTGCTTGAGCTATATCTGCTCCCATGTATTCTTTTTTTTTTTTTTTTTTTTTTAAAGATTTTATTTATTTATTCATTTATCTCCCCCTTGCTGCTTGTGCTCGTTGGGTCAGCTAACCACGCCCTGCGGGCGGGCTTGCCTTCACCAGGAGGCCCCGGGAACCGAACCTGGGGCCTCCCATATGGTAAACGGGAGCCCCACCGATTGAGCCACAGCCGCTTCCCACCATGTATTCTTTATAATATTGAACTAGCTGAAAGTTTAACCTTTAGAGACAGGGTAAATAAATTGCAACATATACATATAATGGGCTTTGTTGGAGCCTTCAAAATGATATTATAAAAGAATATTTAATGTCAGGAAAACACATTTACGAAGTATTTTGAAATGAAATGAGAAAATGTTAAATAGCAAGATTACAATTTTGTAAGAAATAGAAGTGTATATCTTGAAAAAATATGCATGTATATGTGTATATATGTGTATGTATATGCATATGCATACCCATACATATATATACATATAGAGTATGCATATAGGTACAGGTATAGGTACATATGTACATATAGGTACAGGTTTAGGTATAGGTATAGGTGTAGGTACAGGAATGCATATAGGTACATGTATAGGGACAGGTATATGTATAGGTACAGGTATAGGTACAGGTATGTGTATAGGTACAGGTATAGGTACAGGTGTGTGTGTATAGGTATACATATGTGTATAGGTGTAGGTATAGGCTCTATGCAGCACCTGAGAGAAGTTAATGGTGAGTGGTGAGGGTGCATATTTCTTGATGGGATTAAAGGTGGTTTTTCTTTTCTGTGCTTTGCTTAGATGCTTTTTTTTTTTTTTTTTTTTTTGGTTTTATACCATGTACAGGTATTAATTAAGAAGAAAAAACAGTTTAAGCTATTATTTAAAAATATATATATATTTGATCAGATGAAATAACCTGGCTCACAGGTTCAGTTTCATTGAGGAGCCCACCCAGTGTCATTCATGTAAATTAACTCAAGAGGAACTCAAGCAATAACAGAGCCCCCTTTTGTAGAAGAAGGGATGGAGGCTTGGTTTTCAGGGTTGGCAAGAGTGCCCACCTCATGGTCTGCTGTGTGATTGAATGAGATATTGTAGGTCAGGGTAGTAGGTCTTCAGGAACTGTGAGGCCACCTCCCCTTCCCTCTCAGTGACTCCCAGCTGATTTCCTGAGCTAGTCTGGGTACACGCTCAGCTACTTTGCCCCCTTGTCCATCACCCATCCGTGGAGCTCTCGGTGACTACTCCTGGACATCCCTATCTTGCTGGGAGTTTGGGGAGCACAGATGTCCAAATCTTTGAGACACCTCTGGGGTCTTGACCCTGTATCTCCAAGGATGTACAGTTGATGGGAACTCAAACCTTTTTTATCAATTTACTGATGACTTACTCTGTGCCAGGCAGTGATGTATTACACAGTCCCTGCCCTGGGGAACTTAGAGTCCTCACCTAGGTCACCCCGCGACAGTAAGACATTGAGGGAGAGGGAGGGTCTGGCTTGCTCCTTTCTAGCCACTTAGTTTCTAGAACAGAGCCTAGCATGTCATAGGGACTCACAAATGTTCTAAATAAACCGACAAGAGGCAAGGGAGGAGGAAGGAGCAGAGGAGAAAAGCCAAGAAACACCAGAAATGTGAATCTTCTGAATTCCACTTCAAAACATTCTGGCAGGGGTACCCAGCTTCCTCTGAGGTGGCCTGGCCCCCAGGGGGATCTCTGTACCTCGGACTGGTTTCTCCACCATTTGGTTAGGCAGGAAAACAAATCCGGACCAGTGTCTACTCCCAGAAGAGAGTTTAGTGACCCCCCAGAAATTCAGGCAGACCTGAGTCCAAGCTCTAATTCCTCAACTTATCAGCATTGCTACTCTGGAGAAACCATCAAAGTTTTCTGAGCCTTGGTTCCCTTATTTGTAGAAAGGGGGAGGATTGGCCCTCAATGGTTCTGTTATAGGTGGAATGCGATAATGTGCATGTCAATGGTAAGGGAAACTTTGTGGTTTTTTAAAAAACTTTTTATTATAGTGACATCAGTACAATTCTCCCATTCTAACCACTTTAAGTGTACAATGTGATTATATTAATTATATTCACAATATTGTGCAACCATCACCAGTATCCATTACCACAACTTTTTCATCCCTTCAAACAGAAACTCTGCACCTACTAAATAATAACTACCTCTTCCCCCCAATCCCTGGGCCCCAGTAACCTATAATTTACTGTCTCTAGAAATTTGTTCCTTCTAGGTATTTCATATAAGCAACATCATACAATATTCCTATTTTTGTGTCTGGCTTATTTCACTCAACCTGATGTTTTCAGGGTTCATCCATGTTGTAGTATGCATCAGAATTTCATTCCTTTTTACAACTAAATATTATTCCATTGTGTGTATATACCACGTTTTGTTTATCCATTCATCTGTGGAAGGACACTTGGCTTGCCTCTACATTTTGGCTCTTGTGAATAATGCTGCTATAAACATTGGTGTACAAATATCTGATCAAGTCCCTGCTTTCAGTTCTTTTAGGTATATACCAAGAAGTGGTATTGTCAGGTCATACAGTAATTTTCAACTTTCTGAGGAACTGCCAAACAGATTTCCACAGTGTCTGTACCATTTTTCAATGCTACCGGCAATGTAGGGTTCCTGTTTTTCTGCATCTTTGCCAACATGTTATTTTCTGTTTTTTTTTTTTTAAAGTAATAACCATCCTAGTGGCTAGTTTTAATGGTATCTCATTTTCCTAGTTTTAATTGCATTTTCCTGATGACCAATGATACTGGGCATCTTTTCATGTGCTTATTGGCCATTTGTATGTCTTCTTTGGAAGAACATCTATTTAAGTTCTATTGAACTTGGTTATTTGTTTTTAAATTTGGTTATTTGTCTTTTTGTTATATTTTATTTTTTGGTCCTTGAAATATCCACGCTCGCCTGTTGCCCTTCGGAGCAGGCCTTGGCCTCCACTTCTCTAAGGGAAAAGAGATCTACAGTGACATTTCCAGCTCTAGAAGTCCCAAAGAGTGAGGTCGTGACGTGAACAAGAGTTTAGGAAGATTTCCTGGGGAATCACTTATCTCCCAAACTCCCTAAACTCCACACCGGTGGAAAGAAGGAGAGCAGAGGGAGCTGAGCAGTTAGATGCACGTTGGAATTTGAACAGTGTCTTTCTTGGGACAAAGCTCTGGAGGGGCATGAGGGAGCAGGACCCCACTTCCAGTGTCTCACTGACCTGAGGAAGTCTGACATGCCAGCTCCATGTCTTACTGGCAGTGTGAACTTAGGCAGGAGCCCTGTATTAGTCAGCCAAAGGGGTTCTGATGCAAAGTACCAGAAATCTGTTGGCTTTTATAAAGGGTATTTATTTGGTGTAAAAGCTTATAGTAACAAGGCCCCAAAGAGTCCAACTCAGGGTACCATAAGAGGTAGTTTCTCACCCAAAGTCTTTTGCCACATGTTGAAGCAAGATAGCTTACCATCTCTGCAAGGGTTCAGCCTTCCTCTTCCTCTTACGGCTCCACGGGCCCAGCTTCTTCAGATCTCAGCTGTAGTTTGGAGGGCTCGTGTCTTTCTGGACCTTCTCAGCCGCAAACTCTCAGGCGAATGGCTCTGCTCTGCCCGGGGCAGGACCGAAATGACCAAGTTCTCTCCTCTTCTGTGTCTATGGAGCTCCCTTCTTCCGTGTCTTCTTGAGTGAGTGTCCATTATACGTAGCCCCCCAAGGGGGTGGGGCCTCAACCCTGAGTCGTGCCCTACTGATGTGGTCAAATCAAAGCCCTAATCTTGATTTAATAAAGTAAAAGTGAAACCTCTGAATTTAATGCAATCAAAGGGGTATCGCGCCCAGAGCAACAGACCAGTTTACAGATATAATCTATATCTCTTTTTGGAATTCATCAATAATATCAAACTGCTACAAACCCTAAACTTTTTGTCCTTAATTTCCACATCTATAATAGGGAATCATGATGGATCTTACCTCTTAGAGCTGTCGGCAGGAGGGAATGAGGACCACCTTTTACAGTACTTAGGCCAGTGCCTGAGAAGGGCTCGATAAGTGGTTAAAAAGACGAGGGAGCTGGCTTTGTGGAGATGTCCCCAGTGTCACCGTGGCACACTAACTGGACGGAGCACAGACTTAGTGGCCTGGTGTGGCCAGGCCTGCAAGGTCCAGAGGAGGGTGTGTGTTTCCAGTGGCCCTGGAGTATCATCATCCTTGGCTCCTAAGTGGAACTTGGAGATTAGGGGAGAGAGAGAGGAGGCAGGAGTTCTGGTTAGAGTCCCCTAGCCCAGATGTAGGAACTACAGCAGAGGATGTGGGGATTAGAGGAGATGTGTCCCATCCCAGCATGGGGGGGGGGACACCTTGGTACATGTGACATTGCAGTGCATGCCAGTAGGGGGATGTGGACAGATGACGCCACAAGCCTGGCTACCCCTCCCCAACAATGGTATGGGTCCATTTGCACACACACACCCTGGAGCTTGACATCTTCCCCACCCAAGAAAAGGAGGGAGAAAATCTGAAATCTGACGGGGTTTAACCTGACATCCTTAGGAAAACTGAAAATCACCAAAGTGATTGAGTTTGCCTGGAAGTGACAAGATTAAATTTTTGCTTCAGAGGGTTTGGGGGCTCAAGACAGAAATTAAGTTTGGTGGGATCTTGCACACACACGGAGAAGCTAGCATGTTCTCACCCCTGAGAAGGTGCTGGGAAGTTCATAGTCACTACATTTACAAAGGCCTGGCACATGAGAAGTGCTCCACAAATGGGAAATAAATTCATAAACACACACAAATCTGCCCATGGCAACGGCCGGTGTGTCAAGTCGCCAGACAAGACGGAAGCTGAGAATCTTCCCATGCTCACTCCCTCCCCACCGCCCTCTTGACTGTCTTCTCCTTAGTGGGGGCCGCCTCCCCCTTGCTGAGTCCTCCCCCAGAGCCCAGCAAAAGGCAGTGGACTCTGAGTGCCTGCCACGCCATAAATACTTCCAGTAGGTAGAGAGATTGATGGCGTTATAAATGCCAGCGGCAGGCCCTGTTTGTGTTAATAGCCTTATTAGTTACATTCCTGTAAAATCCAGATCTCCACACCGTTTAACAGCCAGGGTTCTGCTCAGCAGCATTAATTCAATAAATCGAGGGCCCTTGACATAAATCTCAAAGCCCCTGGAACCTGATTAGGAAATCCCTCCTGATGGGTTAGAGACGGACACGTGGAGTGCGGCCGACAGGCTTCGCCTGGAAACCGTGAATAGCATGAGGGAGAATAGCTGTCTCCAGAGGCTGTCTCTTGGCTGCCACTGTGGGACACTTCCCGTCTATAATCTCCATGGGCTTGGCCCTAAACGTGGAGTATGGAGCTGGGTGGGATTGCTGACTACCTGGGAACAGTGAGTTCAGGGTCCCCATACACCCCTACAGTGTCTTTGTGCACATTAGGAAAAGGTGCAGCCTCCAGGTGGAAGGAGCCTCCTGGGTGTCTGGCTTGTCAGGAAAGTCACAACTTTGTGCTGAGTAGAGAAAGGTTGGAGAAGCTGGATTTCAGTTTCCACCTGCACCCTCAGCTGGGTGCCCCTCTGCACCAAAGAGCCGGCACAACCAAACAGGGCAGCCTGGGTGAATTTGTAAAATTCAACTTCAGCCAAAGAAGTGAGAGCCTATAATTGAAAGACCTGGAAATTGTAAGGTTAAAAAACCAGTTAAAATAAATGAACAATTATTGTTAGGCAGATATATGTGAAAAAACTAAAGGAAAAAATCAATGGAATGATTAATCCAACTTCCCAACATTTGGGATCATGGTTACCTTTAGGGGAAAGGCAGGGAATGGGATGGGGAGAAGCACATAGACAATGAAATTAGTGCTAATGTTCAGGTGCTTCATTTGGGCAATGAGTTCATTGTGTTCACTATATTATTTCCAAAAAAAACCCAAAGCAAAATGAGTAAAATAAAAGGGCCAATCATTAGCTAATGATTAATTTGATTCTGGGTACCTGAGAAGGAGTGGAAGCAAAATGACGTGAGAAAGAAACTAGAGAGGCTGGGTCTGATGATGTCCCTGTTTCCTCTCCCTCCCTCCTCACCCCCTCCCTTGCTCCTGTAAACAGTCCACCCTTAGCACGCCCTGCATTAGACACCATACATCCATCATCCCTTCTAGTTTTCATTACCACCCTTTGTGGTAGCAGAGTACTGAGTTCAAATCCTGACTCAGCCACTTACAAGCTGTACAGTCTTATGCAAGTTACTTAATCATTTTGTGCTTTAGCTTTCTCATCTGTAAAAAGCGGTTTTGTTTTGTTTTTTAATAAAAATTCAGAAGTGCAAAGACCAACACAAAACAAAGTTAGAGTGGATTTTTTACCTAAGAATGGGCAACAAACATAAATGAATAAAATGTGCTTGGAGTAGCTAGCTACTTTGTAGGTTACAAGGATTAAGTGAGATATTGGGTTTGGACTTGTGCTTGGCACATAGTTGGTATTTAATAAATGTTACCTATCAGTACTGTCATTATGCCCATTCTACAGATGAGGCAAGTAGTTTCTTGCAGCTGCTGTAACAAATGACCACAAACTATATGCCTTCCAACAACAGACATTTATTTTCTCACAGTTCTGGAAGCCACGAATCTGAAATCAGGTTCATAGGGCCGAAATCAAGGTACCAGCAGGGCTACACTCCCTTGCCCAGGCTCTAGGTGAGAATCTGTTCCTTGCCTCTTCCAGTATCTGGTGGCTGCTGGCATTCCATGCTTTGTGACTGGATCACTCCAATCTCCAAGGTCAGCATCTTCAAATGTCCCCCTGTTCCATCTTCGTATGACCTTATCCTATGTATGTGATTGTGTCATATCTCCCTCTGCCCCTACTACTGTACTTACAAGGGCGATTGCATTTAAGGTCTACCTGAATATATCCAGGATAATCTCATCTCAAGATCCTTACCCTAATCACATCTGCAAATAACATTTTTCCAACTAAGGTAACTATTGTAGTTTGCTAGGGGCTGCCAAGGCAATACACCAGAAATAGGTTGACTTTCACAATGGAGATTTATTAGTTTAAAAGCTTACAGTTTCGAGGTCGAGAAAAATGTCTGAATCAGGGCTTTATCAGGTGATGCTTTTCTCCCCAAGGATCAGCTGCTGGTGGTCCTGGATTCTGCTCTCATCTGGTAAGGTGCATGGCAAGGCACATGGTAGCATCTGCTGGTCTCTTCCTTCTGCTCTGGGTTCCATTGCTCTCTGCTCTGTCTGGGTGTTTCTTTCTTTGTCTGCCACTCCGCTGATTACAGTTTATAAAGGACTCCAGTAAGAGGATTAAGACCTACCCTGGGCTATGCCTTACTGGACGAATCTAATCAAATGGCCCTTAACTGAATCTAATCTACTCAAAGGTTCACAATAGATTCATACCCACAGGGATGGACTAATTTTCTGGGGTCCACAAAAGACCCAAACTATCACAGTAACATAGGTTCCAGGGATTAGGACCCAAGCTTCCACAGTAACATAGGATCCAGGGATTAAGACCTGATTTTTTGGGGAGGTGGGGTGGGGGGACTATTCAGCCTAATACAAGAAGTAAGTGACACCTTGATTACTTAAGTCACTTGCCCATGGCTGCACAGTTGGTGCCAAACAGCCATATTCTTTCCTTTCTTTCTGTCTTATACACAAATCTCTTGAGTATTTAATGTGAGCCAAGAAATGTGCTAGGTTCTGAGGTCTGGAATTGAAGGGGTCATGTGTACCATCCTTATCATTAAGGAGTCTACATTCTTTGGGAGCCTGGAGGTGAAACTGCTAAGGGTGTGGGATTCTCCAGGAGACAGTGGAGATGTGGCCTGTCCCAGAGGCAGAACCTGGGCTTGAATCCATCCTCTTGGGGTGGGGCAAGCCTGTCCTTTCTCATCGCTAAGCTGCAGACTCTGGAGGAGAACGTCATTTCCAAGGCCTGTGGGGAGAGAGAGCTTGGATTTCTCCTGCCACATGTGCTGGTCTTTGGGTATATGAGCAAAGACCTGGTTTTCCAGGTGTTTTTGCTGAGCTCAGTTGTCTTCAGAGCTCCCCAAGAGTCATCTCCAACTCAACACATGCCAAATGACAGGCTTTCCCACCTGCTTCCTTAATGAAACAGTCTTTTAACTTGCCAAGGTAGTCACAAAGAGGAAAAAACTTAAAATGTTATGTAGGGGGAGGGGTGGCTGGACTTTATAGCCATAGTTCACTGAGAGATCGCTCCCTAAATATTGCAGTCATCCATGGAATAAACAGCGACATAAGGGCAGTATGGCAGGAAGGTTAGGCATCAAACAGAACTGGCTTCTAGTGTTGGTCTTGCCACTCTTTAGCTGTGTGACTTGGAACAGTTGTTTTATCCCGCCGAGCCTCAGTTTCCTCATCTGTAAAACAAAACAACTTAGTCATGGTGTTTTCAAGAACAACTGAGTAAATATGTGTAAGGTACTTGGCACACTTCCCAGGTATATATTTAGCATGCAATAAATGCTCATGGGTTTCTGTAACTCTAAAAGAGAAGGGCATTCAGTAGCTCCCTTCCTAAAATAAGTACAGATTCTCCAAAGTAGCCAATGATGGGGTGAATTGGGAGAGGGGAGGAGAGAGAGAGCCTGCTAATGAGGTCTGGCCACCTCTTTCTTTGTGGAAATTCTCCCTCCCCTGGTCACCTTGCAGAACAGCTGGGTTTTACTAAGGGAAGTGGCAGTGTTGCTTCGGGTGTCCCTATCTGCATCGATCACGTCTTCAGCAGATATTTAAAGAACATCTACCATGTGCCTCGTCCTCTCCCTCCCGGTGCTAATGTGTGTGTGGATGGAGAAGGGAGGTTAAGTAAGTAATCACAAGACAATAAAACAGATGCCATGACAGAGGTAAGTGGGAGGGGCTGTGGGAACTAAAGGGGGGGGGTATTTTTTTTTTTTTTAATCAGTCTTCCATTGCTACATAACAAAGCCTTCCACAACTTAGTGGCTTGAAACAAGCATTTCATTACCCAAGATTGTCTGGGTCAGGAATGCAGGCAGGGCCAGGCAGGACAACTTGCCTCTAGTCTCCGTGGTGTTGCCCAGGGCAGCTGGCCTGGGGCTTGAGGTGGTTTGACCACACAGGGACTTTCTGGGGTGGCTGGGCTGCTCTTTTCTTCTGTTTGGGTCTCACTTATAGTCTGGTTCTCCATGTGGTGCTTCTCTCTCTGTGTGGATAGCCTGGACTTCTTTACACAGTGACTGTGTGTTCCCTTCTGAATGGAAGCAAGGTCCACAAAACCTCCTAAGGTCTGGGATTCGAAGTCCCAGAACAATGAACAATAATTCTCATACATTCTTTTGGTCAAAGCAAGTCACCTGGTCAGCCCACTTCAAGGGGAGGGGAAATAGCTTCCAACTCCTGATGGGAAAAGTGACTGTGTGGGGGCATACAGAGATGGAGGAATTGCTTGTGCCATCTCTTCAGACAATCTGCCATGGGCTTCTAATCTCATCTTGAGGGGTGGTCAGGGAAAGCTTCCTGGAATAGGCAGCACCTAACCTGACACCTACAGCTGAAGTAGCAGTAGGCTAGAAACCATGGGATGTTGAACACAAAAGGAACAGTATATAAGAAGGCCAGGGACAAAAGGGAAGATGGAACTTTCAGAGAACTGAAAGAAGTTCAGTAAGGAAAGGTGTGGGGAGTGGTAAGAAATGAGACTGGAATGGTGGGCAGGAGGCAGATGGTGAAGGGCCTTGTAGACACAGTGCTTTGTCCAGAGGGCAGTGAGGAATGACTGAGGGACTTTGAGTCCTGGAGCAACAGGATCTAGTAGACGTTTTAAGAAGGTCTCTCTGGCCACTGTGAGTAGAGTAGAGTGTCAGAAGCCAGGAGGGACGTCCTGAGATCAGTATGATGGTTGTTGGAGTTGTCTAGGCAACAAGTGTTGGGGGCGATGGTGGAGATGAGAGAAATGGACAGATGAGGTAGCTATTTAGGAGGTGAGTGTCATGGTGGGGTAAGGCCCCAGCATCCACCGATCTCCCAGTGCCCCAGAGCTTGAGCTAACAGGAGTTGCCTTCTTACTCCCAAGTCCAGTCAGTCTCCGGGTGCACTGAACCTTCTTTCTTCCTTCTATGTTGTCCTCTCCTTTCCATGGCAACTGCCTGCCCTCCCCACTCCATGCCTGGGTGGTTTTAATAATCCACCAATTAGTCTCCCTGTCTTCTGGGGCTCCCCTTTCTAATCCATCTTTCAGGCTGTCACTAGAGTGAGCATTCTCAAGACATAGCTTCACATCAGGTCAGCTTTCTTTGGAAAACAGTGAAACCATACTGCAGCTCCCTGATCCTTACAGGAGAAAATGAAAAGTCTTTCATGTGGCATTTGGGATCAGTGTGGTCTTCTAAAATGTATCCTTGCTTGTGTTCAATAAGGTCCCACCTGCCAGATACAAAAATAGTACCAGTGGTCAGGGAATTCATGAATGATAACCATAAAAGTTGCAGTCAACATCAGGTAACTCAGAGCAGGGGTATGAAGTTACAGCCATTTAGGCCCAGCCTTTCCTTGTCTGCCTGGCTGGCCTTATTAGGTCAACATCACAGCTTGACTTCTTCCTCTGCTCAATCCTGCTACATCCCCCTTCCCTTCACAGCTGTTGATCCCTAATAAACATTTTCCAAAAAACTTTATCAAGCTATAATTCACATACCATGTAATTTACCCGTTTAAAGTGTACAATTCAATGGTTTTTAATCAATTCACAGAGTTGTATAACCATCACCACAATTTTAGAACATTTTCATCACCCCCAAAAAGAAACCCTATACTCAACAGCATTCATTCTTCATATTACTTTTTTATTTTATTTTTATTTTTTTAGGAGGTACTGGGGATTGAACCTGGGACCTCATACACAGGAAGCAGGCACTCAACCAGTGAGCTACATCCGCTTCCCCATTTATTCTTCCTTTACCCCCAAATTCCTAGCCCTAGGCAACCACTACTCCACTTGGTCTACGCTGGATATTTCACATAAATGGGATCTACAGTATGTGGTCTTTGGTGTCTGGTTACTTTCAGTTAGCATAACGTTTTCAAGGTCACCCATGTTGTAGCGTCTATCAGTATTTCATTTCTTTTTATTGTCAAGTACTACTCTACTGCATGGCTATACCACCTTTCGTGCACCCATTCATAAGTTGATGGACATTTGAATTGTCTCTGCTCTTTTGGCCATTGTGAGTAAATGCCCCTATGAACATTTATGTACAGGCTTTGGCGTGGTCATGTGTTCCTAATAAGCATTTTGAAACTCAAATTCCATCACAGGGTCTGCTTCCACAGAATTTAACCCACGGCACCTGGCAGTCTTCCCTTCAGGAATTTTCCTCTGGGTATACTTGCACAATATAAAATGGCACATGTACAACATTACTCACAACAGCATTACTTGTGTTGGCAAAATACTGGAAACTACAGGATTAAAGGATTAACTCAGAGTGGCCGGAGAGGTTAAGTGACTTTTTAAGTAACACAGCAAGTAAGCAGTGGGACCTGACTCCACAGCCTGCACTCTTTCTGCTCCCCTCCCTGCCTCCCAGTGCATTCTGAGTGGGCTTTGTACACAGAGCACGCAAACTGGCTGCCCTCAGCCTAGAAATAGCCCGTACATGCGTTTAGTTTGGACCACACTAGTTTGCAATGTTTAAACATCTGGAGATTTCACATAAATGCAGATTATCGGCTTTTTTTTTTTGATAAAAAGAAAGGGTGCAATCTGCCAACAATTGAGTTTCAAGCCACACAATAGGGCTGGCCAGAGCTGAGTACTGGCTGTGCCAATTCGATGGGGCACTTGGTCCCCACCCGTCCCTATGTGCACACCCAGTCCACTTTCCACACCTCTGTTCCCTGCCCGGCCGCTGTAAGCACTTGTGCATGAGATCTTTGCAATCTTGGTGTTTCACTCATTCGGGGAACATACAGTTCTCAGAGGCCATCTCCAGCTGGTGACCTAGCCTTCAAGCCAGGGAAGCCCACCTCCTACGTTTCCCCTTCATCGATTTCCTTTCCTTCTTTCCTTGTCATTTCTATCGCTACAGCTTCTTCTGCAGCTCTTCGGATTTCCCCCTCCCCAACCCCTCCAAAGTGCCGAGTACATGTGGGAAAGGCAGCGAGATAATTGAAAATAAATGATGCATCCTAGGAGATGAGCACGGGGGGCCCATCGTCTCATGGCTGTTTATTTATGGCCTGGTGGAGAGTAGCTGTCAGAAGAGGCAGCAAGAGGAAAAAGGAAGACACTGATGTGGTCTAGGAGGTCACCTGGCTCCCTTCCCCTAAGAACGGCAGATTAAACTGGTCCAGTACACCTTGGGGAGACATGGAGCATAATGGTGAAGAGTTGGATGAGCTGGGTTTGGACCCAAAGTTGCAGTTGACTGGTCTAGAGGATGGGGCTTGGGCCAAGCTGGGCAATCATGGGCCCTTCTCTAGGAACTGAGATTTTTGGGTCTAAGGTTTCTACCAAGTCTGGCCAACTCCTCTACGGTGCTATTGACTACAGCTCTTTTCTGCCATGTGAACTGGGAAACAGCAGAAGCTGAAGTTGATTTGCTGTGAAAGGGAATGTAGCAGATACAAAGAGAGAAATGAGAGGGAAAGAGAGATTGATTGGTTGGTTGAGCTGGATTGCCTTTTTTGGTTCCTATAGCAAACCTATCCCTAGTTCCAGTTTATTCCTGTGGTCCGGCTAATTCCTTGCCTATGGATTCTGTGAGATACCCTTCCTTATAATAAACCCCCTTTGTGCTTAAGCTAGCTTCAGTGGATTCCTGTTACTTGTTACCAAGGATGACAAAAGCTATAAATGATGGGCAGTGATGCACGGTGGTCTTGAGTATGGACCTGGGAGCTGGCTAGCTTTTGCCACTTGACTGCTGCCTGACCACAGGCAAGTAACTTAAACCCTGGGATCCTTAGTTGCCTCCTCTGTAAAAAGGGGATGAAAAGTACTAAATAGTCTGGGTTATTGTGAGGCTTCAGTGGCATGACATATGTAAAGCCTCAGCAGAGTGCCTCGTTCATAGTAAGCATGCAATAGATGACTGTAATAATGATACTTATTGCTATTAGTATGCAGTGGACCAGATAATTTCTAAGATTTCTTTTGGTTCTAACATTCTCATCCACGGCTTTTAACCTAGTCTCAGAATGGGTTTTTGGAGGGTCTACCATGTTTCTGAAATTGTTTCTAACATTTTGTACAAAGGTATATTTTCCTGGCTGGAGAGGATCAGAGCTTTTGTGACATTCCTAAAAGGGTGACCCTTCCCCCAAAACACTTATGAATCACTCCTCTAGAAAATTAGGATTCTACACCATTTCGGGGTGACCCTGCAGAAGTAGAAATTGATCCTCCTGAGGATTAGGTTTGTGTTAAGGCAGACTTCAATTCAACGCCTTAGCGTAACTTCCAGAAAAGCTCAGCCATCTGAAGCCCACAATCAAACTTTATCAAAGCAATTTAGTGGGGATGTAGCTATCTTCCAGCAGCGTACAGCCCTTCGGGGAAATAAAACTTGACAGGAACAGCAAGAACTCTGGTGTCCTTGAGAAAGATCAGCTCAAGGTGTGAAGGAGCCCTGTGGCTTGAACAAGTAGTGCTGGGCCTGGGGGGACCTGGAATTCTCAGAACAAGGTCACAGGCTGGATCTTTTGTCAAGGGTCATATTGGATTGTGGGGACCCTGGAAATTATGACCATGGGTATCATGGCCCAGAACTTTCTTCCTAATATACAGCTAAGATTATGCTCTACTACCCCAAATGGCTGTGTCTTATTTAAAGCCATGGTTCTCAAACTGCAGTACCCACAGTCCTGAAAATGCATGACAGCAACCCAGGAGAGCTAGAAAGCCAGGGAGTAAATGGGGAAAATCTTCGTGGGGCTAACAATTACAAGATTTCTTTGGAGGGAGAATTTATCAAATATTAAAACAAATAGCACACATACATACAAGCTAAGGCAAGAGGGGAAATTTTGCAGTTGAAGGCATGGGGTCAGCACTTCAGGCTGGGCAGCTACTGAGTTTGCTCTTCCCTGTTGTTTGTAGATATTTTAGGGGGAAAGATGGAGAATCCTTCAACTGCTGGATGAGTCTATATACTTCTTAGCGTTGCATGTGAGGCTCTTCACAAATTAACCTGGATATCATGGGAGCAAGATGACTCCAGGCAGATGCAGGCTTATAGTCTATGAGCTTAGAGTCTACTAGCTTAAAGGCATTCATCTTTTCCCCACTGGTTTCAACAAACGTCCCAGGGCTGATGCCCACTGACATTAAATGGGTCATATGAATATGCACATCCCAATACAAATTATTGTGATTCTCATTGTCCACGCATGGATGTGGGGGGTGGGTCATTGGAGACTGAGAGTGCCTGGGGGATAGTGGTTCCTTAACAAAAAGCCCACCATGCGTGGTGGGCAGGTCAAAGTACAGATGGTCATTTATTATACTAGGTTTACCTGACCCAAAAGTGCACACTTTTATTGTCTATACTCTTCTCATCCTTTTTACAGAGACGGACGATGAGGTCAGAAAAGGCAGGGACTTCCTGAAGGTCACCTGTTACGTTAGTGACAGAGGTGGGTTTGGGACACAGGTCTCCTGACGCTCAGCCTGAGCTGCACTACAGCTTGCTCTAGAGACTAATTTGCCTGACGAGCATGAAGAATGGTCACGGTGCATGCCGCCGTAATACCGTTTATTACCTTGCAGACATTAAGAATAACAAGAGCATAAACAGCAATGAAAACTGATCGGATGGCTAATGCTGGGCAGCAGCCCTAAACCAAAAAATTGGGGCTGCTAATGCGCTTTAGCAGGTGGGTGTTAGGGTGTCTGCGTGGCGAGTGGGTGAGAGGCTCCTGGAAAATTTGTGAACCTAGTACATCACAGCACAGCCTCTTGTTTAGATATTCTCTTTTCCTTCTTACCTTTCCTCTCAGGACACTAAAGCCCTCTCGAATGGTGGCTGTTTTACTCCCACAGGCCTCATAATCTTGGGCCTGGAGGGAAGGTGTCTTAGTTTGCTAAGGCTGCTGATGAAAAAATACCAGAAATGGTTGGCTTTTATAAAGGGAATTTATTAAGGTAATAGCTTACAGTTCTGAGGCTGTGAAAATGTCCAAATCAAGGCATCATCAGAGATGCTTTCTCACCAAAGGCCAGCTGTTAGCAGATCCTGGAGTCCTGCCATGTGGCAAGGCAAGATGGCGGCTCTCCATCTTGGTCTCTCCAGGCTCAGCTGTGGGCGATGAAGCACATGGCAGAGCTCGTCCCTTCAGCTTTGAGCTGCTCCATGGGCCTAGCTTCTCAAGGGCCTCTTTCTGTGCCACTGTGCTCCACCGATTCCAGCCTTCAACTTCTGGTACCTCCCTCAGTCTCTTGGGACTTCTTTGTCTCTCTCTCACGTGGCATGGTCAAAGTGGCAGCTGTCTTTCTCTGTGTGTTTCTACTTCCAGTTCTATTTATATGAGAGCCCAGAAAGAGGGCAGAGACCCAACCTGGGTCACGCCTCACTGACATAGTCCAATCAAAGGCCCTAAAGCGATCTAATTGAGTGATCTAATCAAAGGATCCCTTAATGCAAGCAAAGGGACCCATACCCACAGGAATGGACTAGTTTAAGAATGAGATATTTTCTTGGATTCACAAAAGAATTTCAAACTGTCAACAAAGGTAGGAGTCCTTCTTGTTCCTGCTTGCCATTTCCAAATCCTTCATCTTCTCTCAGCTCTGGATCTTCTGTCATCTTTCTACCACCCACTACCCTACCTTGTTGTAATCATCTCCCCTGACATGCACTGTCACTCCCCCCTCATTGCTTGGTGATTTAATGGTCTACTTACCATCAGCACTTGGATGTCTGATAAGCAGCACAAATTTACTGTTCAAAACTCAGCTTCAGATCTTTATCCCCCACCCACCTCATAGCTCTTCTGCCCGCAGAGTTATCTATCTCAGTTCACGGCAACCCTGTCCTTTCATTGGCTTGAAACAGAAGCCACGACTCCTTCCTTTTTTTCCACACCCATCAGCAAATCCTATAGACTCCATCTTCATAAAGCAGAATACTATACAGCAATAAAAAAGAACAAGCAATGAATACATGCCACAAAATGGATGAATCTCAGAGATACAATGATGAGTGAAAAAGCTGGGCATAAAAGATTTCCACTTATAAGAAGTCCAAGAATATCTAAGATGTATAGAAGTCTGCATAGTGATACCTCTGGATGGGTTTAAAGGGAGTACAAGGGAACCTTCTGAGGTGCTGGAAATGTTAGGTCAATTGATCTGGGTGATGGTTGCATGGGTGAATATGCACGTAAAAGTTCACCAAGCCATACACTGAAGGTGTGCGTATTTTACTACATGTATGTTACGCTTCAGTAAGAAAAATTTTAAAATATGCATATATCCAGAATCTAGGCCTACCCCTTAAATCATTTAGGGTAATCCTCCAGGTCTCTTTCCCCTGTGGCAGTGACTTGGAGGCCATGAGTTCCAGACAGCCAAACCACAAGATGAAGGCGGGTTTCCAATGCTCTGTGGCCTGCAGTGAGAAATACACTATTGTTGTGTTAAACCATTAGATTTGGGGATTTATTTGTTGCAGCAGTTTCTGTTAGTTATACAATGTCTTAAATCCAAGTTAACCATTGTTAAAAATTTGATTTACATTACCAATATAAACTTGGAGTCATTCTTGATTTTTCTCCTTATTTTATCCCCCCCACCCCCCGCCCCATCAAACTAAGAGTAAGTCTCATCAGCTCTACTGTCATTCGCATCTGGAATTTACTCCCTTTGCTCTGTCTTTATTTCTTGTTGTCAGTTGTCACCTGGATACTGAAATGGCCTCATTTTTTTGATGAATGCACAGTATTCCATTATATACTGTATGTAGTGGGTTGAGTGGTGGCCCCAGAGATATGCCCATGTCCTAAATGTTATCTTATTTAGAAATAGGGTCTTTGCAGATGTGATTATATTTAGAGTCTTGAGATGAGAAGATTGTCCTGGTGAGACATTACATTCATCCATGTAAGAGGGATTTAGAGGGAGATTTACACACAGACTCACTTGGAGGAGAAGGTACATGTAAAGATGAAGCAAAGAGAGACATGCTCCACTAGAAGCTGGAAGAGGCAAAGGAAATTTTCTTCCCTAGACCCTCCAGAGGGAGGGTTGGCCTTGCCAACACCTGAAGTTTAGACTTCTGGCCTCCAGAATGGGGAGGGAATACATTTCTGTTGTTGAAGCCACAAAGTTTATGATACAAATTGTAACAGTAGCCATAGAAAACACACATGCCAGGCTATAGTTAATATGACCATTCCCCTGTTGATGGACAGTTAGGTTGCTGCCAGTTTTTCTCTATTTCAAGCTATGTTGTAGCAAACATTCTTGTGCTCTGTCTTTTTTTAAATGTCTACATTCGAGTTTTTTTTTTTTGGCTCTGGACATCCTTCATATTTGAGGAATTGTACTGCCATTGTGTTTTTTTTTTTTTTTTTCTTAGAGAAGTTGTGAGCTTACAAAACAATGGAGCATAATGTGCATAATTCCCGTATATCACCCGTCTGCCAACACCTTACATTGTTGTGGAATAGTTGTTACATTTTATGAAAGAACATGATCCAGACTCTTACCACTAACCATGGCCCATAGCTTACCTTTGGTATATTCACATTGTCTTTTAACAACTGCACAATCTTCTTTTAGAGAAACTCTTGAAAATGAAACTGTTGGGTTAATGGACAAGAGCAGTTAATATTTTGATAACAACTGAGACTGGGATCTTTTTAAAAAATTGCTCCTATGCTATGCACTTCACATGCATGTGAGGTTGCTATCATTATTATTAACCTATTTTACAGATTAGGAAACCGAGCCCCAGGGAGATTAAATCACTTAACCAAAGTTATACATTAGGGAAATGGCTAATTCAAGAGACAAATCTTGTCCTTCCGACGTTCTCTTTAAGATAAGGAGTGTACACAACACTGTACTTGGTAGTGAGTAAATGTTGACTACATATTGTTATTATCATTCTCCTTTTGAGGAAGACTATGAAAGCAGTATCATGTGTGAAGGAGACACATTCTGGTCTAGTAATTCCAAATATGATCAGTACTTCAGGGTAGAAGTGCCAAGTTTAGGAAGCATTTTAAGGAATGGGAAACCTTGTGGCCCCTTGAATTTGTGCCTAGCAAGTGAGGCAAGCCTGGCCTCCCCCAGTGGCTTTTAGCATCTTTTAACCTACAAGGTAAATGGAACAGTTCCAGCAAATGGTGATTTGTCAGTACCAGGCCTTCAGGACATTTATTGGGGTCTAAATCAAATTCAGAAGCTGAAGAGCCAGCCCTGAGTTTAGTGTGGTCTTTACAGGTCAGTGAAGCTGAACGGCTGTTCCTGAGCTAGTGATAAATGTATTGGGATCTCTTTTTGCTTCTGTCAAGGCCACTGTCAACACGGTGTCTTCATTTCCCCAGAGTGCTATGGAGAGGCTGGAAATAGTCACCCAGGTTGAATCCGTTCTCCGCCAGGCGTCTTCAGAAGAACTCTCCTGGAGGTTGAGCATCTGGGCTGGGTCCTGCGTGATCCGGGTCTTCCTTTATCCTGGGAAGAGGCAGAGACAGGAGGAGATGAGGGTGAGCTGTGAAGAGCAGGGACCACGTGTTGTCATCCTCTTATCCCCACACCAAGGATTGTGCTTGGCACAAATTACTATTTGTTGAGTGACTGGGTTAATGAAGGAAAGGTGCCTTACAGAAAAAGCTGAGATAAAAATTTATGACTATTTGAGAATCCATAGCATTCTCAACTCCACTCATTCTCTTGGGAAGGTTTCCCTTCCCAAGCATTGCCCAGGCAATATCATTCCCTTCCCCTTCTCCTCCTGGCCCAAATGCAGAATGTGCTAATCAGTGGATGAAGAACCAGAGAAGAGATGATAGGATTTTCTTCTGAAAAGGCAGAGCTCAACTTGTAAGAGAGAAAAAGAGAATCTAGGGAGAGGCTGTGGGAGACACTCATGGGCTTGGAGGTTTTGGGGAAAGTTGGCAAGTGAGACAAAGGGGTCCTTTAAAGAAGTGCCTCAAGATTCTAAATGTGATCCCTCTTTAGTGCTAAGAGATGAAAAAAAAAAAAATAAAGAAAAAAGAAACTGGACTAGCATACTTTTGGTTGCTGGACTGAGTTTCTTTAAATTGTAGAGTTCTCCAGACTGGCCTACATGGCGACCTGCCTTTGATTAGGGTGACATGTGCATTCTCGAACCACTTCTGGTTTCTAGTAACTGCTGGTCTTGATCATTCTGAGATCCCATTATAATTGCTGGTGATCTTGACTCCGTGCACCATAATAGCAAGGGCTTACTGAGTGCCAGGCACTGTGCTGAGCTCATTTTATACATACTATCTTATTTAACATTCACAGCAATGTTTTGAGGTAGACATCGTTATCATTTCCATTTTGCACATGAAGAAACGGATTAAAGGGAGGTTAAGCAACTTGCCCAAGGTCCCAGAGCTAGTAAGAGGTAGCAGTGGGCTGTGAACCTAAGCAGTGTGATTCTAGTACTTCTGTTCTCAACCCCTCTTCAAAGTAGCTTCCCAGGCTCTCAGTTCTCAAAATGCCATGGAAACTCAGTATTGTGTTGGGAAGTGAGAAGATAAATTCTCTGACCTTTTTACACTTAGAGGAGGTCTCATAGCAATAGTTCTTAGGGGTCTGAAGTGTTAGAAACACTCAGCCCTTTTTCTCCCCTGGGCACACGAGTGCACACACACACACACACAAACACACACACACACACCCCAGGGCACGCAAGTGCACACACACACACATCCCAAGGCACGCAAGTGCACACACACATGCACACACCCCAGTGCACGCCAGTGCACACACACACATACACACACACACCATCATTTTTACGTCACGCTCCAGCCATTGTGTTTTACTTGGAACTCCCACTTCCCTCTGCCCTGCAGATTTTAAGTCTCCCTCTCCTTTTCCTTTTAAGATGAAATTTCACTTAGGACCTGAGCCATTTCTCCCTACAACTGGGCTTCTATTGCCTGCTCCCCCCTTGTCCATTTCTCTGTGAGACAATGTTGAACATGTATGAATCCTAACCACGGATAGGACTCAAACTTTTTCTTTGTCTTATATTTCAGTTGGATGGAAAGGGGTACCTGGAGGAAGGGGTACTGCTGATCTCCATGGGTGGAAGTCTGTATATCCCAGTTCTGACCTTCCTGGGTTCTGCACAATATTTTAAATAAGTTATATGACACGCTGTTAAGCAGCCTGTGAGTGGAGTTATTAAAAATGAATGATTTTTGTAAAAAAACAAAACAAAAAAACAACTAGGATCAATGAAGGGTTTCAGGGTGATATTCCATTGTATAAACGGAAGCTGTGGCAGATACTTGACTACCCAGATCTAAATCCCCTTTTCCTCATTTTTGTTATGGTAGTAGTGTACCCAACCTCAGCTACTCAGTCCTGGCTATGAGCCATGTCTACTCAAAGCCAATGAAGACAGTTTTGTTCCTTACTTTGCCCGCCTTCCTGACAGCTAGAGGTCATACAAGTCAGCTCAACGGGACCTATGTGAAAGTCTGCTGACAGTGTCTCTGGGAAAAACGTCCTTTTCCATTAAGTCAGCTGGCATCATCCTTCCTCCCTTTTTCTGCTTTGAAAAATGGATATGATGTCTGCAGATGTTGTGGCCATCTTGAAACCATGAAATGACAAGAATAAGGGTGAACATCAATATGCTAAGCATGGTAAATGGGCCTGGGTCTCTGATGGTTGAACTAATGACAGCAGTCACCTACTTCTGGACGTCTTGTTACGTGACAAAAAACAAAACCATTTTTGGTCCAAGTCACTATTATTAGGTTTTCTGTTACTTGCAGCCAAAAGCATTCTGAGCTGATACAGAAGTGATTCTTCTTGTTGACAGCTAATAAATGTTCATTGTAGAAACATTTTAAAAAAACAGACAAGCTAAAGAAAAAATATGACCGATAAATAATCACTGTTGGCATCCTTTTGAGGTTTTTTTTTTTTTTTTTTTTTTTAATTTATTTATTCATTTATCCCCCCCTTGCTGCTTGTGCTCACTGGGTCAGCTAACCACGCTGTGCGGGCGGGCTTGCCTTCACCAGGAGGCCCCGGGAACCGAACCCTGGGCCTCCCATATGGTAAACGGGAGCCCCACTGATTGAGCCACAGCCGCTTCCCTTGAGTTTTTTTAAGATGAAAAATATTTAGTTAACATTTCTTTTCTTTCTTTCTTTCTTTTTTTTTTTTTTTTTGAGGTATTGGGGCTGGGGATTGAACCTGGGACCTCATATGTGAATATGTGAGAAGCCGACATTCAACCACTGAGCCACATTGACACCCCTGAGTTGGTTTCTTTGTTTGTTTTGCTTGTTGTTTTGCCCTTGTTTCTAGGAGGCACCAGGAACTGAACCCGGGACCTCCTATGTGGGAAGCAGGTGCTCAATCGCTTGAGCCACATCTGCTCCCAGTTAACATTTCCTGACTATTTACTATATGAAGTATTTTACTTGCCTTTTATCCTCATAACAATCTATGAGGGACACATCACTACAATTTTCCAAAATATGTACTCACTCCCTCTGATTTCCTCTCTTCCCATTAAAATTAAGCATTGTTATTGATTTGTGCTCAAGATTCCAGATTTTTTTTCCTATGCAATTACATACACAATCAGGAGGTTTTGTTTTTTACATAATAATTAGAACATACCAGACATATGGCTCTTCACCTTGCTTTTTGACCTTAATAATTGGTCTTGCATATTTTCCTGTGTCAGTACAAACAGATCTATCTGAAGGATAACAATTGTGTAATAAGTAAGGAAGCCATTTCCCAGAATCAGGGCTGTTCAAAAATGGAGTGAGCTGCTGAAGAGCTAATGACCTCCTTTTCTGGAGGAACCAAGTAGAACAAGATGACTGCTTGGAAAGAGAGGTTAGCATAAGATGGTAGGTTGGACTATGATTTTCTGGCTTGACAGGAAGATGTCTCTTTCTACTCTCCTCAGTGCAAGTTTGCCCGGTTGCCTGACAGTGGTTGATGGAGCAGGTGTCAGAAATCACCATTGGGCCAGTAATGCCATGTGAATGGCCAAACAGTGGAACACGAGATCCACATGATGCCAGACAAGTGTGTCAAATTCCTACTTGCTAGGCTGCTTCCTTGGGTCCTGTGTGGTCAGTCCAGTCCCCCCTGCTCCTGGGGTCTGGGCTAGGCTGATTCCTAGGCTGTGAGTGAAGCAGCTTCTGCAGTGGGAAAGCAGGTGCAGTAAAGATACAGCCTCATAAAGATGTCCTTGCCATAATTCCTGGAACCAGTGGATGTTACCTTACTTTGCAAAGAGGAATTAAGGTGGCAAATGGAATTAAGTTTGTTAATCAGGGAACTTTAAAATAGGGACAGGGAAGTGGCTGTGGCTCAATCAGTGGGGCTCCCGTTTACCATATGGGAGGCCCCGGGTTCGGTTCCTGGGGCCTCCTGGTGAGGGCAGGCCCGCCCGCACGGCGTGATTGGCTGGCCCAGCGAGCACAAGCAGCAAGGGGGGGATAAATGAATAAATAAATAAAATCTTTAAAAAAAAAAAAAATTAAAAAAAAAAAAATAAAATAGGGACATTATCCTAGATTATTTGGGTGAACCCAATGTAATCACAAGGGAAGGGGCTCATGAACCCAGGATTGCAGGTGACCTCTAGAAGCTGGAAAAGACAAGAGAGTGGATTCTAGGGCTTCCAAAAGAAATGCAGCCCTGCCAACACCTTGATTTTAACCCCAGCAGACCCATTGCAGACTTCTGACCTCCAGAACTGTAAGATGAGAAGTGTGTGTTGTTTTAAGCCTCTGAGTTTGTGGAAATGTGCTATAGCAGCAAAAGGAAAATAATGTAGCAGGTGAAGAACTCCAAGGAGGTTCTAGAAACATCTTGTATTTAGTGGCAAGGAAAGATTTTCTTTTTTCAAGCTATCCTAGAATAGTAGTTCAAAGCACAATTTACTAGGTATATGATCTTGATTAAACCCCTTCATCTCTGTGAGCCTCAATTACCCAACAACAAAAAAGTCATTAAACCTAGTTCAGTGGTTCTTATCCTTGGCTGCATATTAGAATCACCTCAGAGGTTTTTAATCTGCACCAATGATTGGGCCCCTTCTGAAACAATTGGGAAAAAAAAGTCTTTAGGGATGGGGCCTGGGTAGCTGTAACCAAAAAGAAAAGCCCCCAGGTGATCCTAGTGCATGTTTAAGTGCTGAGAAGCATTAACTTGGCCCATAGGTAGAGTATGGGTTAAATAGGTATGCGAGTTAAATCAATTATTGGAATCACCTGCAGTGGGGTAGGCTGGGGCAGGGGCAGGGGCAGGGAGAGCTTTTACAAATCCTGAAGCCCAGGTCATACCCCAGACCAATGGACTGAGACTCTCTTGGCACGAGACCCAGGAATCAATAGTTTTTGAAGCTCTCCAGGTGATTCTAATGTGTAATCAAGTTTGACAATCTCTGGTGTAGCCTCGGTGAATAAAGCATTTGACATATGGAAAGGAGTCAATGAATGATCCTCATTTTTGTTATGGCTTTTTCTCTTTGAGAGGCAATATAACAATTGTAGTTGATCACGTGAACATTGGAATCAACCAGATTGAGGTTCAAATGTTTTCTCTCAAGCTTTCAGACTGCAAGGCTTGAGCAAATGCTCCTCTCTGAGCTTCGATTTATCATCTGTAAAGCAGAGATAGAAATATATGCCTCAAAACATGGTGATTGAAGTGACTGGACAAGCGAATGTTTTTAATGCCATGCACAGTGTCAGGCACAATGCGCTGTGCACAGTGGGTGCCTAATTGTTTGGCAGTAGTTATAATAATAACAAGACTTTAGACTTGTGTTGGAATCCTGACTTTACCCTTTGAGCCAACTCAGTTCACTCCCCCACATATCAATTTGCTCATCTGTGACATGGACACAGTACTTATCTTAGAGGCTGGTTGTGAAATTAAGCAGATATGTGTGTATTAGTCAGCTGAAGGGGTGCTAATGTGAAATACCAAAAATGGGTTGGCCTTTATAAAGGGTATTTATTTGGGATAGAAGTCCACAGTTACCAGGCCATAAAGCATAAGTTTCTTCCCTCACCAAAGTCCATTGTCACGTGTTAGACGTTTGCCAGGGTTCAGGCTTCTTGGGTTCCTCTCTTCCCGGGGCTGCGTTTCTCTCTGGGCTTAGATCCTGTTTCCTCCACAAGGTCAACTGTAGACGATCAGGCAAACGGCTCGCTTCTCTTCTCCTGGGGTCTTCTCTCCAATATCAAAACTGCTTCTCAAAAAACTGCTTCAACTCTGTTCTTGCCATGTCTTTTATATTTGATTCCCCACCTACCAAGGGGTGGGGCTCAAGGCCCTACTGATGTGGCCCAGTCAACACCCTAATCATAACTTAATCATGCCCAGATTAACAGATCAGTTTACAAGCATGATCCAATTATATTTTTGGAATTCATAATTACATTAAATTGGCCAACGGCTACAATGTGTATAAAACACCACCATGTCTTTGCTTAATAAATGGCTCCTTGAATGGGTATACAACATGCTGGAGAGGTTCACAGTCCCTCCTTATTTCTCCGTCAGACATATCTGCTTTTAAAGCCGAGATCACAATCTGGTCACAGTGAGCCAAAAGATGTGATTATTTGGCCTGAATAGTGTTTAGTTTTTAAAATGTAGTTGCCATTTATTAAAATCAGGAGTTTGCATGTAATATCTTGCTTCCCAACTTCTCTTGAAATGTGGGGAGACCTGGGAATAATTGTGCCAAAATCCATGAGACATACTTTTCTAAAGCTCAAAAGTAGCCGTTTAGATGAGACATTGGTTCTCACCTAGGTCCGATTCAATGCCCCTTGTTATAAAAGAAAAAATTTTATAACATTCTCTTTATTCTCTTGGAACGAATTCCACAGATAAGATAATCTCTATATACACCTAACTTCAAAAAATCAGTATAATGTCCTAACAATATTATAACAAAATAAAGTGAAAGGAGGTTTTAATAAGATAGCATATATTTCAATATGGAAATGCTTGGATATGACTCCACTATAAAACCTAATGATATCGCCAGATAACTGCTTCTGCATATAATCACTCCGCCACAGCTACGAAGGCAAACTTGTACAGATGTGTCGTGTCACCTACAAAAATGCCGCACGCAGCGCCGCCGTTGAAACCCGGTTTCCTGAAATGGTGCACACCTTTTGGTAGTGTTCTGAACAAAACCAAGAACAGCCGTCCCTTGATTTACCCAGCAGTGGTATTCCTTTAAAATTCAATGTGCACTTAAGACGTGCAAAAAATTACCTTTGCGTTTGCATGTACAAAGGAGTTAGAGAGAGCTGAGATGATTATAATAAATTTATTGTTCGTGCATGTAAATGTCTGGCAGGACGTTTGTGAGTGTGTTGCACAATCCCAGGCCTGAGAAGCTAAAATGCTCCCCTAAATGTTCAGATCTTCCCCTAGGGGGCAGCACCATCCCCGTTGAGAACTTTTGTTTTGGGACAAGAGGCTTGAGGGCAAGTTTGGGTTTAAAGGCTTTTATGGAGCTTCATTTCTACAGCTGTTTAACCAGATCTTACTTTCCACTTCTGTAGTAGGAAGGTGTTTTTTTCCCTTCTTCTTTTGTTTCTAGTGGTGAAAGCCGTGAAAACTCCTTTTGTCCTATTGGAGTCAAGGGAGGGAGCATGTATTTATTACCCCAGGAAGGAAATCTAGAAAATTATAAGGTCTGTCGAAAAAACAATTATTTACTCAACAAGCATTTACTAATAATCATGATAGCAGCAATGGCTCTCTTTATTGACCACCTACTATGTGCCAAGAATTGTGTGCTCAGTGCTTTATAAGAACGTTCCTTTTTCAAGTCAATTAGATCAGATGTGTGCTGCCAGGCTTACAGTTACATGTGCATGCACACACACACACACACACACACACTGAAACAGAAGTCGTGATCCCTGATATGGCTACCCAGGCAGTCCTACTGGAGGATGAAGGTGGAGAAGAGGGAAGAATGCAAAAAACGTATTGACCATCAACCATGTGTGAACCCATATGTATTTCACATTTTATCTGCTTCTAATTGCTTCGGTCAAAAACCTTGGAGTTGCCCTTGACTTTCTTTTTTATCAGACCTTCCCATTCAATCTTTCAGGAAATCCTGCTTGCCCTATCTTCAGTGTATTTCCAGGATCTGAGCACTTTCCTTACCCTCAGTGCTACCTACCGGCTTGTCCTGCTCACCGTGGCTTCTAACCTGGGTTACTCCCTTCGTTTCCTAACTGCTTCCACACTTGCCTTCAGTCTTCTGTCATGGCAGTTGCCCAGGATTGTGCTGAGTCATGTTTGTTGGAGCCTGAGACAAAAGGAAAAAACAGAAGTACTGATCTTCTCTTGATGTAAAATTTTGATGTTTTGATCCTCATGGATTTTTGCATTAAAACTGATTTTTTTAAAACATGTGCTTTAAAATATTTTTAATCTTGGATACTGCACCTCTCTTGCCTCATCCCAGTTGTTGACATTTACGTAAGGGCATGCCACTCCTCTGCTCAAAACCAATACCTCAACCCCCCCCTACACACACACACACACAAAAAAAAACCAAACTAATTAAAAAGCCCCAACATGTCACTCAGAAGAAAAGCCCAAGTCTTCAGTGAGCCCCCAAGGCCCTGCCTGTTCCGCCCCGGTTGTTTCTCTGATCTCATCCACTGCAACTCTCCTCCTGGGTGAGTCCATCCCACTGGCCCTCCTCCTGGTCCTGAAGTATGCCAGGCCTGCTTCAGCCTTGGGCTCTGCTCCAGCTGTGTCCCCTGCCTAGAATGCTCTCCCCTGGATATCTACTTGGCTCCCTCCCTCCCATCCTTTGGGTCTGTGCTCAGAGTTCACAAGGAAGCCCATCCTGACCACCTTAATAACATCGAAACCTCAACCTGCACCCCTACCCCTGCATATTTTATCATTTTTCTTAGCACTTATCACTTTCCAAAATACTAGACAAAGTACTCATTAGGTCTATTGCTTGTCCCTTCTTCCTAGTACGTCAGCAACTCAGGAGCAGGGATCTTTAGTGGTTTTGTTCACTGATATACTCGTGCCTAGGATGGTGCCTGGTACATGGTGGGTGATCCATCAATACTTATTGGACAAAGAATTAAATTTCATGTCATTCTCACATTGATCCCCTGGGGAAGCTATTATTATTCCCATTATATAGTTGAGAGAACTGAGGCTCAGAGATGTAACGGGCTCTGGGTAGCCCAATGGGTATGTGGCTGAGCAGGGCTTCCACCTGGTCTCCTGACTCCTGTGCTCCCCTTGTTTAATTGTTGGGGTGGTTAAGAGCACAGGCTCTGGGGTCTAAACTCTAGGATAAAAGCCTGGCTTGGACTAGTCCTCGCTGTGTGTCAATTTATTGGGTATGATTTATGTGATGTTTCTAGGTCTGTTGTCACATCTGAACCCAGGAGTCACATGAACTCCTTCCTTTCCCTCCACCCAATATCAAGTACAAGGTCAGGTCTTGACTTTTCTACCTTTATAGTATGCCAGAATACCTACAAATCTGTCCCTTCTCTCCATTTTCACCTTTACCATCCTAGTCCAAACCATGACTGTTTCTTGCCTTGACTAAGGCAATAGCCTCCTACCTGGTCTTTCAACTTCCATCCTTTGCTGTAAGTCATCCTCTACATGCCAGCTAGAGTCATTTTTTATATAAATCAGATCATGTTAAATTCCATCTCAAGACTTCAATTACTTCCCATCAGCTTTAGAACAATCTGGACTCTTACCTGGTCTACACAGCACTGCATACTCTCCATCCATCACTGTGCACCAGTTGTGCTGGCCTTCATTCACTGCCTAGGACCCACCAGACTTCTCTACCACTGGGCCTTTGCACTGGCTATTCTTTCTTCCAGGAATGCTCTTTCCTTGTCATTTATACCTTGGCTCACATATCACCTCCTCAGAGAGCTCATATAATATGGAGGCCTGGTGATGGTGATGGTGGTGAGCATCACAGCAGGAGATGGAACTGCCCACCCAGCCTTCAGTGCCACCTCCCACATCTCAAGTCTGCTTTGTGTCTCCACGTGTGGAGTCCTATCCACCTGGGGAGTCAGGCCTTGGCCAGGGGATGGTTTTGGCTCCACGTCTGCCTACAGGTCACACTACCCTTCCACCCCTCCCAGGGAGTTTATTTGCTTTTGTTCTGCTCAGGGGTCATCATCTAATAGCTGTTTAATCAGAAGGCAACCGAGCCCGGGCTTCTCTTCCCAGGGAGTCCAGTGTGGGGTAGGCAAGATGGGGCTTGGACACAGATTCAGCAAGACCTGCTGGAGCCCAGATGGACCCCCGGGACTCTCTGCTGTGGGTCACGTCACCTGGACCAAGAAAGTGTCTCAGCTGCTTCAGTTCCAGCCGCTCTCCAGGTGTGCCCTGGGTCTTGGATGCGCAACATCCATTGCTATGTATTCTGCGTGGGCGGCTTCCCCTTTTCATATCCACCCCGAAATGTCTTCACAGGCTCAGCTCAAAAGCCACCTCCTGCTGGAAGCCTTTTCCAGGCCTGCGATCACATTCTCATATGTGCTTCTGTAGTTCTATGTGCCTTTGTTATGATGACATTTGCTCTCCTTACATTGCTAAGTAAAATAAAATAGCCACCTGCATTGGGTGTTGTGGGGAGACATTCCTTTCTGAAAAGGGCTTTTCTAGAAAACAAAAACAATTGACCCGCAGGGGGCTTTCCCAGAGAATGGAACACTGGAATACATCCTAAGAACGGCAGACAAGCAACACCTGCTGATAAACCAGAAGCGCTAGCTTATCAGATTGGACAAGCCTACCGTGCTGATCATGTATATCGGCTCCCCACTTTGTAAGACCCCCATATGTAAAGTGGAAACGAAGGGCCATTCAATCAGAACATTCCCTCGCTTGCTTCCACTTTGCCCTCAATGAGCTTCCTCTTTCTACTCCCTTGGCCCCTCGGCAGAGCTCCCTAATACTTTCACAATGGGATTGCTGCCCAATTGCTCGGTAAAGCTGTGAGATCCTAAATTTCATGTTGTCGAAAAGTAAAAGTTTTTCTTTTATCAACACTATAGTGTTGCTGGATTTCCTCTAGGTTCTTGGCCATGTTACATAAAAGAATTTAAGAACGTGTCAGTTTAGTTAGGCCAGTTTATTAAGGAAACGAGAGAAGAGAATAGAAGTGGGAGAAAATACCAGATTATGGGTCCCAGTTATACTTGCAGCCTGGTCCAGGCAGAAAAAGAGAAAAAGGGGCAATTTAGCCTCTGGGCTTGCTTTTTAAACCATTAATTATTCCTCCCATTTGTGAATGTTTGGGGGAGGGGTCCCAGTTGCTTGCTGTTTTGATTGATTACCCCACCCATCAATTTCTGGATAATATCGTTATTATTATCCGATGGATATGAAGCTTTCTGGCGAGGGAGGGTCTTTCCCTCAGGGGGAGCTCCAGGTGGAATTCCAGGGCCACGTGTTTCACTACCGTGTTTTTCTGCCAGGTCCCAGATTTGCCTTTTCCTTCCCTAAACTAGCCTGCCTCAGTAAGTTGTCTTCAGGCAGTGACTCAGCCCACGCATTCGTCCATTCATGTATTTGCTCTTCACCTTTGAGTACTTGTGATGTGCCAGGCGATGTTCTAGAACAGTGTTTCTAAGAGTGTTTTTGGAGAACTGCTTCAGAGTCAACGGGTAACCACGTAAAAACGCAGAGACCCAGGCCCCACATATGAACTGCCAAGTTAGGTGCTCTGAGGCCGGGGCCAAGGCCCTGCCCAGTAAAGATGGAGACAGAGATGATGGAGCCATAGCTCCTGGTGGGCTGTCTTCCCCTTGGCCGTGAACTAGGCCAGGGCTTGGTTGAAACAGTGAATATTTGCTGAATTCATTAAAAAATGTTTATTGAGCAATGTAATATAATGAACAACTTCTCTTGTCTTTCTGCCCAGTTCCTGGGGAGGGAACCTTCTAATCCTAGGAATTTCCTGAGATAGGGGCATCTTCTGTTATTCATGGTGGGCCCAGGAGGACACCTGAGGACACCTGTGGTTCCTATGCTAATGAGATGGGAGGATGGGACCAACCACACCTGCAGCCTTAGGGTGGGGGCTGGCCTCACCCGCAGACCAACCCTGTGATTAGGGGGTTGGGGCTTGGAGCCATGTTATATCAGCCCAGCTCCCCAACATCTGAGAAGGGAGGGGCCTGCAGATGGAGCTTGACCATGTGGACACTGATTCTATCAATCATGCCTAATGAGACCCCATATAATCTTGGGATACTTGAAGCCCCAGAGAGCTTCCATGAGTGAGATAATACACCTCTGAGCCTGGAGGGTGGCGTGTTCTGACTCCACGTGGAGAGGACACAGAAGCACAGAAGAGTCCCTCCCAGACCTCACCCGCTGTGTCTCTTCTTTCGTTGTCTTCTTATTTGTATCCTTCTACTATAATAAAGCTAGAATCATAAGTCTAGCTCTTTCAGTGAGGTCTGTGAGTTGTTGTAGTGAATAATCAAACCTGAGCGGGGTGGTGGGAACCCCCAAATTTGTAGCTAGTTGGCCAGTAGAGTGGGTGCCCTGGGTCCCTGGCCTTGCAACTGGTGTCTGAAGGACAATCTTGTAGAAGATGGCCCTGAACCTGCCGAGTCTGGCCTAATTTCGGGCCCCTAGTTAGAGTCAAAGTTGAATAGCCTGACTTACTGTAATATTTGCAGTCGGTGTCAGAAGCTATTGGAAGTTGCAGCAGTTTTTGATAACTATGTAAGCACCTACTGTGTTCCAGGTACTATTCTGCACACTGGGGATGCTGCAGTGAGCCAAACTGGCGACATCCCTGCCCTCCTGGAGCTTACAGCATGAATGAGTACCTGAATGAATGAATCCCTAATTTGCCTTGTCACACTAGTTGGATCCTTTGATGACCTCTCCAATGGCCTCTCTACTCTCTCTGCTTAAGCCACATGGGCTTCCTTTGAATCCCTCCTACTTCCATACTCCCTCCTGCCACAGGGCCTTTGCACATGCAGTTCCCACTACCTGGAATAGTTTTCCCTCCCTTCTTCACCTGGATACTGGCTATGATCACTTCTTCAGATACACCTTCCTTGACCACCTTCCTGCATCATCACACACCACTCCCACTCCTTCTAGGCACATGGCACAGCCACAGTTATCCGGTTACACGAATTGGATGAATGTCTGCATCCCCTGCTAGGCTGTGAGCTCTATGAGGTCAGATCAAGTCTGTCTTGTCCATGACTTTATTCCCAGCACCGACCCCTAGTGCACGACACAATAAACATATGATGAACGTAGAAAAGAGTGGTAGAAACTCTGGCTCTTGACTTTTCTGGGCCTAAAGCAGGTGTGTGATAAAATTAAGCCATTGTAAGAGAGGCAGAAGGCCTGCAGAGGATAAAAGTCCTCCCCCCGGCCAGAGGGCACAATGACTAAGTACCCCTTGGCAACATGCTAGTGTGAAGTACTGGTGAAGGGCAGGGCACTGGAATGCAAACAACCTAGGTTCCAATCTTGTCTCTGCACTTGTTAGCCATTTTTGTTTTTTTTTTTTTGTTTTTTTTAAAAATTTATTTATTTTTTATTGTGAGTAAAAATCAAAATTTTCACAATACATATCAATATTTGTAAAATGATATATAAATATATATGTGCATTTGCTTACAAAAATGTTATATATATATATATATATATTTTTTTTTTAAGAGGTGCTTAGATTACCTAAATATTACACGGGACCCACAGGGATTCTCATGTTCCCCACCTCCCACACCTCCCACCACATCCCACACAAACATCTCCCACAAGTAGCCATTTGGTATTGAGCAAGTCATTTCCTGCCCATGAGCCGCAGCGTCCACATCTGTGAAATGGGCTGATGATACCCCCTTCACAGGGTCACTGGGAGAATTAATGTGTGCTGATATTTGCAGAGCACTAACCACATGCTCGTATCACCCTTTCAATAACCCTATGAAGAATGGGGTGATGATATTAATAACATCACCCCATTTTACAGACGAAGAAACTGAGGCCCAAGGTCACACAGCCAGTGAGAGGTAGAGCCACATTTAAGGCCATCTGGCTCCAGAGCCTCTGTGTTTAATGGCTGTGCTATACTCTGATGTGGCAGCATGTCTCACTTTGGTTCAGTAAAGCCCTTAGCACGGCGTCCAGCACACTGAACGGGGGTCTGCCCTTCTTATTGGCTCCTTGGCTTGCATTTGGGGTCAGAGAGGACTGCCCTGGAATTTCTTCATGTTCTGACTCAGGGAGAGAAGGGAAAGGACTGAGGAGCCAAGCTCAGCCTTTAGGATGTTTGACACGTGCTTGGCAGCTGCTTGGCCCCAGGTCCAAAGGCATTTTGACAAACATCTTCATCACTGACATGAAAGAGACCCTTCTTGCCTGTAGGTTGCTGCCACGAGCCTGGCTTTCCAGCTGTCCCTGCCGGTAACCTGGAGCAGGGATATTTAACCCTTTTCTTTCAACACTTCTGAAATCCTTTCCACATTGCTCAGCATCTCAGCAGGTATTTATTCAGCAACTACGGCAAGCATGGCACTGTGCCCGGCACCAAGAGACATACAAAAGAAATGGGAGGTGCAGGCCCTGCCTTCCAGGAGGGTGTAGTCTTACGGAGTTGGGCTTTGGGTTCAGAGTCTTAGCTCCATCACTCACCAGCCAAGACTTCAGATGTGTGACTTAACCTCAGGGAAACTCTGTTTTCCTTATCTGTAAAATAGGGATAATTACAATACCTTCTTCAAAGGCTTATTAGGAGGGCTAAATGAGTTCATTCATATAAAGTGCTCAATACAGAGACTGCCTGAATGAAATGGCTAAATGAATATTAGCCATTAGGATGATGATGATGGTCATGATGGTGGTAAGTGATGATGGGTGATGCTGCTGCTGATGTTGGTGGTGAAAATAGTGGTGGTGATGATGATGGTGATAATGATAGTGGGTGATGATACTAGTGAAGATGGGTGATGATGATGATGACGGTGATGGTGATGGTGAAATGGTGTTGGTGGTGATGGTGGTGATGATGATGATGGTGATGATGCAGCAAAGACACTGAGATAAGCCCTGATTTGTGAATAACATATTTGTGAACAATCTTTTCATGGATTCAGACAGACCTGGTTTCAAATATGAGCTCCACCATGGTCATGGGCCAGGTCTTCTGAGCTTTAGGTCATCCACGTTTAAAATGGAGATGATTGTCCCTACCTCACACAGTGGTTTCCCATTCGGATGATGGTGTGGGAGAGCACCAAGCTGAGGGGTTGACACCGAATAGATGCTTATTAAATGGCATTTTTCTCCCATTCCTTTCCTTCCTCATGGAACCCCTCACTGAATACCAGGGAATATAGCATACCCAAGGAAGGCTCTTGGGCCCTGAAGTCTCTTTCCCTTGGTCTCAAACCTCTTTTGGTTCTAAGTGTGAGAAATTGCCTCATACTAGCTTATGGAAAAAGTAGGATTTGTTGTAAACTCACAGGGCTGTCTCAGGAAGCCCAAGGGGGAGAAGACTCAGCCAGGACTTCTATGGCCCTGGAACCATGAGTCAGAAAGGGTCCAGAACCAAGGCAGATTCTCTCTCTTGCTTTCTTTCTCAGCAGCCAAAGATTTGGAGAGACCTCTTCAGCACCATGGTAGAATATGGCTCCTGGCTCCCAGATTTCATGCCCTCAGTTTAAGCAGCCAGCAGGATCTGATTAGCAGATTTTGTTCCATCCAGGTACCTGGGAGGGAGACTCTTGTCCAGCCTGGGAGGCATCCTCCACGGTCCAACTGCCATTGGCAGGGAACTGGGGGAGGATCAGAGAGTATGAACATGGCTGCCAAGGGTTTAACGGGGCGTGGAGTGAGGGGTGTTCTTAGAGAAGGAGGACGGACATCAGAGGCGGTGCCCCTAAGTGCTGCTGAGAGTGACGGCACCCTTCCCAACCCAGGCACTGCACTAAGTGCTGCAGGTGTGCAGTTCTTCAGTCCTCCCAGAACTCCTCTGAATGAGGTTCTGTTTTCATCCCCATTTCATACATGAGGAAACTGAGGTTCAGAGAGATACAGCAATGTGCCCAAAGTCACAGAGTTTACCCGGGAAGCTGCTCCCAGATTGATGTGTTCTTGCTCTTTGAATCTGGGAGGACAAGAAGCTTCATCCCCTGGTATGACTCTGACTGCCTGATGATGATTGTTATGAAGTTAGAGCACCTGAGTTTTGATCACTTAACATTAGTTATGCTGGTCATATCCCGTATTCCAGAACTGTGTTGAGAAATGCAATTTGTAGCATCCCAGGTGGAAAATTTCTGATTCTCTCTGATGGCGAATGCCAAGGAGAATTGGTCTCTATCCTGGTGGAAACATAAACATCAATTCTGAGAATGAAGATGGGAGGAAATGAGGTCCTGGAAATTGATGGAAAGCCGGCTGTTTGGCATCTTGAAATTAACCAGGACTTTCTCTGTTGCTGCCTTCCTGGGCTCTGTCTATGGGTTTCTGAGACACATTTTTAATCCTCTTGTCATTTCATTTGACCTGGAAAAGAATATAGATTGTTAGAGGCTCAAGCTGTAGAATTTACACACAGGGAGAATTGACCTGATAGGGGTGCTGGTTGTGACTGTTCATTCACCGACCACACAGTTTCGTGTCCAGATGATGGACATGCCAGGACGTTGGCTGGCACCCAGCAGCTGCTCAGTACATGTCTGTTTTCTTCCTTTTCTTGATTTCAGAACGAATCTCACGCTGACTTTATGAGATTATTTGTTGCTACTACAAGCCACCAGGGGGCGCTATTAGTACAATTGTGCAAATTGAAAGGAGCCTATCCCAGGAAGGAGGAAGTAGTACAGAATTGAAAAATATTGCACTGTGTGGTAAGTATATTGATAGTTAACACCTCTAGGGGCATATGCTTTCAGATATTCAGTGATCATGTATTGAACACCTACTAAATACTTGACCCTGGGCTAGATGCTAATGAGGATTAATAAATCACATTAATCTCTACCTCTACTAGGAATGGTAAAGCAGAGCTTCCAATTTACAATGTTAAGGGACCAAGGGCAATTAGAGCTATAAAATAATAGCTACCGTTTATTAAGCATTCACCATGTGCCAAACATCATACTAAATGCTTTTATATATGATCTCACTTAAACCAGCCAGCACATCCAAAAGGTAGGCATCTTACAGAAGAGGAAACTTAGGCTTAGAAAAGGAGATAAGTAAAGCTTTGTTGTTTTTGTTTTTGTTTTTAGTACTCAGTAAATGTTTATTGAATTACAACATTAGAGTTTGGGTTTATAGACACTTAAAAATTAAAATATATGACTTGCACCCTTAAGAAGCTCATAATTTTCAAGTTTTTTGTTGAAGTGACTCTTTTATCAGCATATAGTGACCTTCTGTGTCCCTCATAACAGTTTAGCTCTCTTTTGGTAAATGTTGGCATGGTATATTTTTTCCTATCCTTTCCTTTTCAACCTACTTATGTCTTTGAGTTTAAAGGGAGTCTCTTGTAAACAGCAAATAGTTGGGTCATGCTTTTTTATCCAATCTGCCAACCTTTGCCTTTTGACAGGAGCACTTAACCCATTCACATTTAAAGTGACTACTGACAATTTAGGACTTTCTTCTGCTATTTTACTCTTTGTAAGTCTTATACTTCCCCTCCCCCCTTGATTCTTTCATTAATGTCTATTTTCATATTTATTCAATTTTCTGTATTGTACCATTTTGAGTACTTTCTCATTTTTTGTATATATTTTTCAAATATTTTCTTTGTGGTTACCCTGGGGCTTAAATTTAGCATCCTAAATATATAGCAATCATGTTTGATTTGATACCAACTTAACGTCAATAGCATATACAATCACTAGTCCTAAACCTCCACTTTTTTGTTGTATTGTTGTACTTGCTACAAATTTTGTCTTTATACATTTTATGTTCCAAGCCATAGATTTCTCATTCCTTTTTTTTTGAGGTACCGGAGCCTGGCATTGAAGCTGGGACCTTGTATATGGGAAGCCGATGCTTAACCCCTGAACCACATCGGCTCCCCTGAGTTGTTTTTTTTTGTTTTTGTTTGTTTGTTTGTTTTAGGAAGCACCAGGGATCAAACCCGGAACCACCCATGTGGGAATCAGGCGCTCAACCGCTTAAGCCACATCTGCTCCCCTATCATTACTTTTTATGCTTTTACATTTTAGAGCCTGTAAGAACTGAAAACCAGAGTTACATATCTAAAAGTTCAATGTAATAGTACTGACATTTATAATTACCCAAATGGTTTCCTTACTGTAGATCTTTATTTCTTTATGTCACTTTGATCTACTGTCTATTGTCCTTTATTTTCAGTCTGAAGATCTCTCTGAGCATTGCTTGTGGGGCAGGCTTAGTGGTGGCAAACTCCCTCGGCTTTTGTTTATCTGGGCATGTCTTAATCTCTCCCTCAATACGGCTCTGAATGGCTGATTGGGGTTACAAACACACGTCTGTATGGTTTTGAAGTCCACGTGTTTAGTGTCAAACCCTAGTGGCTTCTACAAGTAGTTTAGGCAATAGAGAACTGCAACAGTGGTGGATGATGTTCTTTCATCTTAAAGCTTCAAGTATACCGGGGCATTTGTTGTTAAGGTTATGGTGTGCCTCGTGGCAGATTTATGATGCTATCAGGTGATCTCAGTTCTGAAAGAGCATACGTAGCAGGGATGCAAGTGCGCACATACACACACCTTTTTTAGGCTCTTGGATGCCAGGATGGATGTTTAAAGTGAGAGAAATATGATCTTGTGCACTCCCCTCCCCAATAAACATGGCCTGGTACACCCCCTTACCCAACATTTGCACATAAATTGGATATTAAAGAGCCTAAACAATGTGCCTCATTCATCAGAATATTAGTCATCACCTGTTTATTTACACCAAGCGTTTCCCCCAAAAGATTCAAGGCAACTTGCAAGGATACAGAAAAAAGAAGTAGAATAAAATAAATGAAAATTAAGATAAGTAAGACAAAGAGGAGAAACAAGCCAAAAAATAAGATAGATTTAGGAAAGAGATTAGTTAATGAATTATGTGGCAAGTAGTCCTATCGTGGCTTGTGAGCCTCCTACATCCACTGCAAAGAGGGAAATGTGCCAGGTATAGCATTCATAGTGTTCATAAGGCAAGAAAAAAAAGTCTGGTTGCTCAGGAGAGACACATCCAGGATTCTAAGTCCAGGAAGACATGTTTCCCCTCCTGGGGTCTCATAGAGAAGACACCTGGTAAAGTAAGGAACAACATTCTCACAAATGTCCCTAGAGTAAGCACAAATTTCCTTTGGCTTTTTCATACTATGTCCCATCAAAGTGCAATTCAGAAAAGAAAGTCTTGGGGAGACGAGGCAATATTACGAGATGCAGGTCATCTACTCTGTGATGATATACGATGCCATTAAGAGCACGTTGTTAGGGACATAAAGAGGAAATAGCGAAGAAGATTATTACAGTCATGAAGAGTAGACACATAACATATCATCTAGGTGAGGGTTAGAAAGTGGGGTTTAATCTTGCCTGGCACCCCTGATCAAATAGTAGTGACTCTTCCCAACCAATGGGGTGAGTAGCTTTAGAGGCTGCATCTGGAGTGAAATGGTGCTGCAATTGATTAGTGATGTCTGCCATGGTGAGCCACATCATTTATGCTGGACTTCGGCACCTGTGGCAGTTCGATATTGTTTATGAATTCCAAAAAGAGATATTATTGATTATGTTTGTGAACTGGTCTGTATCTCTGGGTGTGATACCCATTGATTGTTTTCGATTCAGCTGAGGCATCCGATAAAGTTTTGTTAAGATTAGGGCTTTGATTCAACCACATCATTAGGGTGTGCAGGATTGAGTCCCCACCCCCTTGGTGGGCTATGTAAATGGACACTCACTCAAGGAGAACACAGAAGCAGATAGGTGAGAAAAGAGGGAGAGCTCCATAGACATGGAAGAGGACTTTGATTCTGCAGCCCTGGGGAGAGATGAGCCATTCTCCTGATAGTTTGCAGCTGAAGAGAACAGAGCAACTGAGCCTGGAAAGAAATGAGCCCCGGGAAGAGACTCAGTGTTGAGTCCCAGCCCCTCTGGGCTGATAAAATAGACTCTCACAGAGAAGTAGACACACAGAAGCAGATACTCAGGAAGAGAGAGTGCTCCATAGACATGCCCTGGGAAGAGAGATGAGCCTGATATTCTACAGCTGACCTTGTGAAGAGAACAGAGAAAGAAACGAGACCCAGGGAGTGAGACTATCCTTATGCCAGCCTACAGCTGAGATCTGAAGAAGCTGGGACCACAGAGCCTTCAAAGGAAGGAGGAAGGCTAAACCCTCACAGATATAATCCACCATCTTGTGTCAACACCGGGCAACAGACTTTGGGTGAGAAAGTACCTCTTATGGTACCTTGAGTTGGACTCTTTAAGGCCTGGTAACTGTAAGCGTCTACCCCAAATAAATACCCTTTATAAAAGCCAACAGATTTCTGGTACTTTGCATCAGCACCTCTTTGGCTGACTAACACAGCACCCCAGGTTTGAACTGCTGTTGATGGTTGTTAGGGATCCTAGCTCTGAAGAGGATCATAAGTCACTTTAGGCATGATAGCCCCCTGCTTCACATTAGTCTTGTTCATAATTGATCCCACATCGATGGGTATCTCTTATTTTGATATACTCCGTAAAGTAGCCAAAGGCAGGCTTTCATGAAGAGCTGGAAGAGAGTCAATAAATCCATCCCTGTGTCTACATCCCATTTTGCCTTCATCTGCCTGGGACCACATGAGAAATGCCAGCTCACTGAACCTCATCCTCTCTCAGTACAGGACTTGGAGGAGAGTGGTCAGCAGAGTGCTTTGCTGTAGCTTGAGAAGAGCTGGGTTTCTTGTGTGTTTCTGGCACCGGGCACTCTGAAGCATCCAAATTGGAAGAGATCTTCATTCTTTAGGGTTCTCATCCCAGCCTCAGCAGCTTGCTGCTATAGGGACTGATTCTGGGGTGTTTCACCATCACAGATTACCAGGATTGAGTAGTAAGCATGGCTGATAGGAAGTCCCCTGGTTTTCTCAAGTCATCTTCCACAGCCACAGTCAGGAGGGAAAACTATGATATCAAGTACCAAAAGCCAGCAGAAGGAAATGCAGACTCTTGGGTATACAAACCCTTGGCCTGTGTAAGGGTGCAATAAGTGTAGCCTCTTATTATTAGCTATTGCTGTGTGTCCCATAATGGGGTAAAAGCCTCCCCTTTGGCTGAGTGCAGAAAGCCCTTTGGTACCAAGATACTGGGCTGATTCCTCGGTACCCTGGGCTGAGAAGCCCCTCTCTCCAGGTCCCTGCTAATGTGTCATTTGCATCGTAAGAACATTACCATTTCCTGAGCATCTACTATGTATCAGTAGTTTCACATTATCTCTGATCTTCACAATAGCCTTGTTCGGCTCATTTATTCAGCTCACCGCAGACTCACCTTTGAAGTCTCTCAGACTCTCTGACTAATGCTAAGGAAGATAGGACAAAGTCCCTTCATTTGGGGCATCCCCGCGTTTCTCTCTTGACAATGCTGAGGTCCTTACTCCCCAGGGCTCTCCAGGGCTATGTTAGGCTCTGCTGCGATCAAACTTGAATTCCCTGAAGGGATGGGATCGGCTTGGTGCTTCAGGTTATCCATGGCATCATACCTTCTCATTCTGGGTGAGGGAACTGGGAGGCCAGGGGCAGTATGGGTGTTTTGAAATCTCCTATAGGTCATCAATTTGCATCAGTTTATTAGGAACAGTGCTCTTAGAATCCCTTTACAGGATTACTTGCAAAAACTGTTTTCATTAGCCTATTAAGTTTAGGTTTCTGTTAAATAATGCCCTGTTGGGCCAGTTGGAGGGGAGAGTTTATTGTCTACAGGAAAACGTATTCATCAAGGGTACAGTGGGATTTAGAAAAGGGTAATCTGGGCAGTGGTTTGGTTTTAAGAGGGGCTAAAATATCACTAGAAATCTGTGTTGCTCAGAATGTCTCACAGGAAGATTCTAGTATATAGTTGGAAGGAATACTGGGCTCAGTTGCTCCGATTGGGATGGGGGACAAGCTGCTGTAACAAAGGAAGCTTGTTAAATTGTCCTCTAGGCAGGTGGGGTCTGATTACTTGCTTGACTTTGCCCAGTGGGCTATGTGAGCTTGAGGCTGCAGCTGAGTTCCCTGGACAATAGATGAGAGGCCTCAGTGGTTTTGACAGGGCTTTCTATAAACCTGTTGGGTTTGTTCACTCCCTCATTTATTCATTGCATTAATCAATTATTCAATCCTGTTTTCAACAAATATTTATTTGGCTCCTACCTTAACTATTTACTATTCTAGATGCTGGGGATGTGGCATTGAACAGAACAGAAAAGGGTCCTGTCCTCAGAAAGTGTATATTCAAGTAGGGGTGGGGCAGGCAGAAAACAAATAGATGAGAAAGATCATTTCAGATTGTGCTAAGGGGTGGGTTTTCCAGTGGACACTTGGCTCAAAAAAGATGATGAGTCCCTGGGTCAATCAAGTCTACTCTCTTGGCAACCTAAGCTAGAAATATGGGCAAGATTGGCCCATTAGTAGCTGTAGGGGAAAAAAATCGGTCCCCCTTCCTGCCAAGTCTACCATGGCCCATTAAAATAAGAACTTCCAGCATGTCAATCCATCCTTCTTCCTCCTTTCCTTCCTCTACCCAAAAGGGGTGAATAGATGATCTGTTGGTGAAGCTGGGAACAAGGCCTGAACATGACCAGCTCAGATTCTTCTTGGAGTTCCAGTTTCAGAGCTGCCCTGCTGTAAGGAATGTCCATTGTCTGCTCTTAGTAGTATAGTGAGATGACCTGTTCTCCATACCTCCTCAGGTCTCTTCTTGCTTGGCACGTGTGAGGTAGAGTGGCAGGGGAGCCCATATTCTTTCTCCAGGTAAGTCCCAGTTCTAGACTTGGAGGCAAGTCCCTGTTCTAGACTTGGAGGCAAGGAGCAGGCGTCTTGCCTTTGGTCACAGATCTCCTGCTGGTCACAGGTCTATGCTTTATCACCTCTGAAACTGAGACCTTTATCCCAATTTGACTCTCATGACTATTTTTCAATTGTATCAGAACTCATAGAAGGAAGAGATGTGATTGGAAACTCAGAGACCTCAGTGGAACCAGAAAGTTGTACAAAGAGTCGAGCAGATGAGTCATGTTAACAGTAGATCTCTAGAGGGAAGATACAAAAACATTCTGCAGCTCAGGAGGTGACAAGTTAACCCAACCAGCAGGGCTTTTCTCAGATGTGAAGCCACCTTTATCTTCCCCAATTAGGCCCCTGCCTTGGTACGGTCTGACCAGATGGTTTTTCCACAGTTCCCAGGAGATGCCTGTCTCTATTCCCGCCAGGCACATCAGTGCAACAAGCTGCCTTTGCTTGTGTTAGCTTGAGTGAGTTCTTGGCAACCAGAAGAACCTAACGTGGAATGAAAAGTCTTAATATAAAGACTTTCTCCATCCCTGGAGATTCCATGTGGATGGAGATTCCGTGTGCTTCAATCAGTAGGCAATTTTTGAAGTCCCAGTATATGCCAGGCCCTTTGCTAGACCTTGAGAATAATAACATCTAATATTTCTAGTGATTTCTATATATCAGGCACTTTCCCAAGCTCATCTTAACTCCTCTAATCCTCATAACACAATTCCATAGGTAAAATTATTTCTCATTACAGAGGAGGAAACTGAGACCCAGAGAGTTTAGGTGATGTGCTCAAGATCACACAGCTAGTAGGGGTAGTGTGCCTTTATTTGGATTCTTCCAGAGGCAGGTTCTGAGACAAGAATTTGAGGGCAAGTACGGAAGCAAAGTTGGTATGTGAGGGGAGTGAGACAAGAAATGGAAGGCAGCTAATCAAAGGTGCATTATCAAAACAGCTACCCCTGCAGGCAAATTCTCAGGGGTTTTATTTGGTCCATGAGACAAGAGGCTTGCAGTCTGCTACTCAAGACGCCACCTGCAAGTACATCTTCAAGGACTAGGCTCTTTGTCTTCTTGCTCCATCGTCATGTGACTCTCTTCCTCATGGTTGCATGATGACTGCAGCTGCACCTTCAAGAATTTTGTCCATGTTCCAGGCAATAGGAAGGGAGTATAGTAAACCTTTTCACCTCTCAAAGATTTGTCTTTTAATTCTTGAAAGGATGCCTTTCCCACTCTGGGGGCCAATAGAACACATTCCTCAGAGGTATCCCCCTGAAGAGATGAGGAAACTGGTATATCTATTCACTCACTTCTGTCAGGCATTGGTTAAGGGCTGCTCCTGTATGGGGGTCTGGGTAGGGAGGCATTAATTCCCTGGTGCTTCTGGTCAATCACACGGGCAGCAAAGCAGATTTCATCAACAGGTGAAAGCCCTCAGGTACACAGGCATGCAAGTGCTGGCAGTTGCAAGTCAGGCTGTTGTGCATGGCAGTGGGATGTAAGCTGTTAGCATCTGTTTATAGGGCCTAGCGTATAAGAATTCAGATCTGCACCCTTGACTGCTCTCCTTCCCTGTGCGGCCCTCAAGGAGCTCATCCTGGATTAGGGTGTGTGTGCACAGGGGAAGCCAGGTGGGAACCTATCTTCCTTCTTACGAGATAGTTGCATCCAGACCTTGAATGGAGTGCAACAGAGCATTGAGCAGGAAGAGTTGGATTCTGCTGGGGGCTCCAGGGGCTTCTCTGAGATCATAGTGGGAGAGGGAAAAGTGAAGAGGAAACTATCCCAGCCCGGGCACAGTGGTGCCTGGGAGGCAGGAATTGGGAAGAACAGAGAGGTGAGGTTGAAATGCAGGTTAGTGTCAGACTGGCCCTAATAAGAGAAATGGCGGCGGCAGCGGTGTCTGTGTATCTGAGCACTTACTCTGCCAGGATTTACAGTACTCAGTCACACTTAATACCCCAGCAATTCCCAAATGCAGGGTGTCTTTTGATTCCCATTTTGCACACGAGGAAGTGAGGCTCAGCCAGGAGATTAAATGGTTTTCTGATGTCACGTAGCTAACAATTGGTCCTGCCACAACCTGAAACCAGACAGTGTTGCAGTCTGGCAGTTTGATGTAATTATGAATTCCAAAAATAGATATTGGATTATGCTTGTAAACTGGTCTGCTAATCTGTGCATGATTAAGTTATGATTAGGGCATTAACTGGGCCATGTCAGTAGGGCGATGGGCCCCAGCCCTTGGTGGGTGGGGCAATCAAATATAAAAGGCAAGGCAAAGAACAGAGGGAGCAGTTTTGATGTTGGAGTCTTGAGCTGGAGCCCCGGGAAGTAAGAGAGCTTGGTCGTGAGGAAGGAGAGAAGGCCCCGGGATAGAGACGAGCCATTCGCCTGAGAGTCTACAGCTGGCCTTGTGGAGAGAAGCAAAGCCTAGAGAGCCTCATAGTCTACAGCCGACCTTGTGGAGGAACCAGAGGAGCAAAACCTGGAGAGAAACATGACCCTGGGAAGAGAGGAACCCAAGAAGCCTGAACCCTGCCAAACGTTGGCAGCCGTCTTGCTCCAACATGTGGCAATGGACTTTGGTGAGGGAAGGAACTTATGCTTTATAGCCTGGTAACTGTGGACTTCTACCCCAAATAAATACCCTTTATAAAGACCAAGTGATTCCTGGTATTTTGCATCAGCACCCCTTCGGCTGACTACTACAGACAGTCTCACGTCTGAGCTCATTTTCTTATTCTTAACCCTAATTATATTCTCTTGAAGGACCTCGTAGTTCTTGAAAGAGATTTGAACTTGACTCTTTAGAGCAGAGAACTGATTCAAGAGACTTTTTGGAGATGGAGCCGACAGGACATGGTGACAAATTGGAGTTGGGCTGAGGATGGATGAGCCCAAGGTTTACAGGCATTTTGGGCACAAAGGAAGGACAAGGACGTGGCATTTGCAATTAGACCCATCTGGCTTTGAGTCCCTTGTTTTGCCACTTAATCACCAAGTAATCTTGGGAAAGTCACATCACCTCTCTGAGCCTCAGTTTCTCTATCCATAAAACAGGGCCAATAATCCACACCTTGAATGAGCCTGGGAGAGAAGGAAATTAAGCAATGTAGACAGAGTCCCTGGCATGCATTAGACCCTCCCGTTTCATTTCACAGGGGGCCACTTTAGGCAATAGAGAGCAGGGTTGAGGAAGTGTTTAGGGCTGGGGCCTGGATGATAAGTTTCCCAATGGCCTGAAAATCCCAGGATAGAAAGCTCATCTACTTCAGCTATGGGGAAGAACCCAATCCAATCCTGCCTTGTTAACACCAGCAAGAGATTCTCTGGGGGTGGTTGTGGTGGTACTGGAAAGCTCGGCGGAGACCGCTGGATGAGCAAAGAAGTTATCTGTGCTGGGCGTGTCCATTGCTCGTTGGTCCCTGCACACATATTTCTTCCCAGTGCACACGCTCTAGGGAGCGATTGTGGTGAGTTGAATTGTATACCCCAGTTTGAACAGGCCCTTGGCCTTGGTGTGCCTTCTGGCAGGTGTGGACCTATTGTAAATAAGGGCTCTTCATGGGTTACTTCAGTTAAGGTGTGGCCCCACTGAACCACTGAACCATATTGGGCTTTAATCTGAATTTCTGGAGTCCTTTTATAAACAGAGTGAAACTCAGACAGAGAGAAAGCCAGGGGAAGAAGCTGGAGGTCAACGGAACCTGGAGGAGAAAGGAGAAGATTCCGCCTTAAGCACTGCCATGTGACAGAAAAGCCAAGGAACCCCAAAGTCTTCTGGCCAGCCAGAAGATACCAACCTGACCCTGGGAGAAAGCAAGACTTCTAGCCTCTGAAACCGTGAACCAATAAATTTCCATTGTTAAGCCAACCCTTTGGATTGTTATTTTTTTAAGATTTATTTTTATTTATTTATCCCCACCCACCTACCCCCTGTTGTTTGCACTCGCTGTCTGCTCTCTGTGTCTGTTAGTTGTGTGCTCGTCTTCTTTTTAGGAGGCACCAGGAACCAAACCTAGGACCTCCCATGTGGGAGGGAGGTGCCCAGTGGCTTGAGCCTCCTCCGCTCCTGCTTGTTGTGTCTCTCATTGTGTTTCCTTGTTGTGTCTTTTCGTTGCATCATCCCATTGTGTCATCTTGTTGCGTCAGTTTGCTGTCTTGCTCATCTTCTTCAGGAGGCATCAGAAACAAAATCTGGATACCCCCCCCGCCGCCTGTGTGGTAGGCAGGTGCCTAACTGCTTGAGCCACATCCGCTTCCCTAGATGGTATTTGTTTTAGCAGCTAGGAAACTAAGACAATAGCTAAGCATACCTGTTAGATTTCAGAGATGTTTATGCTATGGGGCAGGAAACAGCACCTCCAAATGGCTGTTGAGGGGAAACAGCATGAGCCCCCTCCCACCTCCATGTCACTTTCCTCCCCCACACAAGCTGAGAGGAAGAGGCCCATGAGACCATCAAAATGAAAAAATGCCAGCCTGTTTTCCATGCATGGGGGGAAGCTGATGTGTCCAGAATCAGCTATTTTGAAACCTGTTTGTCCTGAATCTTATATCTAAATTACGTTCCTCAAAATTTAATAAATGAGGTTTAATAGAATGCACCCAGGCAGCACTGATGAAATCTGCCATGGAAGATATTATGATTTTATTGTTTTTATATAACCTCCTTGGAACCTGCTTCTTATTATTTCCACGCCTCCCCCTCCTCCCCCCCCCCATTTTCAGGTTTTTAAGTGTTTTAGCTTAGCTTGGAAGCCTGGTGAAGCCCCTGGAGGGTAATTCCCTCTCTCTCACTCCTCCATTACCCACGATAGGGATGAACTGGATGACTTGGTCAAAGCCTTACTGGGCGTAAACAAAGTTGTAAGTAGTAGTTTTTAAAAAAATAAAATCTGATTTCAGATGAAAAATGCCTGTATTCAACTTCTGAACCACAGTAAGACTTTTCCCTAAGGAAAGATGTTGGACCCTTCAGCATGGGTGGAAGACAAGGCACTAATGTCATGGAAACTTGGTGCTAGAAGGGACTGATAAGATCATATCTGTCTGAGAGAAATGCCTGCTATCAGCTTTATATGATGTTTAATCTTTACGACAGTCGTATGAGTTGCTCCTCTTTTTGTCACCAATAACTGAAGAGGAAATTGGAGGCCATGACCCGATCAAAATGGCAGAGACAGAGGCTCCAGGGCTCCTTCCCCCCACAGAAGCATTGAGCAACCAGTAAGAAGTGGCAGAAACATCTTTCCCAAAGCTCCAGAAAACAATTAAGGGATTGTAGTAACAGGGCGAGGGCTGAATAGAAAAAAAAAGGCCACTTAAATCAGTAGGATCTTGTGGCACACTGGAGGGCCCCTCCTCCCTGCCTTCACCAGCTCAGCATGGAGCTGGCCCACACTCCCAGTGTGGGTCCCTGGTCCCAGTTCCAGAGGAAGCAGAGAAACCCTCATGCACAAACTGAGAGCATGTATGTCTGGCCCAGTCTGTCTGGTGGTGGCCTGAGGGACTGAACCAGGACACTCATTGCAGGCTCAACATCCCAGAACTTGCCCTGAATGTCAAGGCAACTCACACAGCTTGCCTACAGAATGCTGTGGGAGAGAAATCAAGTTGTGGCTGCCTGAGGCAAGGGATTTTTGGTTGTGGGACATACAATTCAGTGCCCAGACCATGAGGAAATGGCTTCCTAAGGAAGAGGGGACATTCGTATCTGTGTGCATGACCAAGACAAGATGCATGTGGACAAAGGAGCAGGGAGGTTCCATCAGGTCAGCCTCAAGCTATTCTCTAAACCCATTGTAGGGGTAAACTCTGAAGGAGAGCACTCACAAAAGTCTATCTGCAAATACTGGGAAAGGTATTTTGTTTTTGCCTCCCCCACCCCTGCTTTTTTTCTTAGCTCCTGGCATTCAAGGAAAGCTCTGTCATAACACTAGCTGGATACAAGCTTAGGGAACAGACAGCTCAGGGGTCTAAATTCCAGTGATAATACATTAAAATATCAAAATGTCCAGATTTCAACAAAAGATTACAAAGCATACGCGAAACAGGAAGTGATAGCCAGACGAAAGAGAAAATTAAAGCATTAGAAACCATCAATGAGGAGGATCAGACCTGAGACATACTAGACAAAGACTTAAAACAAATCGTTCTAAATGCACTCAAAGAGCTCAAGGAAAACAGGGACAAAGAACTAAAGGAAATCAGGAAAATGATAGATGAATACAAAGAGAATATCGATAGAGAGGTGGAAATTATGAAAAGAAACCAAACCAGGCTGCAGACCACAGTAAAAGAATTTAAAATTCCCTATAGGAGTTCAATAGGAGATTAGAGCTGGCCAAAGAAAGAGTCAGTGAACTTGAGATTAAGAGGATTGAAGTCATCTAGTCAGAGAAGCAGAAAGGAAAGAATGAAGAAACGTGAACAAAGCCTGAGGAACCTGTGAGGCACCATCAAATGTACCAATATGTATGTTGTGGGAGTCCCAAAAGGAGAAGAAAGAAAGATGGGGCAGAGAGAATATTCAAAGGAATAATGACTGAAAACTTCCCGAATTAATGAGAGACATGAATGTCCACATCCAGATGCTCAATGTACTCCAAAAAGGATAAATCCAAATAGACCCACACTGCTACATAATCTAAACTATCAAATGCCAAAGATAGAATTCTGAAAGCTGCAAGAGAGAAGCAACATGTCACATACAAGTGGGCCTTGATAAGATTGTGTCGATTTCTCATCAGGAACCATGAAGGCATGAAGACAGTGGGATGATATATTTAAAGATTGTCAAACAATAATTCTATATTTGGCAAAAACTGTCTTTCAAAAATGAGAGAGAAATTAAGATATCCCTAGGTAAGCAAAAGTTGGAGGAGTTCATCACCACTAGACCAGCCCTATAAGAGATGTTAAAGAAAGTTCTGCAAAGGACAGTTGACAATAGATCAAAGCCACGTGAAGAAATAAAGATCTCCAGTAAGGGTAATGACATGCATAAATATAAATGCCAGGACTATTGTATTTTTGGTTTGTAACTTCACTTTTCACTTCCTGTAGGATCTAATGGTTTTGGGCTCATAATGTGTAAATTCAATGTGGAAGTTATCCCTTCCACATTACGGGGGTTAGAGGCATGGCATCCCCATGATCTGGAAAAGCTGTGTAAAGGTTTTTGGTCCTCTCTTCATACCAGAGAATAAGTCTGATTTTTTTCTTTTTTTTTTTAATGGGGTATATACAGTACCTTATTGTAAAATTTGGGTTAAGTATTTGGTCATAGGCAATATTATACAATATTATACATATATTTTATGCATTTGTGAGTTTCTAAACTTTTTCTGTGATATCTGTTGACCCTTGCGTGTCATCTGCGGCTTCTGCAAAACTCCTCCAAAATTCCCACATAATTTCTTATGCTGACCACAATATATTGAAACCACAATGGGGAAAGTTGCAGTGTGGAAGGGATAGCTGTATATAATTTGCGACAAGAACTACATATAGGAGAGACGTAGTATGGGTATATGAACATAGTTTCGTGTATTGGCATTAAATTGGTATCAAAGTGAAAGAGAATGTTATTTATTTAGGATGTTCGATTTAAACCCATGATAACTACAAAGAAAATATTGGAGAATATGCAAGTTCATAGAGACAGAAAGTAGAGTCCAGGCTGTCGGACGTGGGAGGCAGGGGGAACGGGGAGTTAATGCATAAAGGTATATAGAGTTTCTGTTTGGAGAGATGGGAAGGTTTTAGTAATGGGAGGGGGTGAGGGTACTGCAACACTGAGAATGTGATAAATCCCGCTGATTGGTGTGCTTGGGAAGGATGAGATGGGAAATTTTATGTTGGTGATATGTTCCCACTTTTTTTTTTTTTTTTTTTTTAAAAAGAGCAACTAAAGAGACAATGACAATTAAATGCAATCTGTGATCCTGGACAGAATTTAATAAGGGAGGAAAAAATGCTCAAAAGGACATTATTGAGTTGGAAAAGTTTTGGTACTGGATGGTAGTGATGGTAGCACAACACTGCAAATGTAATTAACATCACTGAATTCTATATTTGAATGTGATTAAAAGGGGTGTTTTTGGATTGAATATGTTACCAGAATAAAAAATTTTTTAAAAAACCATGGAACTGTATAATACAAATAGTGAACTCTAACATAAACTGGATTATAGTTAATAGCCTAATTATAATTATAATAATAGTTTCATCAATTGTAACAAAGCTACCACACTAGTGCAAAGTGTTAATAATAGGGAAAACTGTACGTGTGTGTGTGTGTGGGGGGGAAGGTATATAGGAACTCTATACTTTGTGCATGAGTTTTCTGTAAACCTACAACTTTAGGTTTATAGTACCTAAAGGATATTATTGGGGCATCTGAAAAAACTGGAATATGGACTGTCGGCTTTGTAGCAATGTAGAACTTGATAACTGTGCTTGAGGTGTAACATTAGTGGATGCCCTTGCTCCTAGGAAATGTATATGGCAGTATTGTGTTCACGAGAAATGAAGTATACGACCTGCACTCAAGTGTTTAGAAAATGGATTGACAGATGAACAGACAGATCCATTTTGTTCATGACCCCGGCAATAGGAAGGGGGCAAGGCAAACTTTTCTCAAAGCTTTTTCTCTTCGTTCTGAAAGGGGTGCTCTTTTAGTTTGCTGGCCTGCTGAAAGCAGATGCCATGAAATGGCCTGGCTATAAGCAGCAGGAACAGGAACTTTTTAGCTTACAGTTGAGGCTGTGAGAATGTCCAAATCAAGGCATCACCACGTGATGCTTTCTTCCCGAAGTCTGGCTGCTGGCCCTCCTGGGTGTCTCTGTCACATGGCAATGCAGATGGCGGCGTCTGCTGGTCTCTCCCTTCTCTTCTGGGTTTCGTTGCTTTCAGCTTCTTGCTTCCATGGCTTTTCTCTCTCTTCATCTGAATTTCAGATGGATTCCAGTAAAAGGATTAAGATCCATCCTGATTGAGGTAGGTCATACCTTAATTACAGGAGCCTCATCAAAAGATCATACTTAGAATCGGTCCCTACCCACCGGGGTGGATTAACTTTGAGAGCATGCTTTTCTGGGGTACATATAGTTTCAAACCACCACAGTTGCTTCCCTAAAGACTTGTGTATCTTCACAGGTCAGAACGATAGAATGATATGGCAAACGTGGCAAAATGTTAAAATTGGTGGATCTGGGTGTCTGGGGAGATTGGGGTATGTTGGAGTTCTTTGCATGGGTTTGTATTATTTTTGTAATGGTCCTGTAAGTTTGAAAGTATTTCAAAATAAAAAAGAGGAAGATGGAGCTCAGAAAGGTTTAGTAACTTGCTCAAGTCACACAGTGCTGATTGGTAGAGCCAGGTTTTGAAGTGAAGTCTGTCTGCCTAACCCTTAGCTTCTTTACAGCACTGCTTTCTGCTGCCTCATTTTATAGATGGGAAAAAATGAGGCTCAAGAAAGGGAAGTGAGTGTTTTGATTAGGAACCCAGATTCTAGAGGTCAAATCCTTGCTATATAAACCTGGGCAAATTATTTGCCCTCTCTGAGTCTTCGTTTTCCCATTTATGAAATGGGTTTTTCGGAAGATTAGGAGAGAATAGATGTAAGGTGCATAACACATGGTTGTCATGGAGTAAGTGCTAAATAAATATTAATTTAAAAAGAAATGGCGGAGTCAAGGTCAGTTGGAATTGCATGTGGCTGTGAGTAACTGAAGACCTGACAAACTTATCAGGGTTTTTATTAGGTCTGTGAAACAAGAGGCTTGCTGAGCAGCTGCTTAAGGCACCATCTGCAAGAACGTTCTCTTGGACACAGACTCTTTCTGGCTTCCTGCTTCATCATCCTCATCATGTGACTTTCTTCATGATGAAAAAAAAAAAAAGGTGCAACTACACCTTTGAGCATTTTGTTCATGATCCGGGCAATAGGACAGGGACATGACAAACTTCTCTCAAAGCTTTGTCTTTTCCTTCTGAAAGTCATGCTTTCCCTACAGACTTGTGTATCTTCACTGGCCAGAACAATCCCCAGCTGCAAGAGCCTCTGGGAAGACAAGGACTTTGCTTTCTTGCCTATATGGAGGAGAAGGAAAGGGAAAGGGCTGTGAATGGCTGTTGGGGGCAAATTCACAATATGAGCCATATGGGCTGCATGTGTGGCTAAGCGGGGACTTAAACCCACTTACTGAGACCAAGGTCTCAGGCTTTACCACCACTCCACGATCCCTCTTATTGTCTCTGGTGTGGCCCGACTGCATATGGGGAAACTGAGGCCTCCCCCAGAGGAGGGGTGACCGATCTATTGTCGCCTGGAACATAAGTTAGAGACAGAGCCGGATTTCTGAATTCCAGTCCAGCCTTTCCAGTGTGCCAAGCGACCTTGCCAATGAGGATTTCATGTTTATATAAATTGAAAGCCTCTGGTTCTAAACCCCAGAACTTATCTTCAAAGAAGCAGGCCAGAGGATGTGACAAGGGGCTGGAGGACAAAGTCACCTCAGGGGCAGTGCTGGCCTCAACCAGGATCATCAAATAACTCCTCTCCAGCTTTCCGTTCTTCCTGTCTGGAATGCCCTCATGCCTCTGGACCAGCCCCCTCCACTCTCGGGCCACGAGCAGGATCGAGTCCCATCCATTTCCATGCCGTGTCCTCATCCCATGAAACTCTGTCTACTGCTCTGCAAAGGTCACTCTTATTCACAAGTGTGTCCCCAGCACCTGACCTGCCTGTAGGCACCAATAATATTGGTTGAATCAATAAATGAGCTAAATCAATAAGTGATCTTTACAAATCTGCATGATGGACTCTCCCTTGAAAGAGGGTTTTTAACAGGGACCTTCTGGAAACAATTCCTCAACACAAGGACCGACTCCATTAGGAAAGGTTCTGATTCAATACCAGGTCCCTGATTGGGGGGATGTTTTGGGAAGCTTCTAAGTGCCTCTCAGACTCTACTGTCTCCTGGTTAACTGTTAACTTGTTGCCCTATTCTAGCTGAGAGTTTGGGATAGAATGTGTAGAAGCTGCCCCCAAAGGGCACCAGATCCAAAAATGGGTCTTAGGGATAAGGTTGAGCTAGAGATGTGACCTTGAACGGTCTCCAGGGCTGTGCAGAACCAAGGAGAGATGATGACAGAGATGGGTGAGAAGTTAGGAGAGACCCATGGAGGCAGGCAGGCATGTTGCCCAGGTGTGTTGAGGGACTGAGGTGCTAACCGATAAGGTTGTGCATCCCAGGGTGGAGTGTGTCTTTCCTTAACACATGTCCTTGTACCTGCCACTTGGATGTAGGAAGATTGTTACCTGTCTCCTCACCACCACCACTCCCAAGCTGGCTTGGATATTTCTAACAAGAGTCCAATTAGGAAGAACTGGGAGATCTGGTGGTGTGGATCTTGGAAAAAGACAACTAGTCCTGTATATTTTTTAGAGTAGCAGTTAATAGCAATGCCTCTAGAATCTGTATGCCTTGATCAAATCCCATTTATGCCACTTACTGTGTAACCTTGGGGCAATTGTGAAAAAAATAATCTTATATTGCTGTTGTGAGCTTTGAATGAAATAATACACATTGTTTAGTGCTTAACACATACTAGGTGTTCAACTATTGTTAATCAATATTCTTATTTCTTATTTTTATTTTTTTTAGACTGTATCTTTGTTTTCTCATTTCTAGCAAGGGGATTAGAATCCCCAGCCTTCCACCTCTCGGGGCTATTAAGAGATAATTTTATAAAGGTGTTTGGTACTTTTTAAAGTGCTATATGGCTCCAGATATATTCAGGAACTGAAGGCAGGTGGTTGGCCCAATTACCTCTGGAGAGTTCCTTCACTTCTAGAATTCTGTGGACATTGAAGTACATCAGTTGTAAATTAAGCATTGCCTGTAGATTTGGGGAGACTCAAGAGGATAATAACATCTACCCTTAGATGTTTATAATCTTGTTAGGACAACAAAATCTTTGAGAACCTGTAAGTGCTTGGATTTTTGGCTGAGGCTAAGTGGAGATTGGGTATATGGAAGAGGCTAGCTAGAGGCTCAACAATTCCCTTTTTTATTCTTGGACACACAAGAAGATAAGATATCCTAGCCACCTTAGCAGTTAAATTGGGTGTTAGGCAATGAAATGTGAGTGTCTCTTTGAAGGTTCCACCATGCTCTCTCTCCCCACGTGTACAGTTGCTGCAGAGGCCTTGTACTGAAGATGAGAGCATTGCAAGATGAAAGAGCCTAGTTTTCTGAGTCACCACATGGAGGAGAGTCACCAGGAGAGCCTCCAATCTGCATCAGATGGTGAGATAAATGAGAAATAAACCTTTATTGTCTTAGGATGCTGAGAGTGGGGGTTGATTTGTTATAGCAGCTAACAATACTTGCCTAAACCAGGGTGCATGATGCCAGAAACTGCTCTTGCCCTTATCTGTTTGCATCTATTGATTTAGATTGGGGTCGTCTGGGAAAATTTTCCATCAGCCTCCATGACTGGGTGAGGTTTATACATAATGTGGTGCTTGGAGCTAGGGACTCCAGGAAAACATGTTCTTAAACTTAGTCTGTTCCTGTGGGTGTGAATCCTTTGTAAACAGGACCTTTTGAAGAGGTTACTTCAGTTAAGGTGTGGCCCAGCTGAATCAGGCTGAGCCTTCATCCTATTACTAGAGGCCTCTATAAGTGGAATGAAAGTCAGACACACAGAGAGAGACAGCCACGGGAAGCAAGGGGCTGAAAGTCAGTGGGACCTGGAAGAGGAAGGAGAAGTTTCCGCCATGTGCATTGCCATGTGACAGAAAAGTCAAGGACCAAGGATCACAAGCAGGATCCTTGGATCCTCCCACAGTCTTCAGGGAGAAAGCAGTGGCTTGTTGACACCTCAATTTTGGACTTCTAGCCTCCAAACCACGAGCCAATAAATTCCCATTGTTTAAGCAAACCCATTGAATGATATTTATCTAAGACCAGTCAGGAAACTAAAACACATAACAATATGTGAGATAGCTTTGAGGGTGTGTATGGCTCAGTGAGAGTGGATTGTAAAAGTCACAACAGGGTCTGCTGTTAGGGAAAAAATGCAATGGACATGACTCAGCCCCAGCAACGAGTCCTAGGAGGAAAAGAACTGTCCTGGAATAATGTGTGACTCTTGCTTTTATTATCCTGGATGGACTCATTCTCCTTGGGAGAAAATAGGTGCATGTGCAACACTGTGCTCCCATGCATCAGATCTGTGGAGTCCCCCCAAAAGGGTCTAACATGGAGAGGAGGGGGGTGGGTAATTTATCCACAACAAAAGGGAGTTTATCGCCACTCCAATGGCGCTCTGAGTTCCATAGCTGGAAACTAACTCTTGTGGGAGTGGTGCAAAACCAGCAGCCTCCGGGATTACCAACCACAACTGAGATGTCAACTTCTCCAGGGACTCAGCAGCTACTGGATTGGGTTGGGAATCTTGGAAGGGGCCAAATGGAGCTGGAAAACTGTGGGTATGCCCCCTTAAGCTACCGCACTGGTGCCCACCAGGTGGAGTGTCCCTCGGATGCTCAGGTTACCTTTGGCACCAGGTAATATCCCAATAAATGCAAAGTTGATGCAGAGCAGCCTGGGCAGAGAAACGCTGGGGGGGGGGGGGTGGGGGGGGGGGGGGGGGGTTTTCTAGTAAAGGACTCATGGGGCACTAGTGGGCTCAGCCCAGCTGCCAGAGGATGCTGAGGGATGGCTCATGGCTCTGAAACGCTGCGGCAACACCCGGCTGGTGGTAGTGGTGGAGGGGGGTGTCCCTTGCTTCTCTTTCTTCCTTGTTCCAAACTATCTTTTCAGACCTCTAGCTCTCAACTCCCTTCTCCTCCCATCTCTCTGTAGGAAATCACAGCCACCATCCGGCACGGGTATTCTGTCTCTCACCAGTTTTTCAGCCGCTTAGAACATAAGCACAAAGGGAAAATGCAATTTTAAAAAAAATACGAGACTGTAACTGATTTATTAATAATAGCCCATCATGCTGGTAATAGGCAATCTATAAGTCTGTCCCTAAGAATTTATAGGGCAAATATTCCAGAACCATATTAAAGATACCACTCATAAATGCCTGCAAGCCTCAATCTATTAACTTAGTTGGTGGGGGAATATCATTATGTGTAGAAAAACAAACAGAGATCCAGCCCCTAGCTCTGATTTCCTCAGATGCTCCAAAAACCACACGGTAAGTAAGCAAATTGTATGACATGCCGTAGGCAAGAGGGTCCCGTGCATAGAAATCAGACTTTGGCTTTGTTAATATGTATGCATGCATTCTGCAAAGCGCCCGAGCTCAGGGCAGTGCAGGAGGGGGTCAAGAAGTCTTATCTGGTGGAGGTGGGAATTGGAGAGAAGCAGAGGCTGGGAAGCAGGGGAGCCGTTAGGGCCTTTTCCTTTTTTTTCTTTTTAAGTTAATACTTAAAAGAATTTTCAGAGTAAAACATGCTCACTTCTGAATATTTGACAAATGTCGGCAAGTATTTTTTAAAAAGAGGAAGAAAATTACGCCTAATTCAAGTGACTACAGACAACCTCCTTCTTTCAAATCTCTGTTAGTGAGTTGAGGGTGGGCTATTCGCATCTGAATTTCCCGGGATGGAGGGGTGGAGGGGGTCTCACTGAAAGTGAAGGCTCCTGGACTCCACCCCAGACCCAATGGAACGATCTGGCATTCTATATTTTTAGCTCCCCAGGTGATTCCCAGGGAGGCACACTGATGTGGAGGACTTTGGCTTTTAAGTGAATCGAACCTCAGTGACTGGTTCCCAAATGCCAGATTTCAAATCAGCGAAATCAAAATTACCTGGGGAAACTGGAAAACCCAGATTCCCTGGCTGTGTTCCAGGAGGTTCTGCATCGTCTCTCTGGGCTGGGACCCAGGCCTCTTGAGTTGTACAAAGTCAGCAGGTACTTATGCCCGAGCAGGTTTGGATGGCCCTGACCTGAGCCAGGATTAAAGCCACAGAGACCAGAGGGGAAGACAGGACCTGCCAACGGTTTAAGCCATCTGCAGGCGCAGTGTCTTTTGCGTTCCCTCTTCCCCACCTCTACTGCGCTTCGTCTGTGTCATGGCTCCCGACTGAACTGCTCTCCATCTTCTCGGCTCTTCCAACCTTATCCTACAATCCAGCTCAAACTCCAAGTTCAGGAGATTTCTCTGGGCAGAGCCCCCTCCGCTCCCCAGGGTCTCTGCTTTTCCTCCCCCACCTTTGCCCCCCACCCCACCCCCAGCACTTGGTGAGTTAAATATGGCAGCCCTGACTACATTTGATTTTGCTTCTTCCTGGATCTGGTTCTACGGGCTTCGTCATTTTTCAGTCTCATTAGCCCTCAGTTTATTTTTTAATATGAGTTTCCCTCAACTTTTCTTTTTTTTTATTACAGATGTTGTGGGTTTACAGAACAATCACGCGTAAAATACGGGATTCCCATATACCACCCTATTATTAACACCCTGCATTGGCGTGATGCATTTGTTACAATTGATAAAAGCACATTTTTATAATTGTCCATGATTTAACTTAGGGCTCACTGAATTGTGCCATTTCATGGATTTTTGGGAAAATTTTTATTCTAATACCATATATATGTAACCTCCTTCCCCTTTTAACCACATTTGGATATATATTTCAGTGCTGTTAAGTACACTCACAATATTGTGCTGCCATCACCACCATCCGTTGTCCTATCCCCTCCCCCTTCAACTTATTTTTTAATACGTTTTTCAAACTCAATTCCGAGCTTCTCTGAGGGAGGGTCCCGGCTTACTCATCTTGATGCACCCCCCCAGGGCCAGAACATGTCACAGTGACTCCTTTCTATAAGGCTCTGAGGCTTCTGGCGACTTCTCCCCACCCCGCTCCCACAGTAAAAACGATGATGGTAAATACAACACAAAAGGATATTAACAGTGTGGTTTATTGAGCACTCATTGTGTCCTAGGCACTGTGTAAATTCTGCCTCCCTCAACTGGGGTCCTTAGCACTACTTGCCTTGTAGGCTCGGTTTTCCCATCATTCATTCATTCACCAAACTTTGCCAACACTGAGCAAAGTGTGTAGACTCAGCAGAGAATGAGTGAGACATAGTCCCTGGTGATCTTTGTTCACTGAGAAGCACTCACTTTTATTTTGCAGATCATTTCCTTTCCTGGGTGACCTCTCCCCATTGGCAATAGTATGGTGGGTCAGTAATTGGGGTTTCTGCTCTCTCCTGGCTAAGTGTGGTGTCCCAAGCAAGGCCAAGCCATCATTCCCTCCCTGGAATTTGATTCTGAGCAGAAATAGAAGGATCCTGAGAGGAATGAGGTTCTATTTCCATCCCAGCAGTGGCATCATGCCCACATTATTCTTGCCACAAGAGTGCCCTTTGGTTTCTACTTCCCAGGGCCCTGGAGCAGCCTTGGTTCATTCCCAAAGATGTTTCTCCAATCTCTCCCTGGTTCCTTGAGCTCTGGCATCCTTCCGGTAAACTCCCTTGCTGCCTAAGTTAGCCAGAGGCAGTCTCTGTCACTCGCCACCACTGAACCCTGACACACTTAGGGGGGTTAGTAGTGTTTGTGCTGGGAGCACATGGCAAAGGCACCCAAATCAGGGCAGGCATCCTGGAGGAGGAGGCATCTAAACTGAATCATGGAGGTTGGGCAGGAGTTAGTGAGATAGAGGAAGGCAGGGGAGAAGGCGCCCACACAGAGGGAAAGTATGCTCATAAATAGCAACATCAGTGGCTCTTATTGAGTGTTTATTGTGCCAGGCACTGAGCTTGATATAGATTTTTTTGTTTAGCCTCTGCAACTACTCCTTGAGGTTGGTGCTGTTCCTGCTCCCATTTGACAGGTGGGGCTCAGAGAGGCAGTCTGAATTGCCCAAGGTCACAGAGCTAGTGAGTGGTAGAGATGGGATTTCAACCTTGTTCTGGCAGCCACCGGAGGCCTGATGTCGCATTAGGGGGCTGATGCTCAGTCCCAGGAGAGCCAATCAAGGGGTCTTTCCGGTCGTTTCTCCGTGTCCCAGGGCAGTAGACTTTCTGGACACGTGATTTCCGTCTCTGACCATTTCTGGGTCTTCCTTGGGGAGGCCTCCTCTAATGGTCCAGTTGCTCTTATTTTCCTCAGAGCCATCAGTATTTCTTTTCAGGAGTGTGGGCAATTAGAGGAGCCAGGCAGCAGGCTCTTGCTAATTGCCTTTGTTTGTGGATCTGAATGCTGGCTGCCATGTGGCCAGGGGCGGCAGGGGGCTGCCAGGCCTCTGGGAAGATGTGAGGGGTCGGTGGTCAAGGGCAGAAAGAGCCTGGAATGCAGCCAAGGGCAGGGTTAAGAAAGGGAGGGAGGGCTTTCAGATGTGGAGAGACAGAGAGAGAGCGAGAGAGAGCGAGAGAGAGCGAGAGAGAGAGAGAGAGAGAGAGAGAGAGAGAGATGGAGGTGGGAGACCAAGACTGGTCTCCCCCCCTTTCTTCTCTGCTCCTTCTTTTCTTCTTTTCTATTCCTTAGTCCAATTTATTCACTTTTTTTTTCCTTTCTCATACAATTTTATAAGCTCTTTTTAAAATTAAAAAAATTTTTAAAAGAGGGACTCAAATCCACTACCCCAAACCTCCACTGTTAACAATTTGTAGTCACCCACTTCTATACTCTTCTGTATTCTGCCTTTGAAAAACAAGCAAACAACTAAGCAGCGTATCTCATAAATATTCTTCTACAGTGGGATTTTTGTTAGTTGTGTAATGTTTATTAGTTTTTGAAACTGTGTATTGAGTGCCTACAGTGTGCCATGTACTGTTAGGTGTTGGGGACATATCAGTGAATCAGAGACAAAAACCCTGTTCTCCAAATAAAAACTGAAGTCCTCACCCTAAGGATCATGTGACTAGCAGCCTCCACATGATCTGCTCCTCCATGTTATTTTGCTGATCCCATCCCCTAAAACACCCCCTTCTTCATTTTGCTCCAGCCAGACCAGTTTGTTCCCCCATTCTTTGATCAAAACAAAGAAAGCAAGCTCCTGCCTCAGGGCCTTTGCACATGCTGTTTTCGCTGCTTCAAAAGCTTACATGAGTCACTCCCATTTCCTTCAGGACTTTTCTCAAAATTGACCTTCTCAGCTATGCCTTCCCTGGCCACCCTAGTTAAAGTGTCAAATTTTCCCAGCCATACAAACATTTCATGTCCTTCTGTGCTTTAAATTTTCACCTTAGCATATTATCACTAACAGACTATACAGCTTACTTATTTCTCTGTTTTATTGTATGCTCAGCAGACTAGAAACTTCCTAAGGGCAGGGATTTTTGTTCACTGCTGTGTCCTCAGTGCCTAGAATTGGCCCATAGTGGATTGTCAGCCGAGAAATAAAAAACTAAGATACAAGGCAATGAAGACATTTATTTGGGGTCTTAGACTTGCAATTTGGAGAGCACATATTCAGGTAACATTGCCAGTTACCTTGGCATTTCCAGGCAAGTGTTTTGTTTTGTTTTTTTTTTTAAAGGAAAAGACTACACAAGTTGTTTGTGGTTGGTGGATAGTTGGGGTACTTCAGTTGTCTTTCGGATTAGATAGTTAACTGAGTTCTTTATTTTGTGGTTTCTTTACAGTGTCTGTGTAGGGATGTCCTTAGGGTTTTCAGGAACATTGTTGCTTGAAGCTTTGCATGCTGTGGCAGTTTGTGATACTCCCTGAGATTCACATAAGAGTAACCTCCAGAATTACTTCCTGGCTCCTTTTGAAATATCTTAGCCATAGAAACTCTATTTTTTTTTTTAACATTTCCCCATTTTGATCAAGATCTTTCTCCAAAAACATTGCTGATCAACATTTGGTATTAATCCCTTGAAATGACAGAATGACAGGCATCAATAGAATCTTTTTTTTTTTTTTTTTTTTTTTAGTACCAGGGCTGGGGATTGAACCCAGGACCTTGTATGTGGGAAGCCGGTGCTCAACCACTGAGCCACATCAGCTTACCTGAGTTGGTCTTTTTGTTTGTTTGCTTGTTTTTTTGTTTTTAGGAGGCACCGGGAACCAAACCTGGGACCTCCTGTGTGGGAAGCAGGCGCTCAACAGCTTGAGCCACATCTGCTTCCCTAAAGAATCTTGTTTTAGTGTTTACTTTCCTAATTACAGATGAGGGTAAGCATCTTTTCATGTATTTATGGCCATTTGGGTTTCCTCCTCTGTGAATTGACTGTCGTTGCTCCTTTCATTCTTATAATTTGTAGCCCTTGTTTATATGTTCTTGCTCTTAATCCTTTGTTGATTATGTGAATTGCAAATATTTTCTTTGGTCTGTGGCTTGTTTTTGTTGTTGTTTTTCACTTTGCTTATGGCTTATTTTGTTGTATAGATTATTTTAAAAATTTCCTTATACTTTTGGGGCTTAAATTACCATGGGAAGAGACAGACAATAAACAGAATGAATGAAGAAATAAAGAAATAAACACTTGTATATTTCAACGTAGTAAGGAATTTGGTCTCACCTGGCTTTTGTCCTGGCTCCTGGGATGGTGGTGGTGGTGGGTGGGAGGGGTTACCACTAAACCCTTGGAATTTCCTGACTAATAGGAGTGCCTTGGTTATGCCTGGGGGGACCCTCCAGACCTCAGCTGATGGCTTTTAATAAGAAGACTCCCAATGGGGGATGGCCAAGACAGAAAGACCTACCATGTGTCTAGAGGGTTGGGGTTTGAATGATATGTTATCAGTCAACTTCTGAGGAGGGAAGCTAGACATTCAACCATGTGGGCAATACTGTGGGACCTCATTTTACGTGTTCCAAGGCTCTTCGTTTAAGTTGAAAATCACTCATAATAGCAAACCCCATTATTTAATAAGTATTTCCTATACAAACATACCTATCGCACATGTTTATAAATAAGGCAAATAAACACTCCAGTAACAAGTAAACAAAATTAATCATAGGAATAATTTTTTAAAATTTTAATTCTCTCTCTCTGCCTTTATTTTTTTCAATTGTCAATTGCATGTACCTGAGTTCATGTGTCTCGAGTTCGTGTAAAATAAGATCCTACTGTAATTCAATCAATCCTGCCTATGTAACGAAGTGTCAATAAAACTCTGGACACTGAAGCTCAGGTGAGCTTCCCTGGTTGACAATACTCTGTGCATATTTTCACTCATCTATGCCGGAGGCTATTACGTCCCTGAGGACAACAGAAGCTTTGTGTGTGGGACACTCCCAGGCTCCCCTCTAGCATCTCTTCCTTTGGCTGGTTCTAATTTGTTTCCTTTTGCTATAATAAAATTGTCATCCTAAGGATGGTGCTTTCTTGAGTTCTGTGAATCGTTCTAATGAATAATCAGACCTGAGGGTGGCTGTAGGAACCCCCAAATCGATAGACAGCTGGTCTGAACAGTGGGTGACACTGGAGACCCCTGAACTTGCAGCTCTTGTCTGAAGTGAGGGTCGACTTATGGGGACTGTTCCTCAACTTTGTAGTTGGACTCTTACAGTCACACACACACACACACACTCTAACATATATGTATATATGGGAAGGAGATATGTACTAGGAAAGAAAATAAAGAGGGAAGAGGATGAGGAGTGTATGACACTTAAAATAGAATGGTCAGGGAAAGACTCACTGAGAAAGTAACATTTAAGCAGGGACAGGATGTTGCATCTGTTAGCATTGCTTCAGTTGCAGGTTGCAGAACCCCCCCTGAGTTCAAACCAGCTTATTAATTCAAGAGGTCGTTTATCATAAGGATTATGCTAGAGAGACACAGGGACTTTCAGGACAGGTATGAGTCAGGACCTTGAAAAGTTTAAAATGGAACACTGGAAAGCAATCCAGGCAGACTCTGCCTCTCCCCTCTGCACACTTGCTTCAGTCTTTCTTTTTCCTCTTTTTTAAAAATAAAATTTATTTTTATTTATTTCTCCCCACCCCCTTCTTGTTTTGCACTTGCTGTGTCTGTTCGCCTTCCTTGTTTCTTTAGGAGGCAGCAGGAGCCGAAGCCGGGACCTCTGATGTGGGAGGGAGGTGCCTAATCACTTGAGCCACCCCTGCTCTCTGCTTCAGTCTTTTTGGACAGGCTTTCCTTGCCACTTAGGCTACGTGGAGCGCAGAAAATGGCTGCCCACCACCTTATGCATTACAGTTCCAATCACACAGAGAGATTCTCTTGGTTCTAATTCTAAGTTCCCAGGGTATGGAGTCTGATTGGCCCAGCTTGGACAAGGTGCTCATCCCTGGACCAATCAGCAGCAGGCATGGCCACATTAGATAGATATGGCTGCCACAAGTCTGCTTCTGTGGATCATGGCTAGGAGTTCATAAGATGCATTTTACACGGTGTTCATGCATGTGTGTCCATGAGCAAGACACACACGCATACACACACAAACACAATGAGCTGCTCACCTGTCGTTCTAAATGCTTACTGTGTGTATTAGTCAGCCAAATGGGTGCTGATGCAAAATACCAGAAAATCAGTTGGTCTTTAGAAAGGGTATTTATTTGGGGTAGAAGTCCACAGTTACCAGGCCATAAAGCAAAAGTTTCTTCCCTCACCAAAATCCATTGCTATGTGTGGGAACAATACAGCTGCCGACGTTTGCCAGGGTTCAGACTTCTTGGGTTCCTCTCTTCCCAGGGTCATGTTTCTCTCCAGGCTTAGCATCTCTGTTCCCTCCACACGGTCAGCTGTAGACTATGAGGCTCTCTAGGCTTTGCTTCTCTCCACAAGGCCAGCTGTGAACTCTCAGGTGAATGGCTCATCTCTATCCCGGGGCCTTCTCTACTTCCTCACGACCAAGCTCTCTTACTTCCCCGGGGCTCCAGCTCAAGACTCCAACATCAAAACTTTTCCCTCTGTCCTTTGTTTGATTCCCGCCCCACCAAGGGGTGGGGCTCAATGCCCTACTGACGTGGCCCAGTTAACGCCCTAATCATAACTTAATCATGCCCAGATTAGCAGACCAGTTTACAAGCATGATCCAATATCTATTTTTGGAATTCATAATCGCATCAAACTTCCAAACGGCTACACTGTGGCATTCCCACCTTGACTTTATAATCAGGGAAATCTCTCTTGTTTTTAATTAAAAAGATAATTAGGAAATGTTTTTAGCAAAATAGAGACCAGGGAAGTGTTTCTTCCTTGAAAACACACTATACTTTGGTATATTTGTGATGCCAGCCAATGATGCTAATTTCAGCAGCCAATTTAAGATTTTCCTGCTGCCTGATATTTATCCAATAGCTGACTTTATATCCCTGTCCTTGCTTGATAGCAACTGGAGGAAAGATTCCATCATATATTTGGACCAACCGATAAACAGGGTCCAGGAGCCATTTTGAGTCCACCTCTCTGCTTTTTAGCTCTGGCTCAAATCTGACTCACACAAAGCAACTAGAGATACCAGATGGTGATGGCAAAGTGGACACAATTCTTGTCCTTAGGAAGCTTATAGTTTTTGTGGGGGAGACATAGTAATTAAAGAATCACACTAATGACTCTATAGTTATAAACAGAGCTAATACTGTGAAGGAAAGAAACATACATCCATGAAAGTGCAAAGTAAGGAAAATGGGCCTAGATTGGAGAATTAGGAAGTGATATTAGAGTTGAGATAGAAAAATAGGTGGGCATTAACCAGGTGAGAGAGGGGCCTGGGTTTTGAAAGAGAGCAGCCTATACCAAGGTCCTGTGGTAGGACATCTGAGGTACTAAGAGGAGACCCAAGTGGTTGGTGGGCAGAGTAGTGATGTGATAGGGCAGGTGGTTCAAGGAGGTAGGCAGGGAGCACCCTGTACAGGATTTTTATCTGAAGGAAGTCTTTGGATGAGCTTAAAGCAGAATAGCATCATCTTATATGTGCTTTGAAAAGATCCTCTGCCTAGAGATTGGAGCAGGTCCAGACTGGATTTAGAGAAGTCAGGAACCAATACTTGCAGTTGTCCAGGCAAGAGATGGGAATAACTTAAATTCATGCAGTCTCTGTGGAGAAGAAGGAAAATAGACAGTTTTGCAGATTCAAGAGCTATTTAGTAGATAAAATAGACCTGGCCTGGTGATGTGCTAGAAAAGGAGAGAGAGAAGAGGGAAGGGCAGGGGAAGGGAAGGTGGAGAAGGGGAGAGGACCATGAATAAGGCCTAGTAGTTCGGGGAACTGGATGGATGCTGCTGCTGTTCATGAAGCTAGGGTACGTGGGAATAGAGGAAGATTGTGAGTTTACCCTGGAACGTGTTGAGTTTAGGATGTATTTGAGACAACCAAGAGGTGTTGAATATAAAGTATTTTATGTGAGTCAGTAGCTGAGAAGAGATATCTAGGCCGAGAGTTGATATTTGCGATTGTTTGCAATAAGCATCAGTTTAAACTGTGGGCAGAGGAAAGAGCACCTAGGTCTAACGTGTCCCCAACTTCAAAACTTGCCTTAACTACACCAAAGCAGACCTCTCTTCTTTCTGCTTGGAGCAGAAAGCATGGTGGATTCTGAGGAATGAGAAGTGTTCTGTAGATAAAGTGGGGGACAACTCCTACCTCCCAGGACCTCAGGTGTGCACAGGGCTGGCATTTACTGGCTTGCACACATGGCTTAGTGAGCAAGGGCAAGTGGCCCTGCCAGAGGCCTGTTGTGACGGAACCTCCAGGAACGTGGTCAGGTCGACCATCCAGGCAAAAGCCAGAGCTGCAGCCCAGCAATCACGGCAGGGCAGAAGCCATGAGCTTCCGGAGGAAGCCGCCTCTGGGTACCTGACTGGGGAGCCCTCTAGTCTTAAGGAAATGTGTCTGGATTGGTGCCTTATGAGGAAGTGGCAAGACAGAGGCTGACTTTAAGACATAGTAGGGATTTTAGAGACCAGAGAAAGGCTGGACTTCTTGTTTGTTTGGGCAGGTAAAGTCTACATGCTGTGAGCCTTTCAGGTGTCACTATAAAGGAGACATTATATGTCCCGAGATGAGGGAAGTTGGGCCCATCCCTCACAGACATTTAGAGAGGTTTCCATTTTGTCCCATTATCGAAGTGCTGTAATTAACACTAGAGGGCTACGCTGGTGTAGGGTGAGAGAAGTGTTACTGTTTGTCTGGGGATATTTGGGAAGAAGAAGTGCATGTCATTCTGGGCTCGGGAAACGTTATTCCAAGGGTAAAGAAAGCTGGATTTTGCTGCTCATTCAGTTCCTAATCCCAAAGTCTTGGGAGGGTATTGGGCAAAGCATCCTACCTCTCTGAGAGCCTCTAAAGCAACAGGGGGTCCATGAGCTTGAACTGAAATTCAGAAAAACATTCTTCTTGTGGGGACGTGTTGGTGGGTGTGATGTATTTATTAAATAATACACAGTATAGTGTGGACTTAGTGAAGGCTCTGTGGTTTTCACCTGACTGGCAAAGGGGTCCGTGGAACAAAAAAAGGTAAAGTATCCCTGCTCTAAAGCCCCCCGCTGTAAACGAGAATGACGACATGAGGCATACTTATCAGGACAATTTTCTCCAAGTGGGATGGATTTTCCCCTCTGGAAGATGCCTCCCATTTTTTGCGAACTGCACAAGTCTATTTCCCACTTTCCCCTTTGTACTAGTTACCACTTCTTGAGCACCTACTCCGCACCTGGCATTGTCCCAGGCACTTTACATAAACTGTCTCATTTAATCTTATATGGTAGGTATGATTTTATATATATATATATCCCTTTACAGATATGTCATTTGAACCTCAGAGAGTTTAAATAACTCATCCAGGTCACACAGTCAGGAAGCAGCAGAGCCAAAATACCCATGCAGTTCTGCTGAGTATAAATAGGTGTGCTTTCCTTTATTTTTTGCTAAACAGATTAGAATAACTAGTTCCTTTTATTTGCCGACACTTTCAGGATGAAATACAAAACTCTTCAGAAAGAGCTTAGCATTGCAAAAGCAAGTATCCTGGAATGCAATGGTAAAAAAACACATTTCAAAAGTGCATAACAAGGTTTTAAAAAAAATGTGTCTCTTTTCATTGTTTTTCTTTTTTCATTATGAAAGCAATTCATGTTCACTGTGGAAATTTGGAAAATGCAGAAAAGTATAAAGAAGAAAATAAAAATCACCCTAATCTTATTACACAAAGAAAATTGCTGTTAACATTTGTTTTATATCTTCTCAGTCTTTTTAATGTACAAATGTGTGTGTGTGTGTGTGTGTGTGTAAACATGATTGGGATTGTACTGCCAAATTGGTTTCCAAAAAGTTGAACTTACATACATCCCCACCAGCAGTGTTTGAGAATGCTTTCCTCACCCTTGCCAGCATAGAGTATGATTTTTTTTTTCTTTTTGTCTTAGCTGATTTAATAGATTCAAAAGGTGGTGTCTTGTTTTCATTTGTATCTCTTTGATTAATTGAAAGGTTGAGTTTTTTAAAAATTTGTAAGCATATTTGACACATATTTATTCTGCTGAGAATTTTTTTTGTTCATGTCCTTTGTCCATTTTTCAAATTGGAATTTTAGTTTGCCTTTATAATTTCTTACTGATTTGCAAAGAGCACTTTATGTATGACAGGTTTTTTGTTTTGTTTTGTTTTGTTTTTTGTCTCTACCAAAGCGTCTTTTTATTTTTACTGGTAAAATACATGTAACATAAAATTCATCATTAGTCACATTTAGTACATTGGCAGTGTTGTACAACCATCATCACTATCTAGTTTCAGAACATTTTCATCACCCCAAAAGCAAATCCCATATCTATTAAGCAGTCAGTCTCCATTCTCCCCTCCCTTCTGCCCCTGGCAACCACTAATCAGCTCCTGTCTCAATGGATTTGCCTATTTGGTATATTTCATACAAATTAAATCATACAATGTGTGTAGGACAGGGTTTTTTGATGGGAGTATGATATGCCTATTTGGGGTAATTAGGGGAATGGACACTTTCCCCCTTTGTCTTCCATATTTATTACAAATTCTTTTTTAAGAAGTTGATTGAGTTACGATTTTTGGAGGAAAAAAGACTTTTTAAAATCATGTTCAAATGTATTGATGTTCTTCTTATGATAAAATTTTAAAATATGGATTTAAGACTTTACTGTATAGAGGTGAGGAAGATCATCCAGCAACTAATCAGTTCCCCCTAGTTTTCTCAGAATCCCTTCTAGCTCAATGGTCCTCAAACATAACTGCAAATTAAGATCACCTGGGGTCACAACCTATAAAATTGCATGGTGAGTATAAACCATAATGTAAACTATAGACCATGGTTAGTAGCAATGCTTCAGTTACTCATCAATTGTAGCAAAGGTAGTACATTAACGTAAGATGTTATTAACAGGGGAAAATGTGAGAGGGAGGGGGCTGGGGTATATGGGAATCCCTTATATTTTTTATGTAACTTCTCTGTAAGCCAAAACTTCTTTAAAAATTAAGTTTTCAAAAAAGCTCACCTGGAGAGATTTTTAAAAATCCCTATGCCCAGGCCACATCCAAGACCAATTAAATAAGAATCTCTTTGGGATTGAAACCTGGGAGCAACACGTTTGAAGCTCCACAGGTGAGCGCAATGGGCAGCCAAGACTGAGGACAATACTTTAGCACCTTTCTTCCCACAAAAGTCATTGCAGGTAGTGATACACCCGGTACAAATCAGTAATAATGCAAAGTCTAATCCCCTCCACCCCAACACACATACTGACTATATAAAAACGGACCTTTTTTTTTTTTGGAGCAGAAAACGGGGTGGTGGTAATGCAGGCAGATCTTGAGGGATGGAAAGGGGTCTGCATCTTGTACCATCTATCCACCCTTGGGTGGGGGCAGTGCTTGCTACTTGACTTTCCTTCGTTTTGCATTTTTGAATAGCTGAGAATGCTGGATAAGGGGGATCTTCTTTCTCATGCTTTACCTGTGATGGAGAAGTTAATGAAAACACTTAACCAAATATGCTGTTTTTGGTAATTGGTTGTCCACTAGGATTTCCCAAGCCACCATTCCTTTCTGGTGACAGAGCAGTTGAAAATTGATTATCGGCTATCATGTTCCATTTTATGGCCATGTAGGAAAGACCAAGGTGGCCTTCCTGACATCTTTTTTTAATTTATTTATTATTATTTTTTTTTCCTGACATCTTAAGTAACCCCAAGCACAATATCCTGGCAGTTGGGGTCTGAGTTGGGTCTCTTGACGATGCACACACTCTCATATGAGTTTATTTATTAAATCTTCAAAACAGATCTAAGAAGTAGGTATCAGCTTTATTCCCATTTTACACGTGAGGAAACTGAGGCACAGACAGTTTTAAGCCACACAAAGCTCCAGGTCACCCACGCTGACAAATGGTGGAGTGGAAGTGGTGGCAAAGGGTAACATAATCTGCCTGCCCCTGTCCAACCAGCAGCAGATCCCCCAAGTGCTTATCTAGTACCACCTTCCTCTCCTCTTGATCACCTTCCGGCGCCATCCTCCACCTGGGAGATTTGCAGTCAAAGCCTCTTCTTCATCAGAGGGTGACAGTGTTTCTCTCCAGAGAAGCTCTTGGTGTGTAATTACTAATCAGATGTAGGCAATCAAGCTGCATTTCCATCACTCTATCCCCCCACCCTCCCCTCTAGGGACACCTTTCTGGAGGGAAGGTGACTCCTTTAGGATTCCGATTAACATCAGCCTCAGGGGTGGGGAGAGAGAGAGACTGAAGAAAGGCATCAAGCCTGCTTGCAAATTGCAAATGACAAGGCATCTTCTTGCTAGTTTGCTCTCTGCTATTTTAAGGGGACTCATTTAGCATAATATTTGCATCGTTTGTGTCTTACCCGATAATTAGGAGTAGAGACAAATTCTTCTTGTTCCCAGACTAAGGGCATTGGGGTGGAGAATAAAGGAAGCTCTGGAGACTAAAAAGTACTCCCTCCAGCCCCCCTCTCAGGCTAAAAGTCCCCAAACACCAGACTTTCTAAACCCGGGTCATTGCTCATTGATTGGCTTCAGGGAGCCTGTGACCCCTCTGAAACGCATCAGAAATCTGTTTATGGCACTTTTTGCATTTTTGTTCCCCTGTGGGGAGAAGGTCCATAGCCATAGCTTTCATCTGTCTCAGAAGTCTGCAACTCCCAATTAAGAGGGACTTACAGTGAGATCTCTTTTGCCTCCCCAACAGCCATTCACCCTTCTTTAGGTCCCAGCACCTTGATTTTCCTTTGGGGAACCAGCCCCCCTCCACTCTCACTATATCAGGGCAGTCCAGTAGAACTTTCTGTGATGATGGAAATGTCCCGTATCTCGCTGTCCAAAGCAGTGGTCACCAGCCACGTGAGGCTGTTGAATACTTGAAATCTGACTGATTGACTGAGAACTGAAGTTTAATTTTAATTTTAATTAATTTAAACAGCCCCGTGTGTCTAATGCTCTCATGTGGCTAAAAGTTCCTTGTACTTTAGAGAGGCTGATTCCCTCAACTTCATCAGTTCCAGGGTGGGCGAGGAGTACATTTCATACTTCCCTCCCCACTCTCTCACTCCAATCCTCCCACAGTGACTGGTTAGGAGGGTTATATAAGTCAAGGCAGGTTCTATCAGGAAAGACTATTGCTAGAATTATTGGAAAAGAAATGGCCTTTTTTTAACTCTTTCTACCAAGCTGGTAGGAACTGCTAGTGGTCATTCAGGGAAGTTTCATTTCTTGGAAAATTCCAGGAAGAGATCTTTCAAGAATGGATGCCAGCTCTCACCTCTGCTTTCCTCTGCATTGGGTTCATTGTCAGGCAGGCTCTCCATGGTAGCTGTATTAGTTAGCTAAAAGCTGCTGGGAGCAGTATATCAGAAAGGGGCTGGCTTTTACAATAGGGATTTATTAGGTTAAAGGCTTACAGTTCTGAGGCCGTGAACGTGGCCAAATCAAGGCATCATCAAGAGATGCTTGAAGGGGACCTACGCGAGTTCCCTGGGTTCTTTTCGCCTGGCGTAGAGAATTGGGGGCCACTCCAAGGCTTGATCACGCAAGGAAAAGGTTTATTAAGCCGGCGGAAGTCTGGAGACAAATAAAGTTTCTAGTCAGCCTCCCTGAGCAGCAGAAGGAGCAGGTTATATTGTGTAGGGAAGGAGTTCAAAGGGTTTGGTTACCAGAGGGCAGGTGGGGAGGGGCTGCATTTTGTGCAAGCTCTGTAGCAGTGTGTGCTTTAGCATGATTGGTCATACATTGCATGGACATAAAATGGCATCTAAATCTCACCCAGAGGTGGAGAGTTCACTATTATGATGAGCTAAAGTTCTGCTAAATTCGTTATACTACCCTACTGAATCTGCTAAAAACTGGAAAGTCCTAGTTTGTGGGGATCTAGATCTTGCAGTTATCTTCTGACTACAGCTATTAACTGTACTCTATTTTGGGTTAGTTTGTCATTGATCCAAAGCTAAGATTAGCTTAACAGGGCCTAACAAAGGAAGACAGAAGTTGGGTGGGGGTAATTCTTACAAGTGGACCTTACATGCTGTCTCATCAAGTTGCAGGCATGTGGTGGTGTCATCTAAAGATGCTTTCTCTCTGACTCAGCTGTGGGCAGTCAGGCACATGGCAGTGTCCACTTGTCTCTCTCCTCTCTTCTGGCTCTCTTCTCTTTCAGCTTCTGGCTAAAGTGGCTTCCTCTCAGCCTCTGTGTTCTGCTGATTCCAGCTTCTGGTCCCTGGGACCTAGTTGAGCTTCTGGGTTCCTCTCTGTCTCTGTGGCCTTCCATTCTGTGTCTGTGGCTTTTTATTCCTCTGTTTATAAAAGACCAGTAAGAGGATTAAGACCTACTCTGGGTCATGCCTTACTGAAGTGATCTAATCAAAAGGAAGTTCCCTTAACTGAATCTAATCAAAAGGTCCCATCTACAATAGGTTTACAGGCACAGGAATGGATTAGCTTTAAGAATAGGATTTTCTGGGATCCACCCAGCTTCAAACTGTCACAGTAGCAAACATGGCCACTGACATCTCCAAGCTACTTGCTTAGTGACCAAGAGATACTCTCTTTCCACTTGAGAGCGTGACTCTCATTAGCTCTAAGTCACATATCCATTCTAGAACTGGAGGATGTGGTCTTCTCGCTGATTGCCTGAGTCATTTGTCTACCCAAAATCCACATGGACTGGGAGTGGGGAATGGATGTTTCCCCAAAAGAAAATTGAGAGACTCTTACTAGAAGAAGGGGGAATGGATTCTGGGCAGGCAGAAATAAGAGGTCTACCACTGAGTGTAATGTGAAGAAGTAGATTTCCCCTTTTGTTCCAGAGGGTATAGTGACGATTTATGGGCAGAAGTAACAAAATCACAAATTTCAGACCTACCCAGAGATTGGCTGAGCTGCCTCTGGAAGCAGTGAGGGTCTAGTCCCTGCAGGTATTCAAGTTAACTTAGACACTACAGTGGAATCCATATGAGTGGAGACTGTATCTGGTTTGTTCACTCATGCCTTCCCAGACAGAACTTGGAATCTGTTGGTCAACAGGTTTTTTTAAACGGATGAATGAGCAGTAAAAGCTAACACGGGCACTTACAATGTGCCAGAAATTATGCTAAGACTTTCCCTGCCTTTTTCCATTTAAAAACTCTGTGACAGGACTTTATTTGCACTTCATAGATAAGGAAACTGAGATTCACATGGCTAATCAGTTGCGTTGCTAGGATTTAACTCAGGTTTGTCTGCCTCTGAAGTTGGGGTAGAAGATGACTTGAGAATTGCTTCCTAGATTAGGCCTTTAGCATCCTCAGTATCCGTGAGAACCTATGTCTTTCCAATTCCAACTCAGGAAACAGCTTGACCAAGGTCAGCCGCGGGACCAGGATCCCTACTTCCCACTCACAGCCCAGTATTCCTGCAAGGAGGCTGCGAGAAGCCACGGGGGCCATAGTGGGCCACCTCTTGCCCTGGTTTCTTCCAAACCTCCTCTTCCAATGTATTTATCTTTTTTTTTTTTTTTTTTAAGATTTATTTGATTTATTTCTCGCCCCACCCCATCCCTTGTTGTTTGTACTCGCTGTCTGCTCTGTGTCAATTTGTTGTGTTCTCTATTTCTGCTTGTCTTCTTTTTAGGAGGCACTGGGACCTCCCATGTGGGAGGGAGGCACTCAATCACTTGAGCCACCTTCACTCCCTGCTTGTTGTGTCTCTCATTGTGTCTCCTCGTTGCTTCATCTCGTTGCATCATCCTGTTGTGTCAGCTTGCTGCACTAGCCCCTCGCATCAGCTCGCTGTCTTACTCATCTTCTTTAGGAGGCACCAGGAACCGAACTCAGGACCTGCATGTGGTAAGTGGGCACCCAACTGCTTGAGCCACATCTACTTCCCTTGTCTTTTTGGTGGTTACTTCAGTAATGAGTCAAGGGCTGAGAATATTTAACTGTAAAATATCATTATCCTTCATTGAAAGAACTGCCACCACTGGTCCCTGTTGGGGAGCCTAATTATGATTAAGAGACAGGTTTGGAGGTGGGCACCACATGCTAATAGCTCTTTTTTTAAATTTATTTTAAAGAAACTTTAGATTACATAAATGTTACATAAAAAATATAGGGATTCCCATATTCCCTCCCCCTCCCACACTTTCCCACATTAACAACATACTTCATTAGTGTGGTACATTTGTTACAATTGATGAACACATATTAAAGCATTTGTTACTAACCATGGATTATAGTTACATTATAGTTTACACTCTGTCCCACACAATTTTGTAAGTTATGACAAAATATATAATGGCCTGTATCTGTCATTACAACGTCATACAGGACAATTCCAATGTCTCAAAAATGTCCCATATATTACACCTATTTTTTGCTCTCCCTGCCCTCAGAGCCACTGCCTTTATATCAATGATACAAGTTCTTCCATTGTTAGAATAACAATAAGTCTATAGTAGAATAATAGTAAGTCTACTTTAGTCCATTGTTCATCCCCCAATCCTGAGATTTTGGGATGGCGATGCCCACTCTGCGTCTAATTGAAAGGGGGCTTAGATCCCATGTGGCTGATAAATGGGACTCTCTTGCTTACAGTTGTAGACTCTCTCAGTTCCTTGGGATAGATGTTGTCCATCATCATCATCACCTTGTTAGTTGTCTTAGGTGAGTCCAATGAACTGGAGAGTTGGTGTTGCAACTCTGCTGTGATTCAGGGCCCAACTGGCACATGAATAGACCAAAGATTTAAGTCTCTTGGACATACACCTATCAAGTATACTACTAACTATAGGTTCAAATAGAAGGGGCAGGAGAGCCATGTGTAGGGAAACCATAAATGGGTCCAACTCTGTCACACTGGGGAGCATAAATTCCAAGGTAAGGCCCACTGGCAGGGCGCCAAACTCCTGAGCTGTCTCCCCTGCCTATAGTGTCTGGATGTCTTTAGAGCCCTCAGAAGCCCCACTATTTGAGGCAGTATTTACTGTGGCAGTCAATGAGATCCTGCTGAGATGTGCATAAGCATAACCTCTGGAATGACTTCCCAACTCACTTTGAAATCTTTTAGCCATAAAAACTCATTTGTATGTACCATGTCCCCGTTATGGTCAAGGTCTTTTTCCAGATGCATTGCTAGTTAGAACTTGGATAATCCCTCGGTGCCAGGGAGGCTCACCCCTGGGAGTCATGTCCCACACCAGGGAGAGGTAGTGCGTTTCTATGCTGAGTTTGGCTTAGAGAGAGGCCACATTTTAGCAACAAGGAGGCCCTCAGGAGGTAACACTTAAGCAACATATAATACTAGGCTATGTTTCAATTTCAAAAGAAAAGGTTCCTAAGTACAATCATCAATATCAAGGGCCCGGAGCAATGATCCATCCTTCTTCACTAGGCACCACCCCTGTACTCAGGGAATTCTTGCTGTGCCATTAGAGAATGTGGCAGAGCTCCCCAGGATGGGAATTCGATATTCTTTTGGTTATTGTGTGGATCTCCACCCACCGTGACAATGCCCCATGAACACTTGAACACATTCGTGTGCCTTATTGGTATACCCCAGATGAACCCCCTCCCATGCATCCCCCATCACTGACACCCCACACCAATGATCCTCCCCTGCCATAGTTGTGACCCTTCTGTGATTTAAAACCTCTCCAAAGATGAATCCAAGAAAACAATCAAATAAAAATAATAGAAAATGAAATAATAATGTTATTTTTAAAAATAACATATAAAATACAAAAATTTAAAAAAAAATTTTAAATAAAAAAAATTAGACATTATGTCTTTTATCACTGTAAGATTTGTTGGCTTGTATTTACAGTGACATTTTCTTCCATATATTCCCCCAGTGTCTTTTTTTTTTTTTCATTTTATCTTCAAAGAAACTTTAGGTTACAGGAAAGTCATGCAGAGAATATAGGGAATTCCCATATGCCCAATGCCCTCCCCTCTTTCCCCATCTCCGCTATTAATAACATTTTATGTACGGATGGTACATTTGTTACAATTGATGTACAAATATTGAAGTATTGCTATTAATCATAGTCAATGTTTTACATTATAATTTACATTTTGGACCACACACTTTTATAAATTTTGATGAAATTTAAAATGGCCTGTATCCATCATTGCAAGATCATGCAGAATAATTCCAGTGCCCCCAAAATGCCTTATGTTCCATCTATTCTATTCTTCCCTCCCTGCTATTGGTTCTGATGCTCACTGTGTGACCTTGGATAGGTTATTGAACTTCTCTGAGGGCTTGGGGTGAGAGAAGAGAGAACTGAGGGTAGCTGAGTGTCTGACCCTCTCCCTCCAGACTAAGGGCCTGATTCTGAGTTCCAATGAAGATAGCAGTTAAGATGAAAAGTCAGAGCTGTCAGGTTCAAGAAGTGTGTGAGGGAAGCGGCTGTGGCTCAAATGGTTGGGCTCCCGATTACCATATGGGAGGCCCTGGGTTCGATTCCCGGGGCCTCCTGGTGAGGGCAAGCCGACCCCCACAGTGAGTTGACGGCCCACACAGCGCGGTGAGCTGGCGTAGCAATATGATGCAACAAAGGGAGACAAGCAGACACAGAAAAACGCCCAGTGAATGGACACAGGGAGCACAAGTAGCAAGGGGTGGGGTGGGGGTGGATAAATACGTAAATTAATTAATTAATTGAAAAAGAAACGTGTGAGAGATTCTGGACCCAAGCAGGACTTCTTGGGGATGAAGTGGGAGTTTGACAAAAGGAAAATTCCATCTGCCCAACTCAGCCTGAAGACTCAGTGCTGCTCTAGCCCCTGAGGGATCATGGTGGCCTCTTAGGGATGAGGCCAGGGGGGCAGTAGGCATGGAGAAAGCTCTGAAGACTTTGAGACTCAGCTTTCGGCTCCCTGCCCCTCCCCTATCAATGATGGGCTCAGGACCGGCATTAGCACATGGAGGCTCTGAGTTACAACTGCTCACTATGCTTATAGTGCTATTTGAAGCTCCTCAGCTGTATTAAGTCATTAAATTCCCACAAGAGCCCATGAGGTAGGTTTCCATTATTACCTCCATAGTATATATGAGGAAACCAAGGTTCAGAGTGGTTAAGTAACTTGCCCAAGGTCACACAGCTGGGAGGTGGCAGAGCCAGGCAATTAATGTGACCTCCGGTGAACTCACAGGACACCAGGACTGACACAATCAGGTTGCATACCTTTAGACTGTTGAGAAGTTGATGATTATGCTTCAGGAAATGCGGTATTGTGTTAGGTTCCATGTCTTTGCCACAGTTTCCTTTGTTCCTTTCAGCCATCTTTAGTAACTCACATTTATACTCCTGCAGATTCATCCATTCATTCATTCAATGAATGTTTGTTGAGTGTTTACTGTGAACCAGGCACTGTTCAAGAGGCTGGGAAAGCCGCAGGGAATGAAACAGACACAAACCTCTGTCTTTGTGGTGCTCACGTGCTTTTGGGGAGACAGGGTGGATATAATGAATTGTCAAATACATTAGAAAGCGGCAAGTGCTGTAGAAAAAATTAGGGAAGGGTGAGAAGAGCTGGCAGTGTGTGTTGCAATTTTAAATAAGGTGGTCAGGAAGTGAGTGTTTCAAGTAGAGCAAACAGCCAGTGCCAAATCCACGGCCAGAGCCTGCTCTGTGTTCATGGAGCAGCAAGTAGAGCTTGTGTCTCTGGAACTGAGTAGAAAGGGAAAGAGTCGTCAGAGATTGATCAGAGAGGTAGCTGGGGACAGAATGTGTAGGCCATTGCAGAGTCTTCGGCTATTATTCTGAGAGATTTGGGGAACTATTTCATGGTTTTGAGAAGACGCATGTTTCGAAAGAATCACACTAAATACAGCAATCCTGCTGTTCTGAGAATCTTGGGGGACCAATGAGGACGCTATGTAATAATTCACTTAAGAGAAGACGACGGCTTGGATGAGGATGGTAGCCATGGAGGCGGAGAGAAGTGGCCAGATTCTGGATACTTTGGGGATTTATCTGCTCCACCTTTCACAGCCGTCTAGGTCATGGTGGTCTGTGTAGCCCGGATCCTTTGGCCAGAAGGCAGCTGCTAAGACCCTTGGCTTCTCCGGTGCTCATGGGGCTGCACATATCAGACGTGTTGGCGCCAGGAGTTATTGCTGGCAACATCTTTTGTCTCTCTGGCAGGGAGATCAGCAGGAGCTTTTATCTTAATTAAGTTACATGGGGCACCATCATCCATCCGTCTTCCCCAATTAACTTGGGGGAGAACACGAGGGTGATGGGAAGGGGAGACAGCCCCAAGCTGATAAATATGGATCAGAACAGACTGGTCAGAGTCTCTGAGGACTCATAGGAAAAGGAGGAGGGAGGGGAATAGGATTTGGCAAAGATATTTTGGTGGAGAAGAGAGTGCCTGGATACTAGATTTGGGATGTGCAATGCCTCCTAAGCCTGCCTTAATGGAGAACACTGCCTGCAGTCCCCAGACCGGGGGTATTCTTTCTGCCACCAGGCTGGTCGGAATGTCACGACCCTGGAATTCCTACTGATGTCTACAGTTGGAGTGGCTCAAGGAGGCTGCTGCAGCTGAGTATACTGTGATCGCGTGTGACGGTGTAAATGCAAAGTGTGGGTTCTTCATTCTTCATGTGAACTACATTAAGCAGTGGAGAGTTAGACAGCAAAAACGAAGGAAGGAAAGAAGGAATTTAGGTCACTTTAGTGGGTTGAATTGTGCCCCCCCCCCCAAATATAGTTTCAATTCTTAACCATTACCTTACTTGGAAATAGGGTCTTGCAGATGTAACAAGGTTAAGAAGAAGCCATATTGGATTAGGGTGGGTCCTGAATCTAATGAGTGGCTCCTTTCCTGAGGAAGGAAGAGGAAGATCTGGACACGGAGACACACAGGGAAGAAGGTGATACAGCTACAAGCCAAGGAATGCCAAGGACTGTTGGCAACCTTCAGCAGCTAGGAGAGGCAAGGAACAGATTCTCCTCGGAGCTCCAGAAGGAGTCAACTCTCCTGACCCCTCAGTCTCGGCCTTCCAGCTGCCGAAATGGTGAGAGAATGAATTTCTGTTGTTTTAAGCCCCCTAGTCCATGGTACTTTGCTACTGCAGCCCTAGGGCCCTCACACAGCCTTTATCCCAGATCCAGGAAACTGCAATCTGTTGGGGGGCGACGGAAGAAACTCCCTGGGGTATAGGCAGTTGAGATGCTATCCAGTGCTCTCTCCTCTGATGCTCCTTCTTGCTGCTTTCATTCAAATTGCAACAAATATTTATTGAGCACATGCCATGTCCCAGGATCTGCTGCTATGGACCCCAGGGGTTCCGCAAGGAATGAAACAGACAAAAACCCCTGTCCTCATGGTGCTTGTGTTCTAATGGGTGGAGACAGATGAGAAGTTTTTTTAAAAAAATAGGTGCATTATATACTAGAAGGTGAAAAGTGCTTTGGAGAAAAATAAAGCATGGGAGGGAAACAGCATGGGAGGGAAGCATGGGAGGACAGTTTTTTTTTTTTTTTATTGCATCTATAAATAGGCCTTACTGAGATGGCACCATCTGGATAAATGTTTGAAAGAGACGGGGCATGAGCTATTCAGATTTGCCTACAGTTTCCCACCGGCCCAGTGGAATTGCTCGTGTTTCCCATCAAATCCTTGCTTTTTCTCCCCTCAATGCTTTTGCTGACGATGCCTCTTCCTCTTGGAATGCTAATCCTCTCCCCCATCAAAACTGTGCTCAAATCCTGTTTTTCAAGACCCTATACAAATATCACCTACCCCCAGAAGCCTACCACAGTTGTCCTTTAACAGGAAGCGATCTCTCCTGCCTATGAATTTCCCTGACACCTTACATGGATCCCTTTCTGGCTCTTTTTAATTGTCTTGTAATTACTTGGGTCCCCAGCTTAGTTCCTCCATTAGTCTGGGGGTTCCCAGGGTAGTACCTCTGCTTCCGTGGTTTAGATCAATGTCTGGAATCAGACCTGCATTAGAATTTCAGTGCCTCTGCTTATCAGCCGTGAGGTTTGGACAGGTCACTTCACCTCTGTTGGACCTCAGTTTCCTCATCCGTGACAGGGAGGTAAGAACAGTGCCTGACAGGGGATTGCTGTGATAATCAAACATTAGTGAACGCAAGACACTGCGCAGGTGCCTGCAGCATGTTAGCCTTCGGGCAACGGAAGCCAGCGTTCTAATTACTTCTCCTCACACCCCGCTAATGGCTTTTCCAGGAGCTGACATATAGTTTGTACCCCGTAAAGTTGGTGAATGAATGTAATCCTGTGTCAGGCTTTCTCCAAGTGTGGTCTAGCAACCGCTTATACCTAAATCAATCAGGGCAGCTTTTGAAAATGAAGATTCCTGGGCTCTAACCCAGTCTTACTAAACTAGAAGTTCAGAAGGCTGGAGCCTAGAAGGCTAAATTTTAAAACAATGGCCTGGGTGATTCTTGTACACACTAAAATTTGAGAACCACTGAGAATATATGCAGTGGATAAAGGACATGGACTCTGGAACTAGACTTTCTGGCTTTTCATCCTGGCTGCACCATAAACAAGCTGTGTTGCCTTTGGCAAGTTACATGACCTATTTGTGCCCCATTTTGCCCTCCTGGAAAATGGACATGATAATAATAGTGGCTACAGCATTTTTGTGAGGATTAATTTATAAGGATTAAATGAATCAATATATGTAAAGTGCTTGGAACGGGGCCTGGCACTTGGGAAGTCGTAACTATTATTTTCTGTTTGTAAGCAACCTCTGTAAATAGACTGTTGTCATGAGTTTGACCAGGGGGCTCCTGAGTTTGCTTTAGAGGCCTCCTTGCCTCCAAGTCTTGCTTTGCTCTGTGTGCGCAGCTGTTCTGAAGATATGAACCTCAGAGAATATGAACCCCAGATAAGCTTCAGGCACTTGCCCTGCTGCTGCTACTGCTGCCAGGAAAATAGCTTCGTCTCTGATCTTTAAACTATTCCTCTGGCAGATGTGCACACAGCTGTCCCACCTCCTTTCTGCAGGCAGAGAGCAGGGAATGCTGCCAAGAGTTCAGGAAGCCATGCTATGACCAACTCCTGCAAATAAGTGCCACGATAGCTCTCCCCCCCCGCAGCTCACTAGTCACCTCATCTCCATTTCTCTACAAGGAGGTTATAGGATGGGAGATATTTCTTAGTTCTAGCTTCTTCGTGGGAACTTGAGGGGAAGAAGTGCTAGGAAGGGAAAAGGAGATGAAAGAGAAAGAAGTGTAGGTGGCTGCTCAGAGGCAGCAAGGTGTGATGGATGAGTTTAATCCCAGCAACACTGTCTTGCTGTGTGTCCTTGGGCAAGTCACTTCCCCTCTCAGATTCTTACTTCAAGCCAACAGCACAATGTAAGTGGAGTGAGCATAAGCTTTGGAGCCCAATCCATCCAGCTTAGAATCCTGGCTCAAGCCTCACCAACTTGGGCAAGCCTCCTTGCATCCTTAGTGTTCCCTAAGGAGAAATCGGGTGTGGGTCCAACAGGGTTCCTGCGAGGATGAAGTGTGGAATGCTGGAGATGTGTGAGGTGTCACTAATTCAATCCATGGCGACTTGACCCCCTCGGCCCCATGCCCCGTCCCAAGTCCAGGCCAACATTAAGTGGGAACAGGGAATTTAAGACCATCTGCCAGACCACGGGTTGCCTTGTTGACATCAGCTCCAGGCACTGGCAGGAGGCAAAGGCACGCCTTTCAGTCTTCATGGGAAAGCTCCCTTTTTGGTGGGGGTAGGGATGGTGGGGGGTGGGGTAATGGGGAGTGAGGATGATGGGGGGCAGGGATGATGAGGTGGGTGTGGGGAGTGGGGGAGAAATACTTTGAGCCCTCATTCTTCCAGCTTTCCCATCTCTCCCCACCAGGAACCTCGAGAACAGGGATCAGGTTGATGCCATCCGCCCAGGTGAGCCAGCAGGGCACCAAGCAGTGAGAGAAAGTGGAGCGTTAGTCTAGCTGGGGAGATGCTCACAGAGAATAACCAGCACATCCCAGGATACTTTTTCTCTTTTCCCTACTGGGCCCCAGAAGAAAACACAGAGTTCTGAGGCAGGCCAGGACGTCGAGGACACAACGTGGGAAGAGCTGGAGTATGATGTCAGTCATAGCTGGCCCATGAGCAACATGAAGCACGAAGGTCAGTGAGCACAAGGCCACCTCTCTCCAAGGCTGCTATTGTTTTGCTGTCTCCATTCAGCTTGAGGGACATCTAATTTTCTTAGCCGTGACGTAGCAGTCAAGAGCATCTCTTTGGAGTCAGACCGACCTGGTCATTCCACTCAAGGCTGTTTAACTTGGGCATCTTTGTTAACTTCTCTGAGCTTCAGTTCTGTCATCCATAAAACAAATAAATCTACTTCATAGAGTTGTCGCAAGGAATGAACAAAAGGTTGAAAGCAAAGAATCTGGCCACCCAGTAGACTGTCAGGAAATGATAGCTGGAGCGTTACACTATGCTAGAATATTACTGGCAGGTGACCTTCCCTGGTGGGCCTTCCCTGGCTGGGGTGCAGGCTTCTCTCAGCTCCCAGCTCAGCATCCTTCCCTCGGTCAGATGCTCACTGCTGGCCCCGAGCCTCTGGGAAGGGCTGATCATTTGGCTCAGCCTGCCGAGCTCCGAGCAGGAGAGGCCGGGCGAATGCAAATGTGGCCTTATCTGAGTGTTTGCAGCTGCTCCCTTCCCTGAGTCCTTCACCAGGCCAGGAACAAGGGCGTGGGGGAGGCTTGGGCCCCCCAAGATGCTCCAGGTTTCTTCTGGCTCTGCTAAGTCTATGACATCAGCAATGAAAACAATACCCAGCAATACCTCAGGCTTCTCTATTTGCAAAGCACTTTGATTTTTATCTACCCATTTTAGCCTCACAACCACCCTGGATTTTTATTATTGACCACATTACACAGAGGAGGAAACCAAGGCTCAGAGCCTCAAGAAGCTTGCCCAAGGTCACATGGCCAATTGTTGGCATAGTGGGGATTAGAACCCATGCAGTTTGATACCAGAATTTAAAAGTTATTATATTAGTGAGGATGCTCTCTGCAATAGAAAACCCTGCCTGAATCAACGGTTTACGAGAAAGACTTTCACTGGGTTTGTGACAGGCCCTCTGGAGATTATTTGGTTCTGTGGGTTGGTTAATCAGCATTTTAATGATGCCTTCTGACCTAGATTCTTTCCATCTCTGAGAGCTACCCTGCCCAAGTGTTGGGGATTTGCCCTCAGGCTTATTCTTCTCAAGACCACAAAATAGCTGTTGAGGTTCCAGGTGTCACATCCAGACACAACACCACCCAGAGAAGACAGGAGGCCTCCTCTTGATTATGTTTCTTTAGGAACAAGGAAACATTTAGCAGACTTCCCCCCATTGGCCAGAAACGAAGCCCCATGTCTCATTCCCAAACCAATCCCTGGAAAGGGAGTGGGGATCACTTAGACCAATTAGACTTTATCCCTGAGTCAAGGTGGGAAGAGAAAGACGGCCACTGGCTGGGTAACCAGCCGTCCCCTACCTCCATGCCTGTGACCACTGTCCTGTTAATTTTGCACCTTGTGACTCACCCTGTATCCATGCCCATTACTATTTACAAAATAGGTTTCATGGTATATAAGAGAAAGCTAGTGTCAGGAGGCTGGAGTTGTGGCCTCACCTGTCACTGACTTGGAGAATGCCTAGAACAAGATCTGTCCCCTCTCTGGAAGGTATAAACTGTAGTGGGTGAGTGGGAACTGTATCTTTGGGGTCAGGTAGCTCTGGTTCCCACTCCTGAGAAAGACCTCCCCAGCTCCATTCTTCTGTACAGAGGGCTAAGGATGGTCTATGTCTCTAGACTGCAGTGAGGGTTAAATGAGAAGTTAATGGAAAAACACCTAGCACACTGCCTTGTGCCTAGTAGGTGCTCAGTAAAGACCAGCTGGTATTACTCTAGGCATGAGTGTCCTTGTCTTGAGCATTAGGGAGTTTGTGCAATGTCCTTTGGAGCCCACGTGGTCCTTGACTTTGCATTCAGCCCTGTGGCCAGCTTAAATCTCCCTTTCTCCATAGAAGAGAGGGGGCTTTGGCTATTTCTTTGCCTGCAGCAGAAACCTTCCAGGAAGCCATAAGGCCTAGCCCCATCTCTCTGCTAACCTCTTCCACAGTCCACTTGCAATGCAGAAAATCTGGCTGATGCTCCCTTCTGCCTTGTCAGTGTATCTGAAGCTGGTGGAGAGGGGCCTAAAGACCAAAGTCTTTGGCAAAGAGCAGCATGGAGCTGGTGGCATTTCCTTTCCCATGCGGGGGACAGTGGGTGACTCCTAGGAGTCAGCTGAGCTGCCCTGGTACCTGGCAAGTGGTTCATACAGCTGTCATCCTGGAGATGGCACAAGACCTGCAGACTGGGGAGAGCATGTTGTGGGCAGAAGCTTCCAAGATCCAGGCTGGAAATGCCCCTGCGTGTCAGCTCAGCATGGAGGCACCGTGCATCCAGGAGGCAGAGACCCTGGTCAAACCCCAGCTCTGCTCTTCAAGCTGGGGGGTCACAGGCATATGACTTTACCTTTCAGAGCCTTGGGTTTCCCACCTGAAGCTGTGATTGAAAGTGCAGATTCTGGATTCAAGGCCCCACTTAGCATTGGCCTTTGGCTTAACCAACCTGGGTCTCAGCTGCTTTTCATCTTTAAAACTGGGATCCAAATAGTACCTACCTCATCAGGAGGTCGTGCGGGGTTCAACATGGTATGACATGTTAAATGCTTCTACTATGGTAAAGAACAGAGGGAAGTGATATCGACTGCAAGTCTTGTTTTTTCCACAGATATTTTCATGGAAAAATATTTCATGCACGCAAAAAAAAAAAAAAAAAAAAAAATTTAAATAGGATAATGTGTGTGACAGGGGGAATGTCTAGGTCTGGATACTTAACAGAAAATCCATAAATGTTGATACTCGTGCAGTGAGGAATTGGAGCCGGAGACTGAGTGCTTGCTGTGACATGCACTTCATAAAACAACTGCCTATTTAACTTTGAATCCTCCAAACAACCCTCTGAGGGAGGTATTTTATTGTGTTAGTTTTACAGATAAGGAATTGGAGCTTTGGAGAGGTGAAGTGACTCACTCAAGGCGTTTCAGCTAAAAACTGGCAGAGCTGGTTTAGATCTAGATCTGGCTGACTCCAAAATGCACGTGCTTACCTGCTGTGTTCCGCTGGTTTCCAGAACTTCGCTGGGGTTTGCATCCCCCCGCACCTGCTTCCCACCCACCTGGCCTTCATTAAAGTAGAAACATGGGAATTAGAGCTGAAGATGAACAGGAGCCCAAATTCCTCCCTCCCCAGCACAGGGAGGGGCCCTGCCAGCTGCTCTCTGGTTTAAGGCCAGATCTCTGGTGAATTCTCACGGTCTTGCGAGAACATTCTTAGGAGCTGTACTCCTGTCAGGGCTCAGCTGGTTGCTCTCCATCTGTGGAAAATCTAATGTTTGACTTTGCGTTTATGCTTGACAAATAGGACTGACTCTGGGGCTATATTTTATTTCAGTCCATGTGAATCCCGGGGTGGGCAGTGGGTTTCTGAGAGGTGGCAGTACCAGAGAGCCTGCGGAGAAGATGCCTCTACTGCCGCTAAAGCTTTGGGAAAAAAGAGGAGAGAACATGTGCCTATGACGGCCGTGGAAGATAACAGCCAGGATTTACTGAGCTCCTCCCACGTGCCAGGCACTGTGGTCCTGAGTGTGGCCCGAGCATCAGGGCTTTTTAAAGCTCCCAGGATATCGTAATGCACAGCCAAGGTTGAGAACCATTGGTCTAGGAGAATGACTCAAATAGGGAATGGGGCCAGAGGTGGGTGGTGCCATGGAATGGTGACTTAGGAAGGGGCTGGCTTTGAATTAGCAGAGCACTTCTTCCTTTCCCTTCCCATTCCCCTTCCTTTGTTAAATATCACCATCACTATCATAGCATCTTTACATCATGCTCCATGCCCGGTGTGGGCCTTTGAACGTATTATCACTTTTATTTTCAAAACTCCTGTGTTAGTGACTGTTATCACTCCTGTATGCAGAAGAAAATAATTGAGTCTCAGAGAGCTTAAGTAATTTGTTCAGGGCCACACAGCTAGTAGAGAAAGTGTGAGAATTAAAACAAACTCCCTTCCTTCCCTCCTCCCTCCTTCCCCCCTCCCTCCCTCCCTTCCTTCCTTCTTCCTTCCTTCCTTCCTTCCTTCCTTCCTTCCTTCCTCCTTCCTTCCTTCCTTCCTTCCTTCCTTCATTTCTTCCTCACCTTTTTCCTTTCTCCCCTTCTCCCTTCCTCCCTCTTTCTCTTCCTCCCTCCTTTCATTTCTTCTTTCAAATTTCCTTTCTTATTTTTCACTTCTCTTTCCTCCATTCCTTCTGACCTTTTCCCCTTTTCTTCTTCCTTTCCCTTTACTCTTTTCTTTTCTTGCCATCTTCCTGCCTGATTGCATTTATTTGAACTAAGTCCAGTGGGAAATACAAGAATATATGAGATAAAAACCATGCCCTTAGGTAAGGTAGTTTTTAATTCTGTTGTGGAATTACGTTCATTCATTCATTCATTCACTCACTCTTTCACCTATTCAAGGTTTTTTTTTTTGGTTTTTTGTTTTTCATTAAGCACCTACTTTATGCCAGACACCTTCTTACATGCAAGGGCTATAGCAATGTACAAATTAAAAGAAAAAGGGAAAATCCCTGCCCTGCTGTATCTGACTTTCTAGTGGAACCTCCCCATGGCAATGATATCTAGCAGGGTGAGACTGTATTACAAGAGCTGCCACAGGGCAATGCGGCAATGAGCACCAGACAAGAGGCGTAAGGAATGAGCTAAAGGTGCTCTGAGGAGGAAAAGGTGAGGATGGAGGTGTGCATCTTTTTCTACTCTTAAGAGTATCATGAAACCAGAGTCATGGCTACCACTGTGCACAAACTCCTAGACAACCTACTTCCTCCTTCCTGGAGAGGGTGCTTGTGGCCATCAGAGTCCATGTTTCCAGTCATTTGAGGCCTATCTAGGCTTGCAGGAGCCCTTTTTGACAGCCCCCAAAATGCTTTAGGGAAGACACGGGATTTATGGGCTTACCCAAGCTTCATTTAACAAACAAGCAGAAAAGCTGATGTAGGACCAAAAGCAAGCCCATGTGTGTTCATTGCGTGTGGGCGTATTTAGTGTGTTCATTGCGTGTAGCTATCTTAGGTGTGTGTGTGTGCGTGTGTGTATGCATGCTCACTTATGTTAGGCTGTATGTGGATCTGTGTGTGTGTGGAAGTGTGTGTGGGCACAGATATACATGCAGATCATGAAAGGTTATCTGGGTATGTGTCTTTTGAGGATGTCTGTGGGTATGAGATGAAATGAGAGATAAGATGAAACATTTATGCCTATAGGTATATGTGAAGAAAAAAGATATGAATGTGAGAAAGTATCTGAAGTGTTTATATTTGCATATGTGAATTAGTCAGCTACTGCCACAATAATGTTGTGTAACAACCCACCCCCAAAAATTCAGTACCTTACAACAAGCTTCTATTCTAGAGGCAGGAAAACTGTTTCTGTAAAGAGTCAGGTATATGTATTTAGGCTTTGTTGGCCATAAGTTGTCTGTTGCAACTATTCAACTCTTCCCTTGAAGGTCATTAACATTAACATTAGCAGTCGTTACCTATACACAAACAATAGGCATGGCTGTGTGCCAATACACCTTTGTTCACAAAAACAGGCAGCAGGTCGGATTTGGCCCATAGGATAGAGGTTTCCAACCTCTGATCCAGTTTTTCACTCACAGGTCTGCAGGTCTGGGCTTGGTTGGGGAGCTTTAGGCTGTGGGACCAACTGGGTTAGGAAGTGCAGGTCTGCTCCATGTTTGTCCTGGGGCACTTCCTCTACTCATGGCAGGACACTGGAGACCAAGAGAGCAAGCCAAAGCCTACTAGCATATGTAAGGCCTCTGCTTGGGTCTTATCTTCTAACATTCCATTGGAAAGCGCAAGTCATGAGGCCATGTCTGTTATAGGTTGGTAAAGAAGTTATGCCTGCAGTGAAAGGAAGTTACGTGACAATGGACATGGCTGTCCATTTCTTCCTTTTTGGGCCAGCACTTTTTTTTATGGAGGTGAAATTCACATAACATAAAATCAACTCGTTTTAAAGTGAACAATTCTGCGTCGGCTGTACACTTTTAATACAAGAGGTGTGAAGAATTATAAATATTGTTTCAAGACACTGCAACACGCATGTTGTGTGTGAAAGTGTTTGTGTGCTTGATGATGTATAAGAGGGTGGGGTCCTCGGGATGGTTTTGTAGCCACAAAATAAGAAGCTACCTGGGAGGGGGCGTTTAGAAGATGGCAGAGGCTTGGGATCTGGTGTGTGTGTGTGTGTGTGTGTGTGTGTGTGTGTCTGGGTGTACATGCTTGGGTATGTATATGCATGGGTATGGGGGTGTCTCTGGGTGCATGGGGGTGAGTACGTGTGGGATGTAGGTGTGGGTGTATGTGTGTGTATGTTTGTCAGGGGCTGCGCGTGGGAACATCTGTATGCATTTGTTACTGGGGTTGGGGGCAGATGACAAAGGCACAGCCTCAACACCACTCCGTACTGGTGATGTGAGTTCTTTGTAACTCAGGTTAATTTTCTTATTTAGCATTTATGTGGCACTTTGGGTCTGTAAAGTGCTTTTCAATCAGTTTTATTGGCTGTGCTTGTGTGTTATACATAGCAGCAACCTCAGCTGCACCCAGAAAATCCACTCTGAGGATGTGAACGGAGCAAGGCAAACTTTACCCGCTTCCTCTAGCTTTGCTCATTTCCTGGGACAATATCTGCTCTTTCGTATGGCGGCAAGGCTGAAAGTAGCTTGATGGCGGTGGTGATGCTGGGAGGCTTTCACTTATCCCCTGAGAAATCAGTGAATCTAATTGCCTGCCTGGCTCAGACCATCTCTTGCCTGGGCTACAGGATGATAGGCTACTTGCAAGTCTGGCTTAAAATTCACTCCACTTCTTGTGTTAATGCACCTTTTCTTTGTATTTGCCCTCTTGAGTTAATTCCTTGCAATATGGCCACTAACCCATCTTTGTGTGAGATCTCCCGAAAGCACACCCTGAGACAAAGAGCTGAGTGCAGATAATTAGTGGGGTGATCCCCGGAAGCCTAAGTGAGGGAGTGGAAAAGTGAGATGCAGAAGGGAGAAAAGCCACTGTGGGCAGCTGGAGCTTAATTCTGCTGGGGTTCCCCTGAGAAACCATGAGGAATCAGCTTCTGGCCTGTCCCCATTAAGAACTGAGGAGCTCGGGCATTTTTCCCTCTCCAAACATACCCTATTAATTAAGAGCAGCCCTGAGTGGCAACTTCCCACACATCTTGGCTGGACTGCTTGAGGCCAAGCAATCTCCCCTGGAACTGGAGAAAGTCCTCAGATTGTGAGGATAGAAAGACAGACACAGGTGCAGGAGATGAGAAGCTTCTATATGGTGGAGTTATCTGCTGCAGCTGCAGGGGACTATAGGTGGGCCGAGAGCATATGCAGCAGGGATCAACAGTGTCTGCCCATCCTACACCCCCCCCCCCCCCGAGTAAAACTATTTTTCAAGGTCACCAGTGACTTTCAATGTCATAAATTCCATTTGCAAGTCCTTGTCTCATCATCCTTATCCTCTGCAGCAATTGATTCTGTCCTGTGACTCTGAGCTAGCCTGGTTTCTCTCTCCCATTGTTCATTCTCTATTTCTTTTTTTTTTTTCCTTCCCCAAAATGTGGGCATTCCCCTAAATACATCTTTTTCTTTCCTTGCCCATGCACAAGCTCATCGACACCCTTCACGATGTGCCATATTGGAAGCTGAAATCCCCACCTCTCACTCCAAGTCCTAGCCCTGGTGTTTACAGCTGCCTCTTTGAAATATTCATTTGAGAATCATTTCAGCAACTCAGACTCGGCGTTTCCAAATCTAACTCATCATCTTTGACCTCCTGCTCAAATCAGCTGCATCCTTGCTTCACAAGTGTGCTCCATGGACCAGCAGCCTCGGCTCACCTGGGAGCCTGCGGATGCAGAATCTCAGGCCCTGCCACAGACCAGCTGCACCCGGGTTTGCATTTTTAACAAGTCCCTAGGTGATGCTTGTAGACATTAATGTTTGATAAGAGCTGGACCACACAACTGATCCTCTTGGTTTTTATTAATGGCACCAGCATTTTACCAATTACCCAGCCTTGAAAAACTTGGTGATTATTTGACTCCTAGCAGTAAGTGCCACACTTCTATAAACCAGCATTTCTATGAGGCCAAAGTCTCCATTTACAAACAAGAAATAATAATATAATTAGTATTGCTAGGTTTCAGTTGAATAAGCCGGTGACAATGCCATCTCACATAATTTCAGTTCACTTCGATAAATATACACGGACCTCTTGCTCCATGACAGGTCCCGGGCTAAGCCGTGATGATGTAACAACAAACAAAACTCAGTCGTTGTCCTCTAGGAGTGCACAGTTCAGGGGAAGAAGACAGATAAATAGGCTCAGAGTGACAAGTAGAGATGCCGAGGTAATTAGAGGAGGGGCCCTAACACAGCCCTAAGGGGGTCAGAGGAAGCTAACTGGGGAAGGAACACCCAGGAGGAGGGGACCCAAAGGATAAGTGGCCAGCCAGGTAGGACAAGACAAAGTAAGGGCATACCGGGCAGGAAGGTGGTCTGTGCACACCCGGGAAGGGAGAGCTAAGCGCACCGGGGGACTATGTCTTGTTCCCAGGCTTGTGACTTGGAGAAGCTACATAACCTCTCCAGCCTCAGTTGCCTCAACTCTAAAATGGGAAAAACAGTGTTTCCCTATGAGGGTCATTGTGAAAATGAAATAAAAAGAGTACATTTAAGAACAGTGACTACTTGCTCCTCATAAATATTGATTGAATATAAATTGTAACTTGACCTTAATTATAGGAATAATTATTGTGGTCTAGTAGGTTGAAAGGTGACCCCCCCCCCCCCAAAGGATATGTCCACATCAAATCCTGGGAACATGGGAACGTGACCTTATTTGGAGAAAGGATCTTTGTAGATGTGAGTAAGTTAAGGATCTCTAGATGACAAGTGACTCTTGTCGGAACAGGAGGAGACAGACCCAGAGGAGAAGGCTGTGTGAAAACCCAGGCAGAGATGGGAGGGATGCAGGTACCCGGCGAGGAACTCCTAGAGCCATCCAAAGCCAGGAGAGGCAAGGAAGGACTCTGTCCTGGAGCCTTGGGAGGGATGCAGCCCTGCTGGCACCTTCCTTTTGGCCTTCTAGCCTCCGGAACTGTGAAAAAATAAATTTCTGTTGTTTTAAGCCACCCGGTTTGTGGCAATTTGTTACTGCAGCTATAGGAAACCAAGGCACGTGGTTACCAACTTTTGAGTCCTCTCTCTGCACCAAGCGTAGATTCCTCCCCATGATTCTTGGAAGTGATGCTATTATTCCCATTTTACGGATAAGTAGTGGTAAGGCTCATGGGGGTGAAGCAACTCTCACTCATTCATTCATTCATTCACTAACTATGGACTGCCTTCTTCACTGACCCCACACTGAGCTGGGCACTGGGGAACCCACTGGTGAGGAGAACAGACACCTTTGCTGAGATCACAGAGCGTGTAAGTCTAGAAGAGGAATAATCACCACCACCCCACATATATATATATATATATATATATATATATGTATATAATAACACAGGTGGAAGGCACAACTAGGGAGGGGGGAGGGAGCCAGTGAAGGGGGGTGGGAGCCAGTGAAGGGGGGTGGAGGGGTGGGCAGGGAAGGCTTCACCCAGAAAGGAGTTAAGCATGCAAGAGAAGGAAGAAGATCTGGGCCAGAGAGAACAGCATGTGCAAAGGCTGTGGTGTGAGGCTGGTCTATGGGCCACAGCAGTGAGCAGGTCAGAGCCCAGAGAAGGGCAGTGCTTGGCCAAAGGTCACACAGCCAGCAGTGGTGGAGTCACAGCCTTCCTGCTAACCACCAACCCTCCTGCCCTTCTGCCCCGTGGCTTCTCTTCTAGAGGCAGTTCTGTCTGTCGGTATGTCTGTGTGTCCAGGCATCTACGGAGCTCTCCCCACCCCGTGGGGGTATCTGAGCCCTTGGAGATCCCGTTGTCCTTGAGCGCGGCGGGGAGCGTGGGGAGAAAGCACAAAGGCACTCTGTGCTGCCGCGGCAGCCACAGGGCAACAGCTCCTCGCTGGGGAGCCGGCCCCGCCGTGAATGGGCCGGGGACAAAGGCGTCGCCCGATGCCTGTAATTGCTGAGTCCACGTGCGCGGGCGCCTGGGAGTCCAGGCACAGCCGCGATGGAGGGGACAAAAGGGAGATGAATGGTCGCGTCTTCCAGCCCCGCGTTGCTATGGTTTCCAACGAGCTGTTGGGGAGGACGGTTACCAGGCAACAGAGAGGGTCCAAGACAAAGGGAGACGGTATGAGGGTGAGGTCTGGGGCATGAGCAAGAGTGAAGAGTGAGTGGGGTGGTGGGGGGAGGGGGGAGGAGAGAGAAAGGGCGGGGAGCAGAGGGGGAGGGAGAAGCAGCACACAGAAAAGTTAGAGAGAGGCAGAGACAGGCATTAAAACAGAGATGTAGACAACAGAGATGGACAGACAGACAGTCACAGAGACGTTCCTTCACCCAGGAGCACCTACTGTGGGTCAGGCCCTGTGCCCCCCAGAGATAGGGCTGCGAGCAAGACAGGACCCATCCCTGCCCTTGCTGAGCTCACAGACCTAGAGGGAGAAACTGGATTTTTTGAGATGGAGCCAGAAGAAGTTCCCCTGCCCGCATGGAGTGGCTGGAGCTCTCCCTCCAGCCTGGTCTCTCTTGGAAGCTGGTGGCCTCTGGGTGGACTGTGCCAAAGGCCGTTGCATTCCTCCTTTGGTCTGCAGGCAGCTGCACTCCTGGGAGGCTGTTTATCCCAAGTGACTGGTGGCTGAACTCTCCTGGTCTCCTGGTCTCCTGGTCTCCTGGTCTCTCCCTAGTGGCTCTGTTTTTGGCCGCTCACCATGAGGTGTGAACATGACGGTGACCTTGGGCAAGTTAGTTCATAATTATGTAGCTACAACGGGCTTTCACATGTGTTACCCGTTTGTCCTATATGGCAGGTAGCATCTTTCCTCCCTCTTTACAGGGATGGAGACAGAGGTCCCAAGAGAGGAAGTGCTTTGCCTGAGGTCACTCAGCACAAAGGCACTCAGGTCTTCTGATCCCCAGCTTTGTCCTTCTGCTTACATAGCTGTCTGGATCAAGACACAAGAAATAGAAAGCTATACAAATTAACTTGAGTAAAATGGAGGATTTTATGGGAAGGGCAATGAAGTGATCCTAAGACCCAAGGGCAGGGCTCAGAGTCCCTTCTCATAAGGGTGTCTGCCAGGGCACTGCACAGAGCTCAGAAGCCAAGGAGACTATTCTTTTTCTCTCTGTCTGGCATCGCTTAGCTGCGCTGTCTCCTTTTCTCGGCACATTAGCTCAGCCCACTTGATTCAGAAACGCTAAAAATGACCTTCAAGGATTTCTCCTTTCTTTTCCAAGTGAGAACCTAATTGTCTCACTTAAATCAAATGTACAGTCCTGGTCCATTGGCCAGGGGGTGAGATTCCTAGCACGTAACATGGCTGCTTGCTAGTGACCAACTGTTGAGTAAGAGGAGCCAAAAATGGGGTGTGGATGTGGCAGGCACCCTGAGTTGCCTACACAAGCATACTTCCTTCCTTTCTGGAGATACAAGAATAACCGTGCCTACCTTCCAGGGTTGTTGTGAAGAGCCAAGATTTATCAGTTTGCAAACTGTCAAGTGCCACCGGATAGCAAGTTGTTATTTAGGCTAAAGGGAATGTCTGGAAGACAAGCACACAACCCCTCACCTCTTTTGTCAAGATCATGGCCCTGAGCCCACCGGGCAGTGTGAAAGAAAATTGTTCTTGAAGAGGGAGTGAAGGGAGGTAGGAAGCGTTCAGAAGATGGGTAAGCCAAGGCATGTACCATGATGGAGTGAGGAGGAGGAGGGGATTGTCATTCATTCATTCATTCACTACTCACTCATTTAATAAGCTCTGTGAACCTGCAGTGTAGGCAGAGCTGTGCCACGTGATGGAGACAAAATGGTGAAAAGTCATAGCCTCTGTTCTCCAGGGACAAACAGTGGGTGGGGTGACAGGCACATAACCTGCCTGTTACTAAATATCTTGAGATGTGCTGTACGAAAGATGCAATGGAATCAGAGGAGTTCATTTATTTCAGCCAGAGGCACAGGAAGGCTTCCTATAGGAAGCGGATCCAGAAGGGGTGTTTGAAGATTTGGAGAAGCAAACAAGGGTGAAGTTAAAGTTAGTGGTGGGTGAAGACATTCTGGAAGAGTCTTAGAGGCATGAGAGAACACAGAGGAAATTAAGAGTTCCCAAGATGATGGGGCCAAAAATGTGTTGGGTGGTGTTTGGAACAATGGCCAACAAAGCTGGATACCATCAAGGAGCTAAAAAACCTGGACTTTATCCTAAGGACACTGGGAAACCATTGAAATGTCTCAACAGGCATGCTGCTTCAGATATCTTCTAGAAAGATCATTCTGGGTATAGTGCAGGATAAATTGAATGAGGGAGAAGGAAGCAGGGAGGTTATTGAGTAGGGGTGCTTCAGGTGAAAGTGGGGAGATGCTGGGAAGTGATTCCCAAGTTTTAGTGACTGAACATTCCTCCCCCCAAAAAAAACTGGTTAAAAGTACGAGTATAGGTCCCTACCCACCAGTAGATCAGAGATGGGGCACATGAGTCAGAATTTTTGAATAGTACCCCAGGAGATGGATAAAAATGGTTCCCAGACCACTCTTTAAGAAACTGAGGTCTATGAGGCAGGAAGTTGCAGCAACGAGTCAGAAAACTGCCTGAGAAACATCCTGCCAGTTACCACTTTAGAACCAAAGACTATTTTATGTCTCTCATGGATTTTCACGAGAGTGGCTATAATTGGCTAATCATTATCATTTCACGTCTAGACCATGCTGCACACTCAGCCTCCAACATCTGTTGCTTGTAACCAGGGAGTAAGAGACAGCAGGATGAAACTTTAATAGTCCTCACTCTCGCCATTTTAATGTGCCTTCCCAAACCCCTGATGTGGTGAGGGTAGTGGAAGGAAAGTAAACCTCAGTGACTGCATTGTGCCACTCTGTTATGTGACAGAACTGGTTTGGAATTTCAGCGCCTCCATTTATAAGCTGGGAGGCTATTAACATTGGCTCCTGAGTTCTCTGTCCCACCCTCCCAGATGGCTCCCTGGTCTGTTTTGCTTGTTTTTGCTCGTTGTCTGCTTGTTGTTTGTTTCTTTTTTAGGAGGCACTGGGAACCGAATCTGGGATCTTCCATGCGGGAGGCGAGCGCTCAACTGCTTGAGCCACATCCACTCCCTTCCTGAGTCCTTTTGAAATGACCCTAATGGTCATATCAATAACTTTTTTACCTTTTGGTATGAAAACACTTTTTCAGGCTCATCTTGAACATTTTCTGACCAAGGCATCAGCCATTTCTCCAAGAAGCCATGATTTCTTTGAGTGGGAAAATGGTATTTGAGACCATAATTTGAGTGTGTGAAGTGCTCACTGCTCCTGAGTTAGTTATTGATTCTAGGCCTTTTGAGAGGACAGAGTTTGGAAATGCATATTTTTTTAAAAAGAAGAAAATACATCGTGAGTTCTTACAGATATTTCGAAATTAAACTGAAGATGCACATTTTACTTTGATCTTATATTTGTGTTTCTTTTCTTTTAAGCAGAAAACCTTGACTCTCTAATGACAAAAACTTAGCTAATTTGCTTTATTTTATAATACAAATATATCTTTCACAATTATAATATTTTATTCACAATATTATTAGTGAAAAAAAAAAGTTTATTAAAAAATTACCAGCAAACAAAAAACAAAAAACAAACAAACAAAAACAGCAACAACAAAAATTACCAGCAACCATTTATTCAGGTGCCAGCCAAGATACATATATCATATCATACATCAGATCACTTAATCACCAAAAATGCCAGGGAGGGAGGTAAATTATTATCCCTATTTTACTGATGAGAAAATTGAGGTTCAAGAGGCCATAAAGTCACAGGGGTGGAGGTGGGACTTGAATCCCCAACCATCTGACTCCGTTACTCTCTACTGCTTCAGGTTTCATTTTTTCCCTTATCCTTTGAAATTGATAGTGTTTGCTCTCCAATTTCATGGGCCACCTGGGTATTTAATACTCCCAAATATGACTTGCCATTTATTATTTGGAAATGCGGAGAGAGAGAGAGAGAGAGAGAGAGAGAGAGAGAGAGAGAGAGAATGAAAGAGGCAAGCAGTTTACTAGCCCAGTTTTATTGCTAGAATAGAGAGCTTCTTGGGAAACGTGTCGGCTCGTACTTCCAAAGTGACAGATGACTGCTTCCAGGTTTATTAGCTGGTGGATTCTATTTAAAGGTGTTGAGTATTTTCTCCTTTCCTGCCAGATCATTTTAAGTGGGGCACACAAATGGGAGTGGTCAGAAGGGCTTTGAGAAAAGATATTATCAAGCACAGGATTGAACTTTCTGTACAAGCTTTAAAGGGGTCACTGGCTCCCCACCTTTGGGTGTTTGCGCAGGCAATTTTCCCAAATGCAGTGTCTTTTCTTTTTACTCTGCCTGTGCAAATAGCAGTCAACCTCAGAGACCCAGTTTCTCTTTGGCATCTTCCTTGATCATCTCAGCCTGCAATAGTGTTCCCAACTGTAAATGTAAAACTGAGAACCCAGAACTTTCCAGAAGGGACTAAGTAACCACCATGGAGTACTACAAGGAGACTGCATATAAAGAGTTACAGGTTCTCCTACCCCTTCTGCTTCTCCTCCTCCAGCTGGTCCCAACCACCATCATCTCCTGCTTAGATTACTACATAGCTCCCTACCTGGTGTCCTTGTGTCCATTCTTGCCCCTTTATAATCTATTATAAACACAATAGCCAGGGAGACAGTTTTTTTTTTTGTTTTTTTTTTAATTATTGTGGTGTACATATAATAGAAAAATTTGGCATTTTAACCATTCTTAATTCTACAATTCAGTGGCATTACTTACACTCACAATGTTGTACTACCATCACCACCATCCTTTACCAAAACTTTTTCATCACCCCAAATAAAAACTCCATATCCATTAAAGAGTAACTCCCCATTCCCCCTCCCGTCAGCCCCTGGTACCCTACTTTACTTTCTGTCTCTAAGAATTTGCTTATTCTCGATATTCCATATAAGTGGAATCCTATAATATTGTCCTTTTGTGTCTGGTTTATTTCATTCAGCATTGTGTCTTCAAGGTTTGTCCATATTGTAGCATGTGTCAGAACTACACTCCTTTTTATGGCTGAGTAATATTCCCTTGCATGGATGCACCACATTTTGTTTATCTATTCATCTGTTGACGGACACTTGGGTTGTTTCTATCTTTTGGCTATCATGAATAATACTGCTATGAACATTGGTGTACAAATATCTGTTTGAGTCCCTGTTTTCAATTCTTTTGGGTATATACATTGGAGTGGAACTGTCCAGTCATGTAACAATTCTGTGTTTAACATTGTGAGGAACTAATAAACAGTTTAGCACAGTGGCTGCCACATCTTACAAACCCATCAGCAATGCACAAAGGTTCCACTGTCTCTACATCTTCACCAACAATTGTTATCTTCCACTTTTTAAAATAATGGCCAACCTAGTGGATATGAAGTGGTCTATCATTGTGATTTTCACTTGCATTTTCCTAGTGACTAATTGTACTGCTGATCTTCCATGCACCACAGTGAGCTCTTTAAAATGTAAATGTATCATTCTTCTGCTGGCAAATATCCAAAGACTTCTTACTGGACACCAAACAAAATGCAAAGTCTTTACAGTGCTCTACAAGGTCCTTAATGAGGTGGCTCCATTCCCAACTCTCCCCTCCTACCACCTTCTCTCATGTACACTCTGCCCCAGCCACACTGGCCTTCTCACTGTTCCCTAAATGTGCCAGGCTTGCTCCCATTTCTACATCCTTCTCATGTAGAAACTCTTCCATCAGATATTTACATAATATACCCACCATTTCTCTGTGTCTTGAGATCCATTTCCCACGCTTCTCCTGCTCTGCATTCACTGCAAGAGTCTAAGCCCCTGCAAGCTGTGTTTTTTGGGCTCCTATCTACTGGCTTCCGGTGGCGGGGGAGGCACTGACAGGAGACTGGAGGAGGTAGAAGAAAGAAGCCAGGGTACTTCTTCCCCTCCTACTCCCAGAAGTGGTTGCATCTCCCCCTCCATGACTTTGGCTCCCACTGGCTAGCCCACCATGATTTCAGCTTCTGCCAGGTAAAATGGACCCTGAGCTCTGGTACCATCTTCCCTTTGAGGCCTCAGCCCTAGGAAAGGTAGGAGATTCCTGCTATTGTGAGTCTCTTATGTTCCCTCATCATGCCCTTCATCACTTGTATAACCAATCCCCTGTATTAAATTCCCTCTGCTTGACTTTCCTAGCATGGTTTCTGTTTTCTCACTAAAGCCTGAATGATTGAGACATGATGCTGAATGTCAGAGGCTGGGATGGAGGCCCTGTAGTAGCTTTGCTTGTGCCCAGAGTCTCACAAAGTGTCTGGTGGTCAGTCCTGTCCACTTTTGGCTCTTACTCCTCTAGCTTGACCTCAGTCCATGAGGCCATACAGGGTGTAAAGGTTATTCTCCCCCCTCCCAAACTCCACCCCAACCACAGCTTCTTCATCCTCCCTTTCTAAATTTGGGTACCCCTAAAATCAGAGCCCATGTAAAGGTCTTGGGTACAGGTAGTTTGTTTGGAGACAGAAAAAAAAAAAAGGAAAAAACCAATGAAAAATGCATTCCTGGGCTGGTGATCACTTTGATGATGCCCCTTCAAGGAGCTGCATAGAATGCACATCAGAATCGTGTCCCTAAAGGATGAGAGGTTGAGGTGTTCATGTACAGACTCCTCCCGAAATAAAAGGTTATCTCCCCTAAGGGGAGCTAACTCAGCACTTCTGAGCTGCCTTGCCATTGGGCTAAGCAAGTTCCTGTGGCTTTGGAGAAAGTTTGGGGGCATAAAACAGAGGGACAGGGAAAGCACTTGAATTGGGACCTGGTCAGTGCATGTGGGAGCTGTCCACCCCAGCCACAGCCAATATTTGCCAGGACACCAAAAACATCTACACAACCCTAGTTATAAAACCTAGAAGCCCTATGAACATAAGCTGATAGGTTTTATTTATTTACTTATTTTGGAGGGGCAGGCAGAATGGTAGGGTCTTCACCCAGCCACCAACAGTGTTGCTCAATGATAGAAATATGATTGATGTTAGAGGAAATGTGGGCACTTACCCCCACTTTGGGGGAGGAGGACAGGAGCTGGGAAGTCTAAAGAGAATCTTAAAGGGTGGTTAGGGCCAACCTGGACAAAGTGGCAGATGAGAGGGGGCAGGGAGAGGCAGAGGGCAGCCTGCACAAAGGCCAGGAGAAAAGAAGGAGCCTGGAGTAGGCAGGGAGCTGCAGGTTGGTGCAGCACTCCTGGAAAGTGGAATGAGATGCAGGGACAAGTGTGAGATAAGGCTGAGAAGAGTCTTTTAGGCTACACTGAGGAACCTCAAGGTTTTCATGTAGGCCTTAGGGGGGCTGTTTGAGGTGTGTAGGTAGGGGAGGGACACGACAGTAACAAATTGTCAGCCTGAATATGTCTGGAGGTTCCTGAGGGTGTGAGCTCTCTGCCCCACTAACTTCTCCCCGAAGTGGAATTTAGTTCAGCACCTATGAGAAACATGAGATTCTCTCTTCCAGTGGTGGCCCTACCTCTGAGCCACCCCAGGTGGACCTCACACAGAGGTGCAAGTGGAGCTAATGGGAGTCATTGTCCCTCCAGGCCCTGGCAGACTCTATCAGATTGCCTGGAAGTCCATCCAGATGGCAGCCTCTGACCCTTATTTTGTCAATTCAGACGGTTCTGCTTTAATAAATCTTTCCAGGCAAGAAAGCGGAAGATGGGCTTCCTCCTTACCTCCACCAGTTCCAGGTCTCCACATCTGCCATCTTTGGTAAGGAAAGGGAGGTTGGAGAGCTGGAGAAAGGAGACCAAGAGTTGTTTGTAATTCCACTTTAACTGGCCATTCTAAGACGTCTAGTCAGACATATCTGGGAAGATCCTGGGATTCCTTCTGGGGGTGGGGTGTAGGGGAGGAACACTGAGGGAAGGGCTGACCTAGCCCACTGGCCATTGGTCTAGCTTTCTGTCCATCATCTTTAGCTCCAACATTGCTTCCCCCCACCCCCACCCCAGCTATCTGCCTTGCCCTCTCCAGCTCCTAAGATGCCTTCTCTCTCTTGCCTACTCCGCTATAGGTCAGGAAATGAGGGGACCTGGAATTTCATGGCAGCTCAAGGGTATATGTTGCATAGACTATATAGCTCTTGGCCTTTCCTTGATTCCCCAAAATACTCAGGCAGAATATATCCCAGTGGTTCAGCCAGGAGGCTCTGGACTCGCTCTGTGCCTCAGTCTCCTACTCTGTCAAATGGGGATAAGTGCCCACCTCCTGGAGTAGTTGTCAGAATTTCATGAGAAGGTGTGTAAAGTGCTTAGTCTAGTGTCTGGCATAGCTTAATTGCCAAATAAATGTTAATTAGCTTAACTAATGGGGCTGCCTTTATTTCTGGGAATGAAGGGTAGTTGGATGAAACAAGCACTTAGAGACAAACACATCCAGGCTTGCTTCCTCACCTTGCTGCTTACTTACTCGGTGACCCGGGGTTAGCTACTATAACTCTTTAAGCCTCGGTTTCCTCATTTTAAAACTGGAAGCAATAATAATAATAACTGTGGTAGGTTGGATTAGTTACCCCAATGTATACATGTTCATAATCCTGAACTGCACTCCGGTGGGAGCGAGCCCATTGTAAACAGGATCTCTTGAAGATGTTCTTTCAGTTAAGGTGTGACCAACTGAAGGAGGTCAGGCTTTAGTTCAGATTACTGGAATCCTTTATAAGCAGAAGAAATTCAGACAGAGAGAGAGAAAGTCACAGGGATGACCCAGAGGCCAGAAGTCAGCAAAAACCCGGAAGAGAAAAGAGAGGACATGGCCATGTCACCGGGGCAGACAGACAAGCCAAGGAAGCCCCGCGATTGCCGGCAGCCAGAACTCTACTGACCTCTAGTAGCCCCACTTTACAGATGCACAACTGAGGCTTGGAGAGGTGTCGGCAAAGGTCACCCTGCCTGTAAGTGGCCTGTAAGTGGCCGAGTTGCTATCACCATCACCCCAAGAAGGAATACAGTGATCTGTCTGGGTATTCAGGAGCAGCCACTGGAACTCAACAATTAGCCATTCTTGTGCTACCAAACTCCAAAGGCCCCCAAGGGAAAATTGGACTGCGCTTGAAGCCTAGCTGGGGTGATGGATGAGGAGAGACAGCTCCTGCTGCTGCTAAACACAGAAATGTAGGTCAGCTCAGGCAGCCGAAACCCCACCCACTTGTTATACCCCAAAGCCAATCTTGTCAATTTGATCTTCTGCCCTGAACTTCGGCTGTCCTCGGGATGTTCTTGTGTTTCATGAATTATGCAGGCTTAACAAAATGTGTGCTCCACAGATTAAAGACTCTATTCTCCTTATTGGAAAGCCTTTTTCCGCCCCCACCCTCCTGGATTTTTTTCTTCTTCTTCTTGCTCTCACAGCATATTTTTCAGCCACCCTGCAGAGTCCCTTCTCTACTTGCTCTTAACAACTCAACTTGTGATGCCACTGCTTTGTGCTGGCCTCACTGCAGATTTTTTTTTCTCCTCAACTGAACACACTTTTGGAAACCCCAAGGGGATCCTGAATGAGCTTCTGGGAATTTCCCTGGGCAAGTTTAATAGATCAGAACTCATTGTGGCTGGCTCTGATACTATGGATCCAATCAGTGTGGTGGTAAATAGGCACTGCAATTTAAAAAGAAAAAAAAGAAAAGCCCAGATCTGTAGCATTTGCCAATTTCCATGGTGAAAATATTCCCACGATGACTGGTTTCAAGCTATCAATATTATATCAGTGAACATGAATTTGGGAAGAGATGCCCACAGTGAGTTCTGATGAAGTGCTATAAGCTGGCTGACACACACTACTGGGTTCAATTCCCATGAGTGGTGGAGGCGGCTAATATCATTGGTCTGCATCCTGAATATGCCACTTAGCTAGCTTAGGGTATTTACTTAACTCTTGGGGTCCCAGTTTGCCCACCTGTAAGTGAGTGCACTAATAGTATTTCTGGCTAGGATTGTGGTCAGGATGAAAGAGTTGAAGTATGTAAAATGCTTAGCACTTAGTCTGACTAAATGGTCATCCTGGGTTAGACCGGGAAGAACCTGTAGCAGTCAAGATAGGCTAGATGTTGCTATAGTAACATAAATGGTCATCCTGGGTTAGACTGGGAAGAACCTGTAGCAGTCAAGATAGGCTATAGTAACAGATCACCCCAAATCTAGCCTTACAATAATAAAAGTTTATTTCTCATTCATGTAGTGTGCATTTTGGCAGGAGGTCTTTGCTTTTTTTAGTTTTTTTTTTTTAGGAAAGCAGGCTGATGGAGGCTCCATCTAGACATGTTTTCATGACCACCACATGAAAAGGAAAAAGAGGAATATGGTGAATTTTAAGCTGCCTTTTAAAGCTTTTTTTTCCTGGAAGTGGCGCCCATCACTTCCACTCATATTTTATTGGCTAAAGCAAGCAAATGGCCATACCTTTGTTCAAGAATGTAGAGAAGAATAAATCCTACTATATGCCTGGAAAGAGAACCAGACATTCTTGGTAAGCAGCCTTATGTATCTACCATAATTGTGTAGATGCAATTTCCCCCACGTGGCTTTTCATCTTTTCATTAAGCAGCTGTGTTGAATAGAGAGGTGGAGTCACTCCACTCGTCCCTCTTTCCCTTTCTTCAGAGGCCCTGGGACAGCCACTTGAACCCTAGGATTTCTAAGAACATGATTGGAACCCCCCCAAATTTTGTTCCAATTCTCATTCATCAGATGAGTAAATTGTGGGGAGATGATACTTATCCCATGTCACATAGGAGATGAAGCTCAGAAACAGGACTGGAACATAGGTTTCCCAACTCCCAACCCGGTGCTTATTCCTCTTAATTGCATCCCATCTATCACCCCCAAGCATCATCCTTGTCCATAAGGATTATTGGTAGAGGGGGTGTACATGGAAAGGTACATTTCCGTTATTCAACAATGAAGGGGTATGAGCCAGGGGAAATAGATGTATGACAATTCTCCAAGAACTTTTGGAGGGAGAGTAAACCACTTGGCCCAAGCTGAAAGCTTCGGGGCTGAGGGGGGAGAGTGGTGGGCCCTGGGGCCAGAGGGGTAAGGGAGAGCCTGGCAAAGCTTTATAGAGGACAGTGTTTTGGAGCTGGTCTTTGAAGGTGGGGTGGCGTATCAGTGAGGGCTCTTTGTTACAAGTGACATAAAAGCCAACTCATCCTTACTTAACCAATAAAGAGAACTGAAAAGTTCAGAGGTACATCTGGATGCAGGCTGGATTTATTCTAGCAGCACAAATGATGTCACCAAGGACCCAGGTACTTTCTGTCTTCTTGGGCTCCAGGATCACCTTCTGTGCAGCCATAAAATGGCTGCCATAGTTCCTCACACCACTCTGCCTGAGGGGTGAGAGAGAGTTCCTTTCGGTTACCCTCGAGGAAGAGAGAGGAGGCTTTTCTTTCTCAAGAACCTTTGCAAACATTTTCCAATATCTCTTCAATCTTGATTGGCTACATCTATCCATCCCTGAACCAATCATTGTGCCTAGGGGTGGAATATGCTGATTAACTGAAGCCAGTTTATCCAAACCACATGGCTGAGAATGAGGGAGTGCTGATTTCCCAAAGGATATTTGGGGTACTCTTAGGAAAGGGGGTCTGAGGCTGGGAAGCCCGAAACATACGAATAGCCATTATAGCTGGGTTGAAAGAGAGAGGAGAAGCTAGGATTAGAGATGGAAGGGGAGCAGCTACTCAAGCAGATTGGACCTGTCAATCAGAGCTTCCTGCTGGGACTGAAGAGTCCTGGACTCCAGTCTCTCCCTTCATTATGCCTCCATTTCCCTGTCTGAAATATTGCGTGGCCTCTCGCTGCCTTTCGACATATCTAGATTCCCTATTTGTGGTGCAAGAGCCTTTGAAAGGTAATCTTGGAGATGCATCGTTTTAACCCTCCCATCTTATCTTTAGTTCTAGAATTTACCCTACATGATACAGATGCCCTGGGATAGAGTTACCTTCTCCAACACTTGCAGGGGTTGTGTCTACAGAATGAGGTCGAAGAAAGAGGCAGTTGCCTCCATTTGAGTTGAGGAATGAGCTGCACAGGATGATGAGACAAATTCCTCTCCCCACTCCATCCCATACCACTCCTTGAAATATCACCATATTCAGTAGCTGGAGTGCATCTTTCCTGAGGCATTTGCCTTACTCACCTTCCAGTATATCATCCCCAGAGCTTTGGCAAAACTTTTCAGTGCTTGGTTGACTTGGCTGCTGCATTCTGAAATTTGAGAGCAGCTTCTTGCAGTTGCTGCCAAAGAGGAAAAGAAGGGGTAAGGTGGGGATCAGGAAGAGGTCTGTATTCATCAAGGTCCCAGTAGGAAACAGATGGCACACTCAAAACGGGTAATTAAGAAGAGTTTACCAAACTATTTGCAGACATAGGGGCAGGTGTAAGGAGACCACCAAGGGATGGAGACGAATCAAGGGGCTGGCATCAGAGGGAAGCTGTTAACACTCCAGGTCTGGAGGGGCAAGGAAAGGAACAGTATTTCTGGAACCTTGCATGACCTATGATTTGGAAGAGAGGTTACTCGAGAGAAGCTGTGGCCACTGGTATAGGAACGCAGCCATCTATTCTCTTGCTCGTGTTGCCCATGGCAAAACCAACAGGAAGCCAGAGGGCAAGGCAGCACTTTTATATACTCCATGAGCTCAGCCTTCTAGGACAGGGCAGTATGGAGGAGGGTATAAAATGGTTCCAGAAGGGCAAATAATCAGTGTAGCATCGAAGTTGCGTATTATGATACAGGCAGAGCTGAGGGGACTTTGGTTAGACAAGGTATGGAAGCAAGAAAGTAGACGTGGGGCCATATGTGGAGCTCTCTACTCTGACCCACTTCTTCTTCTCTGACCATTTTTGGGTGCTTAATGAAAAGGAGACATGGTGATATATCACAATGGAAGTCATGATTGGCATTGAAGAGCACAGGACTTTGAGTCACATGATATGACTTATCCTAAAGTGTTAGTGACTGACAATCTCATTGCTTCAATAAAGAGGCCCTAGAGTCTTGGATAGTGAGACATGTGGCAGAAGGGAAATGGGCCAGCCTCGTGAAGGATGGAGAGAGTCTACAGAAAAATAGTAAGGACAAGACAGTGAAAGGGAAAAGTGTTCAGGGACAATCTTCTTCCATATTCTAGTTTGTTCAGAACCAAATTCTACTGGATTAGCTTCACCAACCCACATTTTCCTTCTGTGACCTAGCCTCCAGAACCATTTTAATGTTTCCATCTGCATAACAGAGATAGAGGTGAGACACTACCAAGGCATTTCCTGGAGGCCCCAAGAACTAACCAGGCCAGGAGGAGGTTAACCTGAGTACCAAGAGGCATCACCATAAATGATGACCAAGACCAGGGAGATTTGTGGGCAATGCAGTTGTGGCTCTTGTCTCCCTTCCTTGAGCTTGCACTACTCTTGAAGAGATAGATGATCTCGAGCAGAAATGAGGTTTTCTGTCTTTATTGCAGAGGGGCAATTCAGAGAACCCCAACTTTAAAACTCATGTCTAAGAAATGAAGGATGGCCTCTAAGATAGTCTCCAGTGATCTTCGCCTCATGACATTTATGCCCTTTTATAGCTTCCTCCCATGTTGAATGAGGGGTTCACTGTGAGAACAATAGAATATGTGGGAAGGATAGATCATAAGAGGCATTGCAGCTTCTGCCTTTGTCCCTGGGATTGCTTGCTGTAAGCCAGCCACCATACTGTGAGGATGCTCAAGCAGCAACCTCTTTGAAGAGGAACTGAGGCATCCTGCCAACAGTTAGCATCAACTTGAAGGTCATCTGAGAGAGCTACCTTGGGAGCCATTCCCCCAGCTTCTGCCAGTTTTCAGACGACGGCAGCCCTGGTCAACATCTTCGTCGCAACCACACAAGACACCCAAGTCAGAATCACTCAGTCAACCTACTCCCCAATTTTTGAGCCACAGAAATTATGAGATGTAATGAATGATGATTATTTTTTTCAAACGTCTATTTTTTAAGATTTATTTATCCCACCCCCCCACCCCCCAGTTTGCGCTTGCTGTCTACTCTCTGTGTGTTCTTCTATGTCTGCTTGTCTTCTCTTTAGGCGGCACTGGGAACCGATCCTGGGACCTTCCAGAGTAGGAAAGAGGCACTCAATCTCTTGCACCACCTCAGCTCCCTGGTCTGTTGCATCTCTTAATGTCTCTCCTCTGTGTCTCTTTTTGTTGCATCATCTTGCTGCTGGCGCAGGCCAGCACTCCTGCACAGGCTGGTACTCCACGTGGTCCAGCTTTCCCCTTGGGCCAGCTTGCCTTTCACCAGGAGGCCCCGGGAACTGAACCCTGGACTTCTTATATGGTAGATGAGAGCCCAATTGTTTGAGCCACATCTGTTTCCCAATGATTATTCTTTTAAGTCACTAAGCTTTGGGGATGATTTGTTATGCAACAATAGCTGACTAATACAAGGGATAATCATTATGGTGAACATATACACTTTCACAGTTTATAAAATTTTCCCACCCATTTTTTCACTTACCCATCATTAAATCATTTAATAAATATTTACTGAGCACCTATTATGTGACAGAACAGAGGATATAGCTGTGAACCAAACAGGCTGCAATCCCTGTCCTTGTTGAGCTTGCAGTCTCATGTCTGTTGATTGGAGGAACCTTAATACTATGATTAGGTGCATGAGCTCTGGGGACAGCCATCCATTAAGTCCCTGCTTGGCCACTTCCTAGCCGTACAACCCTGGGCAAGTCAGTTCACCTCACTTAGGCTCACTCTCCTCATCTGTAAAGTGAGAGTAATAAAAGTAGCTACCCCCTAGGAGTATTATGAGGACAACTGAGATGATGGTAAAGTTCTTTCCTGGGCCAGGCACCTCGTGCTCTCTGTAAATGGTACCTGTTCTTAAGAGGGTTCTTATGAACTCCCCTCCCAGACTTTCTGAGAATTCATGCTGGTGTTCTCAGTCTCATTTTATAATCCCACAGATGATAAATTGGCCTTGGAGAGGTTGAGTGCCTTTGCTTAAGGTCACAGAGAGGCAGGACTTGCAGTGTAGTCCTCAGACTCTAGATCCAGGGCTTCCCTTAAATTCCAGAAGAGAAATTCCCCTTTATGGAAATCATGGGCTAGACCCCATCCCATATGCAAGCACCTCAGCTCTCCAGGCATTGCCTTCTCCAGGTCCAGAAGTTGTTATCTTTATCAGCAAAGGGTGTTTTAGTTTAGTTTTTTTTAAAACAGAGTTTATTTTTAGAACAGTTTTAGATTTACGGAAAAATTATGAAGCTGATAAAGAGAGTTCCTGTATACACCATACCTTATTAGTTTTTCTTTCTTTATTAGAGAAGTTGTGGGTTTACAGAGCAGTCATGCATGGACTACAGGATTCCCATATACCACCCTATTATTAACACCTTGCATTGGTGCGGGACATTTATTACAATTGATGATAGATCCCTCTCTCACTAACATCTTACGTTCGTAGGGTACATTTGTTACCATAAATGAATCGATTTCTATTACTAAGGTCCGTATTCCAGTCAGATTTTCATAACTTCCCTATGCTTTTTTCTGATCTAAGTTCCCAGCCAGGATCCCACTTTGCCTTTACTTGCCTTGTCTCCTTAGGCTCCTTATGGCTGTAAGAGTTTCTTAGACTTACCTAGTTTTTTATGAACATGACAGTTTTGAGGAGTACTGGTCCAGCATCTGCAGGATTCCACTCCAGTGGAATTTGTCTGAAGTTTTTCTCACAATTGTGGGTTGGTGGAGGAAGACCCCAGAGGCTACGTGCCTTTTCATCACATGATATTGAGGATACACACTTGCTTTATCACTGCTGGCGCTGGCATTGCTCTCCAGTGTGAAGGGAGTCCCCCTCCCTTTCCCATACCGTCCTCTTTAGAAGGAAGTCACTAGATGTAGCCTACACTTAAGGAGTGCGGATTTATGCCCACCTCCTTGAGGACAAGGAATCTACATAAATCATCAGCAAAGAGTTTTACCTGGATTTTCTCGTGGTGCAATTTCCCCCACCCCCGACCTTTGGGGTCACTAAGAAGGGGATCCGAGGGGCTGGGCCCACACAGTGCAGGGCAGGATCTAGTGCCAGAAGCTCAGGTCTCACCCAGCACCAACTGGCCTGGAAAAACGCGTCTCAGAGGCGGGGAATTCAGTGTCTCATTCAGGAGGGGTCAGAGCTAATTAGGGAGTCTCATTTCACGCAAGGAATATTTATCGACAGTCACTACTGGCGATAGGGTCATGGGAAGACCTGGGAAACCAAGGAAGCTTGGAGAAGTCATCTAGGCTCTCGGGACAGCGTCTAGTGGGTTCTTTAACGCCTCCCCAATCCTCAGAACCAAACCCTTGTTAGGTGATCATGAGGATTAAGTGAGGTAATATTTGTAAAGCATTTAGAAAAATGCCTGCCACCTGGTAAGTCCTAGGGAAAGATTTAATAAATGGACGATACACTTTGGGTGTGCTGGGCATGGTCACCAATATCATCCCGTTGGAGTAAATAACATGTGGAATTGGCACGTGTGGGTGGCAGCAGCATCGGGATTGGAACTTACACCTGTTCCAATAACTCCAGTTTCAAGGATCCTGGCACTTTTTTGAGAAAGAGCCACCAGCCCCACCCTTTCCTGGTATATCTCTACCCAGAGGATCTTCTGGAGATTTCTCCTTCTGTAGAGGAGGGGCTGTTGTGACTAAACAAGCAAAACACAAGCAAAACATGGAAAAATAAACAAAACACATATTGCAATGCAAACACACAGGTGGGGTTCCCACCTTGCTTAAGGAAAACTTCTCAATTAACACAAAGGACCCGTTTTGTTCCATAGCTGCAGGTAAGTTCCTCTTTTGAATCAATTAAATTGCTGGCAGCCAGCGCAGGAGGCTACATACAGACTGACCGCCAAGGTGCCTCTTGGTGCAGGTGTGCATGGGCTCAAGTGGGGACTTGTTTGTGGGGGCTGGACTGGAGTCAGGGTGCTTCAACTATTTTGATGCGATCCTCGGTGAGAAATACGTTTTAAATCACAGCACGCGACACACCTGCACCAAAAGGCACCTGTGCACATAGAGGCGCATGTGTTTGCTCTGCGATGTTTTCCATTCCATTCCATGAAAAAAAATTCTGGTTTCAACCCAGTAAATTACTTTCATGAATCCACGAAGAGTTGGCAACCCGTAGCTTGAAAAACGTTGAACACTTGGATATGCTGAGATTTCCTTAGTATGTTTCCGTGGAGTTAAGGACACGTTTGCCAGGGAGGAGACAGACCTTAGCACTAAATGTTTGTAAAGTTGTGCTGCAGCCTATAAACTCTGCCTGTCTCCCTTACCTCCTCACTAACTTCACCCCAGTCCACCGGCCTCCCTGCTCTTTCTAGAACACATGAAGTGCATCCATACCCACCTCAGGACCTCTGCCCTCAGCTCTTCTCACTGCCCTGAACCCTCTCCCTTCCAGCTCTGCCTGCCTTCAGATCTATCTCTGTGCAGATGTCAGCTCGCCAGCAAAACTTTCCCCAACCACTCCCTATAAAAGGGCAGCCACTCTTTCAAATGAAAGGAAACATATTATTTTCTATAGGTTTAGACTGCTTCCTTTTCCTTCTTAGCACTTATCACAACTTAATAATATATTTATGTATGGTCTATCTCCATTCAAAAGCATGTTGCACAAGGGCAGGAAAATTGTCTGTTTAGTTTGTTGCTATATTTTAGATTCTAGAAAAGTGTCTGGTGCATAGCAAGTACTTAATAAGTGTGGTTGCTTGGAGCTATGTATCCTGGAAAAACATGTTGTTAATCTTATTCCTGTGGGTGTGAACCTATCGGAAATAGGACCTTTTGATGAGGTTGCTTCAGTGAAGATGTGGCCCAGCTGAATCAGGATGGGTCTTAACCCTGCTGCTGGAGTCCTTTATAAGCAGAATGAAATTCAGACACACAGAGAGAAAACCACTGGAAGGAGCCAGAAGTCAACGGAGTCCAGAGAAGCCAGGGGAGGCTGCCACGTGCATGGCCATGTGACAGAGAAGCCAAGCATCCAGGATTGCTGGTAGCCAGCCCAGAAGGCCACAATCTTCTAGGAGAAAGCATTGCCTTAATGACACCTCAATTGTGGACTTCTCCTAGCTTCAAGACTGTGAGCCAGTAAATTCCCTTTGTTTCAAGCTAACCCATTGCATGGTATTTGTTTTAGCAGCCAGGAAACTAAAACAATAAGCTTTTTTCAATAGCACAGTGCCTAACACAAAATAAATGCTTCATAAACATATAATGCAATATTATTATATCTTCTAGTTTCATTTTGTATATTTTTCAGAAAATATTTTAAAAATAGCTTTATTGAGATATAATTCACATATAATACAAGTTACCCATTTGAAGTGTACATTTCAATGGTTTTTAGTGTATTCGGAGATATGTGCCACCACCATGGTAAGTTTTAGTAGATTTTCATCACTTCAAAAAGAAACCCTGTACCCTTTAGCTATCACGTCCCTATCCCTTACCCTCTCCCAACCCCAAACAACCACCAATCTAATTTCTGTTATCTATAGATTTGTCTATTCTTTATATTTTATATGAATGGAAACATATAATATGTGGTCTTTTCTGAATGGCTTCTTTTACTTAGCATGATGTGTTTTTTAATTAATTTTTTAAGATTTATTGAAATATATCACTTATATATGAACATACATAAACAATACATGTATAGTAATAGTTGTGAACTTACAAAACAAACATACATAATATCATACAAGGCTCTCATACCTCACCCTACCACCAATACCTTGCATTGTTGTGAAACATTTTTAACTAATGATTAAAGAGCATCCTCAAAATATTACTACTAACCAAAGTATTTTCCCCCAACCCACCCTATTATTATTATTATATATCATTTATACATGAACATGCATAAACAATAAGTGTATAGTAAAAGTTGTGAACTTACACAGCAGACATTCATAACATCATACAGGGGTCCCATACATCAACTCTCCACCAATACCTTGTATTGTCATGGGACATTTTTTACAAATTATGAAAGAATATTGTCAAAATCTTACTACTAATTATAGTCCTTATCTTCCATTTGGTGTATTTTCCCCCAACCTACCCGATTATTATTTTCTAAATATATTTTTATGAAAGAAGTTGTAAACTTATGAAACAATCATGTACATGTCTAAATTTCCAAACAACACCTGTCTATCAATACACCACACTGTGGTGGAACTTTTGTTATAGATTATGAGATAATCTATATATGAGATATTATGAGATAATATCATCCGATTATTACCAGTTCCACAGCCTGCATTTGGCACACATTTTCCACACTCCCCCATTATCAACACAGTACATCTTTGGCATAGATGCAAGAATATTACATTATTACTGTTAACCACAGTCCATAAGTCACTCCAGTTGTATTTTTCCCATGCTTCTCCACATTCCTACCACCCTGCAATACTGATGTACATCTGCTCTAGCTCACAAAGGACACTCTTGCATCTGTACCATCAACCACTATTCTCATCCACCTCTGGGTTTACTGTGCTAGTCAGTCCCTAGATTATTCTCTAGCTTTCTGTCAATTGGCATTTACATCCCTAGACTACCCTTTTCAGCCACATCCCCATTTATAAACCAGCTGTTACTATAATGTGTTACCATCAACTCTGTACATTTCCACACTTTTACAGTAAAGCTAATTAAAATTTCTACATACATTAAATATCAGTACTCCATCAAAGTCCTCCTCTTATCTCCTTTAAGAATCCACCACCTACCACCAGGTCTTGAAGATATTTTCCTACACTTTCTTCTAGAAGCTTTATGGTTCTTGCTTTTATATTTAGGTTTTTGATTCATTTTGAGTTAATTTTTGTATAGGGGTCCTTTTTCCTTCTTTTGCTATGGATATCCAATTTTCTCAGCACCATTTGTTGAATGGACTGTTCTGTCTGAGCTGGGTGGGTTTGACAGGCTTGTCAAAAATCACTTGACCATAGATGTGAGGGTCTGTTTTTTAACCATCACTTTGGTTCCATTGGTCTATGTGTCTGTCTTTATGCCAGTACCACGTTGTTTTTACCACTGTACCTAGGTAAAACGACTTAAAGTCTGGAAATGAGAGTCTTCCAACTTCACTTTTCCTTTTTAAGATGTTTCTGGCTATTCAGGACCCCTTACCCTTCCAAATAAATTTGATAATCATGTTTTCCATTTATTTCAAAAATGCTGGTGGAATTTTTATTGGGATTGCATTGAATCGGTGTATCAGTTTGAGTAGAATTGACATCTTATTGATATTTAGTCTTTCAATCCATGAGCATGGAATGTTCTTCCAATTATTTAAGTCTTTTTTTAAAATTTAACAATGAGTTGTAGTTTTCTGAATATGAGTGCTTTAAATCATTGGTTAAGTTTATTCCTGAATATTTGGGTTTTGTCTGTCATATTTTATTTTCACCACTCTTTTGACACTTTTAGTTACTTTTATTGATATAATCTTCATTTCTAGACTCTCTTCCAGGCCTCTCTCTCCTGTCTTTTGTTTTTAGGCTGTAGCACACCCTTTAGTATTTCTTGCAAAGCAGGTCTCTTGGTAACAAACACTCTCAGTTTCTGTTTGTGAATATTCTAAACTAGCCCTCATTTTTGAAAGACAATCTTGCCGGATATAAGATTCTTGGCTGGAAGTTTTTCTCTTGCAGTATCTTAAATATATCATACCACTGTCTTCTTGCCTCCATGGTTTCTGGTGAGAAATCAGAACTTAATCTTATTGGGTATCCCTTATATGTTATGCATTGCTTTTCTCTTGCTGCTCTCAGAATTCTCTTGTTGTTTTTGGCATTTGACATTCTGATTAGTATGTGTCTCAGAGTTGGTCTATTCAGATTTTTTAGGATGGGAGTACGTTGTGCTTCTTGGACATGGATATCTATGTCCTTCAGTAGGGTTGGGAAATTTTCTACCATTATTTCTTCAAATATTCCTTTTGTCCCTTTTCCCTTCTCTTCTCCTCCTGGAATACCCACGACACATATGTTTGCACATCTCTTACTGTCCTTTAGTTCCCTGAGACCTTGTTCAAGTTTTTCCAGTCTTTTCTTCATCTGTGCTTTTATATGCTCACTTTCAGAGGCCATTTTTTCAAGCTCACCAATCCTTCTTCTAACTCCTCAAATCTGCTATTATATGATTCCAGTGTATTTTTAATTTCATTTATTGTACCTTTCATTCCCATAAGATCTGCTATTTTTCTATGTATGCTTTCAAATTCTTCTTTGTGCTCATCCAATGTCTTCTTAATATGCTTAATTTCTTTAGCCATCTCATCAAATTTATTAAGGAGATTTGTTTGAACATCTATGATTAGTTGTCTCCACTCCTTTATGTCATCTGGAGGCTTATCTTGTTCCTTTAAGTGGACCATATCTTCCCGTTTCTTGGTGTGGATTGTAATTTTTTTATGGTGTCTTGGCATCTGGCTTACTAGAGTATTTATTCTTGGTGCGTTTTTTCTCTTTAGTTTAGGGTTTCCTGCCCTTTCTCCCTTGCTGGTTGTGTAGTAGGAGCCAAGGATGTAGTTGGTGCTATAAGCTGTGGAGGCTCAAGCTACCCTCATTGCCCCAGGGACCAATGAAGCTTCTCCCAACCTTCTCCTTTGCCAGGGGTAGGAACAGAGCCACAGCTGTGTGGAATAATCCAACTCATGCAGGCCTAGACTGTAGTTGCCCAGAGAGACTGATGAAGCTTCACTCCCCTTTCTCCCCTGCCTGGGGTGGGGATGGAGCTGCAGGTGTGGGCAGCAATCTATGCAGTGCAGGTCCAAGATGACCACAGTTGCCCCAGTAGACTTTCGATTATTCAGTCTGTACCTGCAGTTACCTGGATAGGCTGGTGCAGGGCCCGCCAGCCTCCTCCCAGCTAGAGGTGGGGCTGAAGCTTAGGCTAGGGCTGCCGGCCAATCTGGGCGAAAGAAACTGGTCTCTACTGTAACTGTGATTTTCAGTCAACCCCGCTTCCCCTCGTGCTGGGGATGGAGTCAAAATGGCGACTACCAGCCTCCTTCTGACTTGGACAGGCTCGAACTTCAGCTGTTCTTAGGGTTATACTTTAGCCGGCTGAATTTACTAATCAGTAGCTGAAATCAGTGGCCAACCATCTCTTCCTCCCCTGCTTTTGGGAAATGGAGCTTCCAACTCCTGCCACAGAATAGCTCCTGGGGTGGCTTGTACTGCCAAAGTAGGATGATCACAGGCCTCTGCGGTATGGCCTGTAACTTGCCTGAGACGCTGGCACAGCTCCCCCCAGCTTCCTCCCAGCCCGAGGTGGGCCTGGACTTAAGCTAGAGCTGCAATCTGATCTCGATGGAAAGAAGCCAGTCCCCACCAGCACTGTGATTTTCATCAGCCCCGTTTCCCCTCGTGTCAGGCACAGAGTTAAGATGGCAGCCACCAGTTTCTTTCTGACTTGGACAGGTTCAAACTTTAGCTGTTCTTAGGATTATACTTTAGCCCGCCGAATTTACTAATCAGTAGCTGAAGTTGGTGCCCAACAATCTCTTCCCCCATTTTGGGAAGTGGAGCTTCCAATTCCAGCCATAGAGCAGCTCCCGAGGTGGCTTCTGCCTCCAGTGGAGGATGGGCACTGGCCTCTGCGGTGTGGAGGGCTCTACTCAGGAATCTTCTCTGCAGATGGACAGTCTCCTCCTTCCACTCTTTCAAGGATGTTGCAGGATGCTCTTCTGGTGTTCTGGAGCCCCCAAACAAGTGCTCTAGATAGCTCTGGGTGATCACCAACTGCCCCATAGCAGGAGCTGACTCTAGAAGCTCTTTACTCTGCTGCCATCTTGCTAGTTGTCTTAGCATAATGTTTTTAACGTTCGTCCATGTTATAGCATGTATTAGAATTTCATTCCTTTTTATGGCTGGATAATATTCCATTGCATGGATATACTACATTTTGTTCATTCCTTCATCAGTTGGAGGATATTTGGGTTATTTCCACCTTTTGTCTATTATGAATAATGCTGCTATAAGCATTAATGTAAAAGTTTTTGCGAGGATGCGTGTTTTCAGTTCTCTTGTGTAGATACCTAGGAATGGAATTCCTGGGTTGTATAGTAACTCTGTTTAACTATTTGAGGAACTGCCAGACTGTTTTCCAAAATGGTTGCTCCATCTTACATTGCCATCAGTAATGTATGAGGGATCTGATGTCTCCACATCCTCAACAACACTTATCTGACTTTTTTTTTTTTTAAAGATTTTATTTATTTATTCATTTATCCCCCCCTTGCTGCTTGTGCTCACTGGGTCAGCTAACCACGCCGTGCGGGCGGGCCTGCCTTCACCAGGAGGCCCCGGGAACCGAACCCGGGGCCTCCCATATGGTAAACGGGAGCCCTACTAATTGAGCCACAGCCGCTTCCCCACTTATCTGACTTTTTGATTCTTCACATCCTAGTGGATGTGAAGTTGAATTTCATTGCAGTTTTGAGTTGTATCACCCTGATGACTAATGATCTTGGGCATATTTTCAAGTGCTTTTTGGACATTTGTATATCTTTTTTTTTTTTTTTTTAAGATTTATTTTATTTATTTGTCCTCATCCCCTCGATGTTTTGTACTTGCTCTGTCAGTTTGCCTTTCTTGCTTCATTTAGGAGGCCCTGGGAGCTGAACCCAGGACCTCTGATGTGGGAGATCCTGCTTTTGTTGTGTCTCTCATTATGTTTTTCCTCCCCAAGTCTCTTGTTGTGTGATCTTGTTGTGTCAGCTCGCTGCGCCTTCCTGTAGCGCTGGCTCGCTGTCTTCTTTAGGAGGCACTGGGAATCAAATCAGGGACCTCCCATGTGGTAGATGGGAGCACAATCACTTGAGCCACATCCGCTTCCCATTTGTATATCCTTTTGGGGGAAGTATTTATTCAGATTATTTGCCCAGTTTTTAACTGGGTTATTTGTCTTTTGATTAATGAGTTGTAAGGGTTCTTTATATATTCTAGATACAGGTCCCTCATCAGAGATATGATTTGCAAATATTTTCTCCCATTCTGTCATTTGTCTTTTCCCTTTATAGTGTCATTGGAAGCACCAAAGTTGTTAATATTGATGACATTCAATTTATTTTTTCTTTTGCTGCTCATGCTTTTGGTGGCATATAGTTTGGTGGCATATCATTGCCAAATCCAAGTTCATAAAGATTTACCCTTAGGTTTTTTTCTAAGCTCTTACATTTAGGTTTTTATCTATTCTGAGTTAATTTTTGTATATGGTGTGAGGTAAAGGTCCAGCTTCATTCCTTTGCCTGTGGCTATCCAATTCTCCCAGCATCATTTGTTGAAAAAAACTATTATTTCCCCATTGAATGATCTTGGCACCCTTCTTGAAAATCAGCTGACCATAGACACATGGGTTTATTTCTGGACTCAATTATATTCTATAGATTTTTTTTGCCTGTCTCTATGCCCATATCACAGTGTCTTGATGACTGCTACTTTGTAGTAAGTTTTGAAATTGGTAAGTATATGCTATTCAACTTTGTTTTTTTTTTTCAAGATTGTTTGGCTATTCTGGGCCCCATGCAATTACATATGAATTTCAGAATCAGCTTGTCAATTTCTACAAAGAAGCCAACTGGAATTCTGACGGGATTGATTGAATCTGTTATTCAATTTGGGGAATATTGCCATCTTAATAATATTAAGTCTTTTGATCAATAAAGATGTTTTTCTGTTTATTTAGAATCTCTTTAATTTCTTTCAACAATATTTTGTAGTTTTCAGAGTATACATTTTGTACTTATTTTGCTAAATTTATTTCTAAGTATTTTATTCTTTTTTATTCTAGATTATATTCTATTCTAAATGGAATTGTTTTCTTAATTTGCTTTTTGATTGTTTATTGCAAGCATATAGAAATGAAATTGATTTCTGTATATTGATCTTATATCTTTAAGGCTTGCTGAACTCATTTATTGGTTCTAATAGTTTTTTAGTGGATTCCTTAGGATTTTCTATATACAGGATCATGTCATCTGCATAAAAATTTTTAAAGAGTAGTTTTACTTCTTCTTTTCCAAACTGGATGCTTTTATTTCTTTTTCTTGCCTAATTTCCCTTGTTAGAACCTCTAAATGATATTGAATAAAAGTGGTGAGAAAGAACATCCTGTCTTGTTCCTTATCTTAGATGTCACATTCTGTCTCATCTTAGCTGTGGGTTTTTCATTGATGCTCATTGCCAGGTTGAGGAGTTCCTTTCAATTTCTAGTTTGTACAGTGTTTTTAATTATGAAAGAGTGTTGGATTTTATTAAATGCTTGTCCTGCACTTATTGAGATTGTCATGTGTTTTTTTATACATGCAATTGATACGGTGTATCACATTGTAGTAGGCAGGGTTCTCTAGGGAAACAGTACTGACAGCAGATATCTGTAAATAGTATGAGATTTTATAAAGTTCTCTCATATGACTGTGGGGATGCACAAGTATAAATTATTCAGGGCAGACTGCAAACTCCAATGAAGTTCCTTGATGAGTTCCCAGGGGATGTTGGCTGTCCAAAATGGAGCTGGGAATTTTCTCTCTGAATGCTGAAATCACTTCCCCTTTTAAGGCCTTCAACTCATTGGATAAGACATCACTCATTGCTGATGGCAATCTTCTTGGTTGATTGTAGATGTAATCAGCCATCTATGCAATCAACTCACTGATTATTAAAGTCCATAAATTGTCCCTGTATTATGATTAGCCTAATTCTTACGTGACCAAACAACTGGGCACCATTTCCTGGCCGAGTTGACACATTAGCCTAACCATCACACACATTAATTGATTTTCAGATGTTAAACCAACCTTGCATTCCTGGGATAAATCTCACTTGGTCATTGTGTATAATTCTTTTTATAAGTTGCCAGGTTTTGTTTGCTAATATATATTTTTTCAATTTGAAAGTAGTCACTGTGTATTAACTGACCAGATTACAAAAATAGTCACGGTAGAACCCAGATGACATTTTTAAGGACACTTCTTGAGTATCCATTTAAAATTTTTTAAATGGGCTTTTCTTCCCTCCAGAAATGTCAAAGACAATAAGCAAACCAACAGTTATCACTTAAGATTTGATTTTTCCTACTAAAAGTGTTGGTTAAAACTGAACCAAACTCCCATGGTTGGTGGCAAGGCTCCAGGATGTGTAAGTTCATTGAGGGTGGTGGGCCACACTTGTGGGAGATGTTTGTGTGGGATGTGGTGGGAGGTGTGGGAGGTGGGTAACATGGGAATCCCAGTGGGTTCCGTGTAATATTTTGGGTAATCTAAGCACCTCTTAAAATATATGTATATGTATATATATAGATAAATAACATTTTTGTAAGTAAATACACATATATGCATATATATTTATATATCATTTTGCAAATGTTTGTATGTATTGTGAGAATTTTGATTTTTACCCACAATAAAAATAAATTAAAAATTAAAAATTAAAAAAAAAAATGTAATGGAATAGGATATTCAAGACCACTGTCATTCTTACTCTAGTATTAAGTAAACCTCTCTCAGGGTGCAGTATATCACCTTAGTTCATCCTTCTAATAAGCCTATTGATCTGGTCTTCCCTGTTGCCAGCATCTCCCCCTTCTACAAAATGGGTTGTCTTTTTCTTCATTCCACCTCTGGGAGAAGATAATTTGAAGGACCACAGGAAGTTGTTTGTTCCTTTGAAGCGTTTCCCAACAGTATAGATCTCATGAATCAGATCTTCCATGCAGATGATGCTATATTTACCAAGAGATTGTAAAATCAATGAGTTATCTGTCAAGGCAATCTGCTTCTTGTTGATTTTGCCATAACCACACCTATAGATCTGTTCATATATGACTTCAGGTTCGGTACCCCCATGCAATATATGGTTCCACAATTCTCAGCATGTTAATTGAGGCCTTGTTGAGCTTTAACTAAGGTAGCATTGAAGATCTGGCGAAGGCGAAGAAGGTGCAACACTTTTCAGACCTTTGGGCTCACACCATTGGCACCGCTGATCTTGATGACACTCGCCAGTTTGGGTTCAGCAGGTACACAGAAGTTGCCAGCTTTTCTTGCCATTCTAGCCACTCGAATCTCAGTCCTGTACCTCTGCCTATATTCCTTGTGATAGTTCTTAGGTTTTACATAGGTAAGCTTCCTCCTTGCCTTTTGAAGCATCTTTTGGGCAAACTTCTTTCTCAAGCACTTGATCTTCAGTTCAGCAAAATTCCTTCGCTTTTTCTTTTCTCTATTTTATTTTATTTTATTTCATATTTGCTTTATTTTATATTTATTTTATTTTAATTTCATTTTTTTAGGTACTGGGACCGGGGATTGAACCCAAGACCTCTTATATGGGAAGCCAGCACTCAACCACTGAGCACATCGATTCCCTGAATTGATGGTTTCATTTGTTTGCTTTTTTGTTTTTAGGAGGCCCTGGGGATCGAACCTGGGACCTCCCATGTGGGAAGCAGGTACTCAATCGCTTGAGCCACATCTGCTCCCCCTTTGCTTTTTCCTAAGGGTTTCTAGCACAGCAGGAACTTTCTTCTTCTCTTCAACACGCTCCATGGTTCCAGCTGGAAAAGAGTACTAATATTTTATTGAGGATTTTAGCATCCGTATTCATAAGGGATATTGATCTCTATTTTTCTCATGATGTCTATGTCTAATTTTTATATCTGGCCTTATAGAATGAATTAAGAAGTATTCCCTCCTGTTTTTTGGAAGGGTTTGTGAAGAACTGATATTAATTCTTCTTTAAATATTCAGTAGAATTCACCTGTGAAGCCATCTGGGCCTGGGATTTTCTTTGCAGGTGGTTTTTGGATTACTAATTCACTCTCTTGTTTTTATGTCTATAAGGTGGTCTGTTTCTTCTTGAGTCAGTTTGGGTAGTTTGTGTCTTTCTAAGAATTTCCCCACTTCATCTAAGTTATCTAATTTATTGGCATAAATTCTTCTTCATAGTATTTCCTTATAATTCCTTTATTACTGTAAGGTCAAGAGTAATGTCCCCTCTTTCGTTTATGATTCTAATAATTTGAATCTTCTTTATTTTTTTCTTGCTCAAACCAGGTAATGGCCTGTCAATTTCATTTATATTTTCAAAGCGCAAACTTTGGTTGTCATTGATTTTTTGCTATTTTTAAAAATTCTCTATTTTACTAATTTCTGCTTTAATGTTTATTATTTCTTTCCTTCTGCTTGCTTTTGGTTTAGTTTGCTCTTCTTTTTCCAGTGTTTTAAAGTATAAGGTTAGTTTTATTATTTGAGATATTTCTTCTTTTTAAATATAGGCATTTACAATGATAAATTTCCCTCTCATTACTGCTTTAGCTGCATCCCATGAGTTTTGTATATCATGTCTTCATTTTTATTCATCTCAAAGGATTTTCTAATTTCTCCTTTAATTTCTTCTTTTATGCACTGGTTATTTTGGAGTGTGCTGTTTGATTTACATACATTTGTGAGTTTCCCCAATTTTTTTTCTTTTATTTATTCCTAATTTCATTCTATTATGGTCAGATAATATGCTTTATATTATTTATATCCTTTTAAATTTATTGAGGTTTGTTTAATGCCCCAGCATATGCTCTATCCTGGAGAAGGTTCCATGTGTACCTGAGAAGAATGTATATTTTCCTGCTGTTGGGTGGCGTGATCTACAGATGTCTGTTATGTCTGGTCGTTTTACAATGTTGTTCAAGTCTTCTCTTTCTTTGTTTATCTTTTGCCTAATTGTTCTAGATATTATTGAAAGTGTAGTATTAAAGTCTCTGGGGACCAAAACCCTTGCTTTAGGCAGTTGTTCTCAGCCCAGGCTGACATGAGAGTCACTTGGGGATCTTTGAAAACATATGGTGCCCAGACCCTTTCCAGATTTGTCAATTAGGATTTCTGGTAAGTGCCAAAACTTACTCCCCATAAAGCTGGTCTGCAGATTCACCAGCTCACTGGCTTCCTTTCCATATGCTTTTCTTTCTGTCACTCTGAATATTTCTGTGTATTTATCTGTTTGAATCCCCTATGTTTCTTTCTGTTTTTGTCTTTTTGCATTTTTCTTTCTTTTGGGTATCTATCTTTTTTTTTTTTTTTTTTAAGATTTATTTATTTATTTATGCCCCCCGTCCCTGACCCTGTTGTCTGCTCTCTGTGTCCATTCGCTGTGACTTCTTCTGTGTCTGCTTGTCTTCTCTTAGGTGGCACCAGGAACCGATCCTGGGACCTTCTGGAGTGGGAGAGTGGTTCTCAATCTCTTGCGCCACCTCAGCTCCCTGGTCTGCTGCATCTCTTATTGTCTCTCCTCTGTGTCTCTTTTTGTTGTGTCATCTTGCTGTGCCAGCTATCTACTTGGGCCAACACTCCTGCATGGGCCAGCACTCTGCACGGGCCAGCACTCCTGCAGGGGTCAGCACTACCCATGGGTTAGCCCTCTGCTCGGGCCAGCTTGCCTTCACCAGGAGGCCCCGGGGATTGAACCCTGGACCTTCTATATGGTAGACGGAAGCCCAATCACTTGAGCTACATCCGCTTCCCTATCTTTCTTTCTCTCTTGCTCTCTTTCTCTGTCTTTCTTTCTCTCTTGCGCTCTCTTTCTCTGTCTCTCTGAATGTCTGGGTCATCCCTCTGGGTGGATGCTCTCAAGTCTCCCTCTCTTTGTCTCTCTTTTTCTCTGTCTTCCATTTTCTGGGTCTGTTTCTGTGTGTATCCCTGTGTGTCTCTACCTCTGATTCTTTTCTCTTCTGGCTCTCTCCATCTGACTCTGGGTCTCTCGCTTTTCTCCTGCCCACCCACCCTGCCACTGAGCATCTTGTGCATCTGGACTTCTGTGTGCATGCTTGTGTGTCTCCACTTTTCTCTATCTCCTTTCCTTTTCTTTTTCACTCGTATAAAACCCCTTCATCCCCCACCTCCCATCCTTGCAGCTTTCCTGTGACATATAAGAAGACTAACCTGTGGAGAAACCTGAAATACTGGACCAGATGCCAGGCCCCTGCAGTCCACCCGGGCCCTAGAATGTTCAGCTCTAAGCGGGAGCTCCTCTATGCCACTGTCCCACTCTCCTGCAGGGCTCATCTGGGGCAGTCAGCCTCCAGTGCTGGCTGGGATAAAGTGCCCTTTGTGGCACGGTTGCCTCTAGCACAACCCACAAAAGACTAGGTAAGACCTACAGGCTGTTGGGCATCCTGGAGAGGCTCCTCCAAGCTGAAAACTGACCTTTCTATCATTGACCTATATGTCCCAAAATGCATTCAGGGGCTTTATGAAAGGTCAGATTAACTTCTTTTTCTGAGCTAATGCCATTAATTCATCATTAGTTATATAATTGATTTATCTAATATTCATTGAGCACCTATTATGTGCCAGACATTGTGCTATATACTGAGAATACAACAGTGAAGATAACAGATGTAATACTGTAAATCTTAGTGCTCATAATAGCTATTGTACCATTTATTGAGCACCTACTGTATTACAAGGCCTTTATTTATATAAGAAACTTTCTATCAGAATTCTTTGCAGGGAAAGAACAGTCCTTTGAGTGGAAAATACTTTAATTATGTGCTTGTAATCATCATAGCTATTAATTAATTATAGTTATGAATACACTGGATACTTGCAATATTTAACAAATGGTACCTTACTGCCATTGACCAATGAGTGCAGTTGCCCCACTTTTCACATCTGTTGCAGTTAGTTGTGTGTCAAATCTTCTGTCATTCATTTATTTACCCACTTATTGACTTATTCTTTCTTGCAGCACATTTGTTAAGGGTATGCTGGGTGCCAGATGCTATTTTAGGCATGGGGAAACAGCAATGAACAAGACATCATAAGGGACTCAGAGAACAGGGAGAGAGAAAGACATTGACAGTTCTCAGAATTTCACATAGAAAAAGTTCAGGATTGTAGCCCTAAGAATCTAACCTAGTCAGAGGAGATAGGGAAGACTTTCTGTAGGAAGGGGCATTTACACTGAGACCTGAAGGATGAATGGGTGTTAGCTAGATGAATTCTCTTTCTTTCCAATGTCACATGTTCCACAGTGTAGAGCATCGTGCCCTCCACACAGTAGGGCTTCACCAAATCAATAAATGAATAAAGCATGATGCCTCTGGAAGCATTTTTCTAGCTGGTTGGTAATTGATGAGGGAAGCCACAAGGAAGATGATTATCTTTTGCAGAAACTGTACTATTTAGCATCTCTTCTGTCATTGCGTGCACCTAGTAGCTGGTCAAGAATCAAAGGTAATTTTCCCCACTCAAAAAAGTGACATCAAAGCTTTCAACCACTTCTCTCCCTGATCATTCCCTCTGACTGAGAAGACAAGTAAGAGCCCAGGAAAGTAAATCGAGGAGGCAAAAGTGGGTGAGAGAGAACAGCAGGTCCTAGGTTCTCAAACTCATGCCTGTAGGAGATATGCTGGTAAACTCAGGTTTGTGTTTCTAAAGCTTCTGTTCTTTTTTGAAGAAATCAGAAATCTGAATTTTCCTATAAAACCTCCTACTTTCATAATTAAAAATAAAAAGGCAATAATAATATGGCAAAACCAGCATCTGTGGGCCGTGTTCAGCTGCCATCTCTGATCTAGAAGTTATTTCCTAAAGTTGGAAGGGAATAAGAGGGACTTATATTTACTAGGCAGCACATTGCTCTGAATGTTGTACCACACGTTCTTTGGATATTCATCATGAATATTCATTGCACGAATATTATCTTATTTAATCTTTACAACAATCTCATGGGAAGATATGATTATCTCTGTTGAGGAATATTGCCAAGTTGAGCCTGTGGGGACCCAATATTAACCATAAGGAAGCTTGATATTCAAACAGAATAGAAAGTGAACTAAGAAGAGGAGAAGGCTTTTGAATCAGAGACCGGATTTAAAAGGCCCTCCAGTGCTAAGTGTCTCGAACAGCCAGATGGTTGCCTAAACACAGTCTTTTTATGGTTTAAGAATCTTCACTAATCGTTTTCAATGTTACTGCTTTTTTCCTGCAACTTTCTTGCCTGAAAAGTTTTAACACCCTGAGATGGGAACCTGGCTCCCCATTAGGTAAAATGTACTTGGCCCAGGATCTTCAAAGCACAGTTTGAAAATCTTTGGGAAAATGAAAACTCATCCCTCGTTACCAACATGGGAATCTGCTAAATTTCTCCTAGATGAATATTCTCTGCTGTATCTATTCATTCTGAAGAAACCCTCTGTGGCCAGAAGGCTCCAAGTAAGTTCTGAGACCTGCTATCTCTCTTTGTTACGTTGGGGTGTAGGGGTCGAATGTTCGGAGGTGTTAAAGACATCTAACACCAAACAGAGACTTTCTGCTTGAGAGATCAGGAGGCCTGGCAAGAATTGAAAAGGAAATACTTTTTTTCATAACGTGAGATCAGTTTCTGATCCCTCATTGCCTCTGAAATGGTTAAATCCTTTTATCTGATTGTATATGGTGATTGCATCTTTAAAGAGGCAGACACTGCCCTTTGCCATGGAGTTCTAGAAACTTCGAAGTGAGCTTCCCATAACCCTAGAGTGCTAAGCGCTCCTGCATGAGTGAGGGTTTTACTAGATGAGCGCCAAGGCCTCTCTGAGAATCTCTGAGTGGGATTTAGAGAGGTCATGGATCTTCAAACCATCCCTGCGGTGATATTGTCTGTTCTAAGAAGTGAACCCCGCTGACAATCAGAGCAAAGGGCTTGACTATCTCCGAGGCACTTGGAGATCAGAAACTGAATGGCACAGCCAAGCTATTTAGCAGAGTGGGTCTCAAATTCTGGAGTGTAAGTCATCGGGTTGCTTGTCAGAATGCAGATCCCTGACTCCATCCCTGAAGAGTCTGATTCACTGGGATTATTTGTTATGGTAAAAGGCTATTGTAGCAGGAAGCCCGATAATAACATGTCTTAGGGAAGAAAGAAGTTATTTCTCTCATATGTATCACAGTCCAGGGTGAGTGTTCTGAATGGGTGGATGTCTTTATTTCATGTGATGTGGCAACTTAAAAATGGCCATGTATTATTTGACAGTCTTGTTGAATGAGGAGGTTGATGTCCTCTCCCCTTGAATATGGGCAGGCTCGGCAATGCTTTGACCAACAGGCTCTTGCGGAGGTGACGCTGTGCCAGTTTCTGGGCCCAGGTCTGAGACTAGAGGCTTCTTGTCTCTTGGAACACTTGCTCTTGGCACTCAGCTGCCATGCTGTGTGGAAGCCCAGAACCCTGTGGAGAGGCACATGGTGGAGAACTAAGGTTCCCGGCTCTCAGCCGTAGTGAGCTGTCAGCTGAGAGCCAGCCAGGACTTGACAACTGCAAGCGAATCATTTTGGAAGTGGATCCTGCAGCCCCCGTTGAGCCTCCCTAGCTGATTTCACCTCCACCAATCCTTGAATGATTGCTGTTGTTTAAAATGGCTGAGATTTAGGATGGTTTGTAGTGCAGCTGCAGATAACTGAACCACTGAAGCATTTAGAGACCCGGTTTCTTCTATCTTGTGGCTCTCCCACCCTCTATGACTATGACATCACCTGCTTAGTCAAGGTGGGGTTCCCTCCATCTCCAGATTCCACTCTGGGGAGAGTGTGGAGGAGGCACACCTACTTCTTTTTTTTTTTCCCACAATTTATTTTATTTATTTCTAACCACCCCCCCTCCATTGTTGTTTTGTGCTCGCTATCTGCTCTCAGTTTGTCTTCTTTTTAGGAGGCCCTGGGAACCGAACCCAGGAACTCCCATGTGGGAGGGAGGCACCCAATCACTTGAGCCACCTCTGCTCCCTGCTTGTTATGTATGTCATTGTGTTTCCTCACTGCGTCTCTTTGTTGCGTCATCTCACTGTATCATCTTGTTGCATCATCTTGCTGCATCAGCTCGCTGTGCTAGCCCATCGCATCAGCTCGCTGTCTTGCTTGTCTTCTTTAGGAGGCACCAGGAACTGAACCCGGGACCTCCCATGTGGTAGGCAGGCACCCACCTGCTTGAGGCTCATCCACTTCCACTTCTTAACTACCTTGTCTTGGATCTGGCACCCGTCTCTTCTGCTCAAATTCCATTGGTAAGAACTTGTCACATAGTCACATGTAATTGCAAGGAGGACAGGAAATGCAATCCCTAGCTATGCACCCATGTGTCCAGCCACTCAGGAAGAAGGGGACAATGGATTTTGTTGGCAGTCTAGCAGCCTTCATCACCCTGAATCTGGACGAGGGCACAGAGTTTTGCATTTTTGCAGGCGACAAAGTGAGTATGATTTAGGTAGTCCAGGTATAGTGGTGCAATGTATGAGCTTTGAAGGCAGTCAGACCTGAGTTTAAAACTAAGTATATCATTTATCAGCAGGGTGACACCTCTGACCTTTTTTCCTTGTATATGAAAATGCAGAAAATAGAAATTTCTGTATGTATTAGTCAGCCAAAGGGGTACTGATGCAAAGTACCAGAAATCTGCTGGCTTTTATAAAGGATATTTATTTGGGGCAGAAGATTACAGTTTCAAGGCCCTAAAGAGTCCAACTCAAGATACCATAAGAGGTACTTCCTCACCCAAAGTCTGTTGCCACGTCCTGAAGCAAGAAGGCTTCCAGTATCTGTGAGGGTTCAGCCTTCCTCTTCCCTCTTCAGGCTCTATGGTTCCAGCTTCTTCAGATCTCAGCTGTAGGCTGGAGGGCTCATTTCTTTCTGGGCTCAGCTGCTCTGGTCTCTTCACAAGGTCAGCTGTAAACTACCAGGTGAATGGCTCATCTCTCTTCCCAGGGCTGCAGGATCAAAGCTGACAAGTTCTCTCCTCTTCCTTGTCTGTGGAGCTCTCCCTGTTCCTCTGTGTATCTTCTGTGTAAGTGTCCATTTATACAGCCCACCAAGGGGGTGGGACTCAACCCTGCATACCCCAATGATGTGGTCGAATCAAAGCCCTAATTTTGATTTAATCAAGTAAACATAAAGCCTTTGGATTTAAATTAATCAAAGGGTATCATGCCCAGAGGAACAGACCAGTTTACAAACATAACCCGTATCTCTTTCTGGAATTCATAAATAATATCAAACTGCCACACTATAGTATTCCCAGGGCGTAGTTGTGCAGATTTGATAATGGCCTGCATGGAACATACTAGCACAAAGTCTGGAGCACAGCAAGATCTTTTTTAAAAAAGAGGAAGGAAAGAGAAAAACTTTTTATTGTTAAGTGAATCCAGTGTTCAAGTCTACCTCTTAAAACCACCCTGTCAATGTACTCAGGCATTATATTTATACTCTCTCTTCTTCTTACCCTCACATCAACCCTAAACTCATTCCCATTTTACAGATGAAAAAGCTGAGGGTCAGAGAAGTTAAGTAAGTAAACCCCAAATGCTGAACTAAGTGCTAGTGTCTAAATTTGGGCCAAGATAGATTTCTTTTGGTGTTTGATTACAAATGCTGCATTAAAAATACCAAGAGGAGGGGATTGTGGGAAAATGGCCAATGGGTTAGACATAAAAATCTTAGCTATCACTAAAACAACAACAACAAAAAAAGCCCGAGGCTGCCGTGGGGACCTGGTTTGGGGCACAACAAACCGGGACACTGCTTACCAACTCCCAGAAAAGTGAGGGTCAGAGACACGAATAAGCCAAAACAAGTAATCGTGTATGTCCAGAGACTCAAGTCTTTGGGCTGTCCATGTGCCAGCTGGGCCCGGAACCTCGGCAGAGTTGTAACACCTACTCTACAGCTCACTGGACTGACCCAGGACAACTTGCGGGGAGATGATGATGGACAACAGCCATCCCAGGGAATGGAGCAAGTGTGCAGCTGCAGGCAGGATAGTCCCATCCATCTTCCCCATGGAATATAAGCCCCTTCTCAATTGGAGGTGGAGTGGACATCACCATCCCAGAATCCTCGGGATTAGGGGAAGAGCTATGGACTAGAGTGGACTTACTGGTATTCTACTATAGACATATTATGATTCTAGCAATGGAAGAAATTACATTGATGTGGAGGCAGTGGCCACTGGAGGCTCTGGGGCAGAGGGAGGGAAAAACAGTTGTAATGCTGGGGCTTTTTCAGGGCTTGGGAATCATCCTGAATGACACTGCAATGACAGATATAGACCATTTTATATCACCACATAACCTGCAGAACTGTGTGGGAGAGTGTAGACTACAATGTGAACTATGGTCCATGCTGAATGGCAAAGCCCAGGATGCATTTATCGACTGCAATGAATGTGCCACACTAATGAAGGATGTTTTTGTGGGAGAGTGTGGGAGGTGTGGGGAGTGGGGCATATGGGAATCCCTATATTTTTTGTGTAAAATTTATGTAATCTAAGTATCTTTTAAAATATATATATTTAGAAAGAAAAGAAAAAAAAAATCAAGAGGAGCCATTACTGGTTTTTTAGCAAAGGAAGTGATTTAAGAACTTTGTTCTATAAAGATGAATCTGAGAGTGTTGTTATGAGATGTGTGGCAGGGGAGGAAACTGGAGGTATGGGGACCTGTTTAGGAATGAGGTAAGGAGATTGTAAACTAGGCTAATTGACGTGAAGGCTAAGTACATACCTGTCTCACCCTCTGTAGAAATTTACTTTTAAGGAAGCAAACCCAGAAATGGAGGTCCCATTCTTTACCTCAGCAGATCCCTGCAAAACTGGCCAACAAATTCTTCTACTCATGATGGGGATGGCATAAAATGTTGAACATTAGTTCCAGACCCTGATAAGAGTTTTTTGTGTGTCTCAGTTTAACCATTTGGAAAACAGATGGATTACAATGCCAGCAACGGCTATCTCATAAGATTTTGTAAGGAAATGCATGGAAATACGTTTTTCTTTATTAGAGAAGTTGTAGATTTACAGATAAATCATGCAGATAATAGAGTTCTCCCCTCCCCCTGCCACACACAGTTTTCCCTATTTATACCTTGCATTAATGTGGTAACTGTTACAACTGATGAAACCATATTATTATATTTTAACTGTAGCACATAGTTTACATTGGGGTTCACAGTTTGTGTTGTTCATCCTATGGTTTAATTTTTTTTTTTATTCTGATAACACGTATACCACCTAAAATTTCCCTCTTTAACCACATTCAAATATATAATTCAGTGGAGTTCATTAATTCACCACCATACATTGCTAAAACTTTTCCATCACCCTAAACTTAAACTCTGTACCAATTAAACATTAATTCCCCATTCCCTGGTAACCTGTTGTATTAGCCAAAGGGGTGCTGATGCAAAATACCAGAAATCTGTTGGCTTTTATAAAGGGTATTTATTTGGGGGTAGAAGTTTACAGTTACCAGGCCGTAAAGCATATGTTACTTCCCTCACCAAAGTCTGTTACCGCGTGTTGGAGCAAGATGGCTGCTGACACCTGCAAGGGTTCAGGCTTCCTCTTCCTCTTAAGGCTCCGTGGTCCCAGCTTCTTCCAATATCACCTGTAGGCTGGGATAAGTCTCGTCTCTCCTGGAGCTCGGTTCTCTCCGGGCTCAGCTGCTCTGCTCGCTCCACAAGGCCAACTGTAAACTATCGGGTGCACAGTTTGTCTCTCTTCCGGGACCTCTGCCGTGTCTAGTGGAGCTTTCTCTCTTTCTTCACGTATCTGCTTCTCTGTGTATTTATTTCCTGGGGCTCCAGCATTAAAAAACTCCTCTGCCGTGTAGTTTTCTCTGTGACTCCCTGCCCACGAAGGGCACTCACCCACTGACATGGCCCAATCAAAGCCCAAATCATAATTTAATCAAGTAAAAGTGAAACTTCTGAATCCAATACAATATAATACGCTCAGAGGAATAGACCAGTTTACAAATATAATCCGATATCTGTTTTTCAGAGTTCATAAATAATATCAAACTGTTACACTTGTATTCTAGCTTCTGATTCCATGAATTTACTTTTTGGAATTATTTCATATCAGGAAGATCATATAATATTTGTCCTTTTATGTCTGGCTTATTTCACTGTATGATGTCTTCAAGGTTTATCCATATTGTTTCATGTATCAGAACTTCTTTACTTCTCAGGGCTGCATATTGTTCTATTATATGTATAAACCACTGTTTGCTTATCCATTCATTTGTTGATGGGCATTTGGGTTGCTTCCATCTTTTGACAATTGTGAACAATGCCACTATGAACATTGGTGTGCAAATATTTGTTTGAGTCCCTACTTTCAATTTTTGGGGGTATATACCTAGAAGTGAGATTGACAGGAAATATGGTAATTCTATGTTTAACTTTCTGAGGAACTGCCAAACTTTCCAAAGCATTTTCCACAGTGGCTGCACCACTTTACATTCCCACCAACAAGGAATGAGTGTTCCTATATGTCCACATCCTCTCCAACACTTGTTAGTTTCTGTTTTTTAACTAGCATCCAGTCTACTGGGTGTGAAATGGTATTTAATTGTGGTTTTGATATGCATTTCCCTGAAGGCTAATGATGTTGAGCATCTTTTCATGTGCTTATTGGCCATTTGTATATCTTCCTTAGAGAAACATCTATTTCAAATCCTTTGTCCATTTTGAAATTGAGTTGTTTGTCTTTTCATTGTTGAATTGTAGTATTTTTTTATATATTCTGGATATTAAACCCTTATTGAATATGTGGTTTCCAAATATTTTCTCCCATTCCTTAGGTTGTCTTTTTACTTTCATGATGAAGTACTTTGAAGTATAAAAGTTTTTAATCTTGATGAATTCTCATTTTTCTATTTTTCCTTTTGCTGCTCATACTTTTGGTATAAAGTCTAAGAAGCCATAGCCTACCACAAGGCCCTGAAGATGCAAAACAAGACAATAGGAAGCACTCGTTTAAACTTCAACTTTGTGGTTGATTCTTTGAGTCTTACTTTTGTAAATTGAAAATTTTGTAAATTGAAAATTTTAGCTATTAAAGTACAAGGTAGTGGAGAGACATTGTTAGAAAGATTTCTTGTGTTGTTGTTTCCATGGTGACCAACTCTCAGGTATAGACAGACCACTGGCTGAAATATAGTTAAATAAGAAAATGATTGCAAAATGCTTAGCACAGTGCCTGCTACACAGTAAAAAAATCACTGTATATGAAATTAAGAGTCATTGACTCTAGAAATGCATCCTAGACACAGATGCTCTTCATGAAGGGCATCATGGGAAATTCCCTCCTCCTTTGGAATGCTTTAGCTTGAATATTCTGAGATTAACTTTCTGAGATTAATTTTAAGGGATGGGACTTAGACAAGGAGTTTGATTTATGGGTCTGCCTTATTCTGAACCAGCTATATAATGGTTCTTCACTCATTATGGTTCCTTTGAGTCTTATTTAGGACATTTTGCCTACCTCAAGCTCAAGATTTTCTCCCATATTATTTTCTAGAAGCTTTATTGTTTCCCTTTGCAGTTGGATTTAAAATCCACCTGGAATTGATTTTTTTTTTTTTTTTTTACCGGGAGGTCCCAGGGATCGAACCCAGGTCCCTCCACATGGGAGACGGACGCCCAACCAGTTGAGCCACATCCGACCCCTGGAATTGATTTTTGTGTATAGTATGTGGTAGAGATCAAGATTTAATTTTTCCATATGGATGTCCAATTGACCTAGCACCATTTTTTTTTTAAAAAGACCATCCTTTCTCCATTGCTCTCCAATGGACCTTTGATATAAGTCAAATATCTTTATATTCATCTGTTTCGGAGCTCTCTACGCTGTTCCACAGGTCGCATTTATCTTTCCTGTATCAAATCATGCTCTTTTAATTACTCTGGCTTTATAATAAATCCTTCTATCCAGTAGTGAAAGTCATCTGACTTTGTTCTTCTCTGTGATAATTCAGGCTCTTTGATTTTCCATATGTATTTTAGAGATCACCTCATAAATTTCCACATTAAAAAAAGAACTTGCCCTTGTTTTGATTGTGCTTAGATATAGTCTGCAGATCAATTCAGGGAGGACTGACATCTTTATACTATTGATTCATTTTTTTCACAACTGCCCTATGATATAGGTTCTGTTGTCCCCATTTGACAGATACAGCCCTCCTGGGGCACAGGAATAGGAACTAATCCAGTGGCCTGCGAAGGAGAAGGGGTGGTGTAGGAATGGTCTGCTGTACCTGGAAGGTGTATTTATCACTGATGTTGTTTAGGTTGCTGGCATATGGTGATAATAAAAAGCAGACTGATTTTAGTTGTATTATATTGCTTTCAAATTCTCTGCAAACAATATGCTCTCTTATTATTTGCAACTGGGACAGATCACTCCCCTTGGTATGCCACTGACCTAATCCTGCCAATTTGTCTCATCTGTGCAAGACTTCAATTTGGGAGTGACAGTGCAGGTAAGCCATACTAGTGGAATCCACCTTGGGACACACCCAGCTTCGCATGGACAGCAGTGGAAGAGGGGAGTGCTTTGAACCCAGAGTCACTAATGCTAACTGAGGTGTCTTTAATGAATAGTGGTAGTAGTTGTCCTTGCCAAGATGGTGTAGTGTGGACATCATTCCTGCCCGTATAATCCCTGATCAGGATTCTTTGACCCTCACAGAGATGCCAGAACTCCTTGGTATCATTTAAAAATTCTTTGAAATTTAAATTTGTTGATGTACTTTGCAACAAAGGACCCTAATGGATATTATTATCATTATTATTTTTAGCCATGCCTCCTCTGCCCAGTTTTATATGCTGCCATTCTTGTACCCTACATGCTAACCCAGACTTCTAGAACAGCAAATCTTGCCCAGCTCACATATGCCAGACACCTGCTTGTCCAGAGCCCAGGATTAGACAAACAACAATTAGGACTCTGTATTGTCAAGCTGGAGAATAATGAATGGTGTCTCCATTTGTAGTGAAACCCACATTAGGAAGAACTCCACGTGTTCAGGAGACGTCCAACTTCCTCCACTTGGCAAGAATCAAATGACATCATGTGAAGGAACTGGCATGCTACTTGCTAAAGGACCAATAAATCATGCTGTGGATGCAGGGAATCAGCTAAGCCTACCCTGGAAAGGCATGGTCCTTGTCCAAGGTACTATCAGTAATGCCACTATTTGCAATCATAATAAAAATAAAAGTAATAGGAAAACCGTGTAGAGGCAATTCCACTGCCTACTGGATTTTTAATTTTCTTGAAGATGCCAGAGGCAATCTTGAGCCCATTGTGTCTAAATGAGGCACATTATAAAAAGCTTTCAAAGTCCAAACTGCTTGCAGTTATTAATTAGCTAGACTTCTAAATAGGCTCATAAGATTAAGCTCGGGTATGGTCTCTGGTCTCTGGAATGGGGCTGTGGTATGCAGAGAAGTCAAATAGCACTGGTTCGGACATTATTGTCCTGTTGTTCCCTCTCATCTCAGTTCTAATTAGATGCTGCCTTTTGGGGGCGGGGGGAGGCAGGAACTGGTAATACAACACAACTGAGCAGCTGATGAACGTGCTCTGAACCTCCCTGCTAGGCTATGGATAACTCGAGCACAGGGGCTGATGGTGATTTATTAATTCCTATACCCACAACATCCTGTGCACCATAGGTGTATCAGCCAGCATTCCTGGTGGCAAGTGACAGAAAGCTAACTCTTGCTTTCTTCAAATAAAAGAGAATATATAAAAAGAAGGATACAGAGGTACATGGGATGAGTGAGGGGTGGAGGACTGGGTTAGAAAGGGACTGAGCCTCAGGAATTACAACGATCGTCCAGTAGGAAGATGTATCAGATCCACAATTCCAACCATCGCCACATCCTTCCATCCCTCACTCACGAGTCTGAGTCCCAGGAGAGAGCATTTGATTGGTTGAATCTGAGTCATTCTACCACCCCCTGGTGGCTACTGTCGTGGGAAGGAGCGCCCATTTCAGAAGTACTCTCAATGGGAGAGTTCCCAAAGTGGAGATCAGAGTGCCAACGGGAAGAGGAGTAATATACTGGATAACCCCCCAGTGACAAGTGTCTCTGGTCTAACATGGTCATTAAATGTTACATGATGAACTGAAGTTTGCTACCCCTTCCTATTTCATTAGTACCTGGGGTATGGTGTGATACCTCCCCAAGAAGGAAGAAATAAAAAAATGTGATTTCCCCCTGAGCGTGGACTAGAGAGAGATTTACTGTGTGCCAGGAACTATGCTAAACACGCTCCATATATTAACCTCACAACCCAGGAGGAAGGGACTACGCACAGCCCATCTTACAGGTGAGGAGAACAAGGCTAACAAAGGCGAGGGCGTCTGCCCAAAGACACGCAGGTAGAACAAATTCAAACCAAATTGGTCAGGGTCTTAACCATTCCATGGATTTCTTCCCACTTCTGGTTTTGGACAGAATGCCTCATAAACAGACAAAAGGGCTCCCAGGTCTACAGACCTGATTGCATGAATAAACATATCTCCAACAGAATAATAAAGTAGTGAACCTGAGAAACAGAAAAGAGTGAGTGAGAGGCAGATTCTGACTGAGAACATTCGATACTGTCCAGGGGATGGGAGGCTCTGACCACGAGTTTCCATATCTGCCTCCGGCTGGCAGGTGCATTTGTAGGGTGGAAACAAATGGCATCAAGCAGCCGTCTCAGAGGATATGCCCCCTTGCTCTAGATCCAATCATGGCATGCAGTTTTCTGATGATAATTTCACCTTTGGTGCTACTGGTCCTCTGGGAAGAAATAAGCTCACCAGTGGACCTGAGGGTCCATCCCTTTTGGAAGTTAGAGTTTCATTGCAAATGAAATGTCTTTGAACCCTGATGGTATACCTCAGTCTCCTGAGCTGGGAAGTCAGTGGAGCATCATGGATAAGAAGAATAAGTTTTATAAGTCAAAAGGCTCGGGGTGGAATCCCAGCTCCCCCACTTTTCAAGCCCTTTGCTTCACCATCCCTCAGTTTCCTCATCGGTGAAATCTGCTTAATGACCCAGACTACCTCCATACATTGTAGTGAGGATTAAATGTGTCAGTGAGTATAAGACAGTGAACATCAGGATGGGCACAGAGTAATTGTTTACGGATGGATAGCTGTTGTTATAATTTAATAGTTACTATTTTTATCATCATCATCAACAGGAATTATTAGACTGAAGTAATTGTGTCTGTCCCCACAGCAGGTATAGTGCTAATTGTAAATTAATAAACTGATGTTCTGGTTTTATTAATCAGCCTTGTGAACATGATCGATAGGAGTTCACAGTTGATTGGAGGACCTGCTTTCCATGTGCTGAGGCATTCCAGCTGCAATCCCACAAGGTCAAGTTCTGTGCCTGGACCATAGAGCCTGGAAAGTGTTAATCATGTGGATTCCTGGGAGAAGAGTAGCCCATCTTAAAAAAAAAAAAACAATTTAGTGGGTACAGATGTATTTTCTGTATTATGGTTCATTAATTTTATGTATATTTTGTAAATATTCTTTTCTATCTGCTCAATATTTTAAAAATGATTTTAAAATGGAGCTTTCTAGTCAGGGAGAATTGCAAATGCAAAGGTCCTGAGGCAGAAACTCACTTGGCAGGTTTAAGGAGGAGCAAGGAGACCAGTGTTGTTGAGAGAGAATGGGGTAGGAGAGGGGGTGAGAGGGGAAGGAGGGACCAGATCATGTAGAACCTTTTGACTAAGGTAAAGTTCGGCTTTTCCAGGATTCTGAGCAAAGATGTGACATGATCTGACTTAGGTCTGAACAGGCTTGCTCTGGCTGCCTTGTGGATAACAGACTTCAGGGTAGGAGGGAAGCAAAGGTGGAAGCAGGGAGACCAGCGAGGAGGCCACTGCAATGACAGGTGAGAGGGGTTGGAGTGCCAGGCCAGAACAGCAGCAGTGGAGGAAGGGAGAAGGAAATAGTCAGATTCTGGATATATTTTGCAAGTATATCTATCAAGATGCTCTGATGGCTTGGCTGGGGAGTGGGAGAGGAAGAGACCAGGCAAGAATGGCTTCCAAGTTTGAGTCTGAGCAACTGGAAGGACATGGTTGCCATTCAATGAGGTGGGGGACACCAGATGAGGTCCCAGGTGGACATGCTGAATGGGTGCATATGTGAGTCTGGAGTTTTGCAGACAGGTTGGTTTTATTTCTATAGAACAGAATATCTCAGCTTTGGAACTGTTGGCATGTGGGGCCTGATTGTTCTTTGTTGTGGAGATCTGTCCCGTGCAATGTAGGATTTTTAGTAGCATCCTTGGCTTCTACTTACTAGATGCCAGTAGAACCCTAAGTTATTACAATAAAAATGTCTCCCACCCTTACCAACTGTCCTCTTGGGGGCACAATCACTCCTGTTTAAGAACCAATGGTGTAGGAAAGCTCTTAGTAGCCTATACTTAGTAAAATTTGGAAGTTTCTTCTCTCTTTTCTGGAAGGATTCCTCTTTTCTTATTGTTTCATTGACAGTTTTCACCAGAAACCCCTTCTTTCAGTTATTGCCACCTGGTCCTCTACATTTACTTAATTGTTGTTTGTGTCTCCCCATTCTAGACTGTACTGCAGGACCGAGATTTGACTTGTCTATTCCCAAATGTGTCCCTGATGCCTAGAACGGTGCCTGGCACATGGCAATATCCATCGTAAATAGTTGTTAAATGACCACATGAATTAACGATTGCAACCATTTATAAAGTGTGTTTTGTGAGACAGGAGTTTTTCAGATATTACCAGTTCAATCCTCATAAAAACTCTCCAAGAGTATTAATTATTGGGAATCAGAACTCAGAGAGGTTATACCTCATCCAAAATACATAGTCAGAAAGTTACAGAGCTGGATCGGGTCTGTCTAACTTTTGAATCATTGATATTTTCATTGCCTATGTACTTTTTACATTTTCTCCCCACCCAATTCTGGGGTTGGTTGTTGTGATACTTGGCAAAGCCATTTTGAGACTGTCAACCCCTGGGTCCTGAGCCAAACAATTGGGTCATCTCTGAATTGATTGGTGTGGGTATTAGTGGGACCTACACTGTGGAATAGAAGGAGCCCTGGACTCAGGGTCAGCCAAAGCTGCCTTTGAGTCTAAGAGATAACACTGTTTAGTAGAGAGAACTTGGGCAAGATGTGTAATCTCTTTGAACCTTCTTGTCTTCATTTGTCAAAGTATTGGAGAGAACTGACTCTCAAGATTGTCATGAAAGTTGAATTGGACAATGCAGATGCAAATGGTTCTGAACTGTAGAATGCTGCACCGTGGAAACTGCTGGACATTTCCTGCCTGGCTTATTTCAGGGATTGCTGCATCTAATTCAGAGAGGCTCTTTTGAATAATTCAGTTTTTAAAATATTAGTGTATTTTTAGTTACATAAGTAATACACAGCTACATTAAAAAAAAATAAAACAAATTAAAACATTACAAATAAATCTAAAGCCTCCTTTGATTTTTCCCCTCAATCTCTGTCCTTTTCTTATCTCCCTCCTCTGGAGTGTATCCTTCATGTCCCTATGAGAATACTGTTTGTTTGTTTTTTTTTATTTCAGTTCAAGCTTACAGACCCCTTGTTATGAATCCCTCTGTATCCTAGGTATGCATAGAAAACATGCTTCTGCTTCACCTGTGCATGCATATCTTTTTAAAAATACAAATATTATAATGTAGATACTATTTTGCAACTTGCTTTTTCCATTCAAAAATATGTTTTTATAATACCTAGAGAATCAGCAGGGCGTCTGGAACTAGACAGCCTGGTTTGAATCCCCCATGCATTTGGTGTATTCCTGGCCAGGTTGTTTTACATCTCGGTGCCTCATCTGTTCTGTGAACATAATTAGAGAACCTCCTCAAGGGTTGTTACAAGGATTAAATGGTTCCATGTGTGTGAGGCACTTAGGCACATGCCTGGCACATCGCAACCCTCAGACAAGTCTGTATGTATATTGCCATCTCTCCAGATTAGCACTAAGGCCCTATCGTGCCACATAGCATTTCACAGCGTGAATATTCCCCTGTGGATGGATATTAGATAATTTTTTCCCTTTTTGGCTAATACAAGCAACTCAGTGTTGAAAATCTTGGGGTAGTCCTCCTTGTGCACCTCCACCTGCATTTTTCTCTAAGATAGAGGCCAAGAAGAGAAACATCTGTATCCTAAGGTGCACACATTTTTGGTTTTAATAAATGCTACCAAACCTGAACCAATGGACATCAGGAGAGTACGATGAACCGGTGCTTCCCTGGTTGAACCTCCCTCTCCCTCATTAAGCCACATCTATTTCCAGACCTCAGCTGACATCCCTGGCTGCGTCCCTCTTCATTATCTGGGCTTTGCGTCCTCAAGCAGTTCCTTGCCATTGTTTTCCTTGCTGACTCATTTAATGAGGCCAAGTGCTTTTGGAATCCTGGGTAATAATGGCAGACAATGCATAGAATGGAATGTGGAATTGGAGGTACTGAATGTAGCTTTTTCTAAGGAGTCTTTGGCGTGATTTCAGCCTGAAACGGAGCGCTTTGCACTCAGCCTAAATTGCCTCAGTCGCACCTGGCATGCGAGTGCGCAGCTTGGGCCAGACAGGCTGAATGTTTCCAGGAAGAGAACAGTTTGCTTTCCCCTTACTCACAAGGGGGAAAGGATTTAAACCCAGGACTTGCAGACCCTGCCAATTTCAGCCAAAGAGCCTTTTCTTGGTACCTTCAGGGGAGGTAATTCCTCTACATAGAGGAAAGGGAAGTTTGGTCATTTGGGCCCAACGTGACCATCATAAAATCGACTTCTTTTTGTGTGTGTGTATGTAAAATTTGCAAAACAGAGCTTAAAAGATTTTCTAAAAATCCAAGTAAACACATTAGCAGCTCCCTGGAGGAGAAGATGGAATTAAGGCTACTTTATATTTTCCCATTTCTTCTGAATGCCACCCCTTTACTTCCCTTCCCCCCGACCTCCCCATCACCATTGCATTTAGTGAACTATCTGCTGGGGTAACCATTTTGCTCTCTTTGCTCTCTCTGCCTGAAAAAATAAAAGCTTGGAATAAATTCCTGGGTTTGTGTTTTGCATTCAAATGATAATGGGATGGGTGAGGCAATGTGTGTGAAGACACTAAGTGTTTACATTAAAATGGAAATATGTAATTGATTTTTCAAATAAGGCCCCCTATTCAGTTTTAAAACACACTTCATGAGACTAAAAGCAACAAAAAAATCACCATCTTTAAGTAATATCGACTGCGGCAGCAACTTCTTGTGAGCTACAGTCTAAACTAGATAATTGTTTCCAAAAATGCATCAATACACCATTGTCTTTGTTATAATAAAAAAGGATAATTTATTTCCTAGCTAGGAATGGGATTATTATCATTTTAGGTACTTTTTCTAGTGGTAATGATTCTTGAGTAAAGAGATACCTTCTCTTTAGGGTACAAACAAACAAAAAATAAAGCTGGCTTTTCAAAATGAATAAAAGTGAAGTTCTATTACAATTCACTTGACCGTTGCTAGGTAGATTGAGAAAAAGTGGATTAAACACTAGTGTTTTGGAGTCTCAGAGGTGTGGATTAAAATCCAAGCTTTGCCATTTGCCAGCTGTGCAGCTTAGGGCCCCTGCGAGCCTCAGATTTTCCCACTGGAAAATGCCACCTGGCTGAAAGAAGGACTGTGTTACTAGAAAGTGCAGGGAAGAAAATCCACTTTAGATAATAATTAAAAATATCTTCCCATTACTGGGACAACACGATATTAATAATAAGATTAACAGATATTTATGAGTGCTTATGATGTGCCAGGCACAGTTTAAGAGCTTCAGTTGCATTAACTAATAAAATTCTCAGTGGTGAATTGAATTATATACCCTAATTTAGGCATGTTCTCCATTTTAATCCACATTTCTGTGGGTATGGGCCCATTGTGGATAGGCTCTCTTGAAGATATTATTTTTAATTAAAGCATGGCCCAAGTGAATGAGGTTGGGTCTTAGTCCAGGTTACTGAGGTTCTTCATAAGCAGAAGAAATTGACTTTAAAACAAAAACAAACAAACAAACAAACAAAAACACTTGGGAGGAGCCTGAAGCCGGAACTCAGCAGAAGCAGGAAGTCAGTGGAAGCCGGAACTGAGCGGAAGCGGGAAGCCGAAAATTAGCGGAAGCGGGAAGAGAAAGGAGAGGACATCACCACGTGACTGGAAAGCCAAAGATTGCGGCAAGGCAGCCCAGTACGCCCCCGGGAAAAAGAAACCTTGGCAGTAACTTGATTTGAGACCTCTTCTACTCTTAAAACTGCGAGCCAATAAATTCCAACCCAATAATAACTTTTCTAGGTAGGTATTATTATTAAGTAGGTACTACTATTAGGCCAGTATTAAAGATATTGGTTAATTTATTCAACAAATCTTTATTGAACGTGTTTGCGTCTCAGTAAAACAGTATTAGCTAATTCATTAAACTATTGAATACCTACTACGTATCAGGCAATGTGCTAAATTCTGGAGAGAACCTTGGTGAACAGAACTAGACACAATCCTTGCTCTTATGGAAATTAGTGTGGGTGGGGAAGCAGAGGTAATCAAAAGTGGGTAACTCGTTACAAATTAAACAAAGCATATTGGACAGGACTTGCCTCTGTAACAGCAAATAAAGAAATCTGCTCTTGCCTGGGGGAAGTGACACTAAGGTGATTCTAAAGACCTAAAAGAGGTGCCGGAATTAATTAAATGAAGAGGAGTGCTTGGGCTTGGGTGTGTTCCAGGCAGAGAGCAGCTCTTGCAAAGGGGTTATGGGGGGCTCTCTCTATCTCTGTGTCTCTGATAAAGTTCCTTGATGCCTAAGAGGGCATGGGAAAGAGGAAAAGGTTTGTTACAGCAGGTGGGGTTAGGACCATAACCCTCATTCTGTAAAAAAAAAAAAAAACTCTTCTCTAGGAGACTTGCCAGTTTCTCCAAGACTCCTGAGAACCTGTGAGACCCAAGTAAAAATGAGAAGTAGTAGTCATTTTGGATAAATCCTCAGGAATCAATAGGGCAACCCAATTGACCACAGGGGGCTGTGGAATGCCTCGAGGGGCGTTGTTGCATCAATCTTTTGCAAACTCCTTTGCCGTAATGGTTGGGCACCAATGGTATGTGAATTGACACAGATCTGACCATGTTATTGTCTGACAGATGTCCAGGGATCTTATTGCACGATATCAGACTTGGGCATTAGCATTTCACAATTGCAATTCCCCCCCACGGGTGGTGAGTATATGTGCACACGCTAATGAATTAAAGCCTGCCAAATGTTTTAAACCTCCTGGAGCAAAATGGAATAGACATGCAAGATTTTGTCATTGTGATTGTTATGTGATGGTTATTGATATGCTGCTCCTCAGCAGAGCCAGAGAATATTCTTGCCCGCCAGCAATGTAGACTGAGGTATTGACAGTTCGAAGGCTTTTCTCAGCTGCATGTGTAAGTGTGTATGTGTGTGAGTGCATGCATGCATGCATTAAGCATAGAAACGGGAGAATTTATTTGATTTGGGAGAGACCTGAAAGATTGCCTTGAGAGTCTCTTTCATTGAAAAGACTCATCTCTTAGAGGAACAAACATGAAATAGTTTTATTTTTCCCAATAACTGCTACCAGGATGCCCTCTGTTACATTCCTTATACCTGCCCAGCCTTCCTGCTACCTGTTAAGTCAATCAGATTCCATAACTTTTCAATCTTTTATTTAATTCAAATTCCCCTCTTGCGTTTCTCCAGCATAGGCTGAGCGGATGAGAGGGAACTGGTCTGCTCTCCCACTGCCCCACAAGTCACAGTCTTTCCTGATCCTTTTCTGCTGTGTTGAAGAGGGAACAAGGGAGAGAAGAAAAGGGCACTTCTTCATGCCACTGTCCCTGTGACCTGACTGTCCTCCTCTGTCTGTTCTAGCCACTGTATCTGTGTTGGAGCAGCCACGCAATGGGTTAGGAGCTGGCCTCTTTCTGCTGGCAATTTCCACTTAATTGGCCTGTTGTCCATGAGCAGAGTAAACCTTCTTGTTAATGGATTCTAGCCTTTCACAGTGTTTTTGCTTTTGTTCCTATTGGGCCTCAAGAGGTTTGTGGCAGTTTGAGATTATTTATGAATTCCAAAAAGAGAGATTATGTTTGTAAACAGGTCTGTTCCTCTGGGTGTGATCCCCTTTGATTGTATTAGATTCAGTTGAAATGTCTTTGATTAAGTTACATTAAGATTAGGGCTTTGATTCGATACTACGTCAGTAGGGTATAACTCAGTTTAAGTCCCCGTCCCCTTGGTGGGCTATATAAATGGACACTTACTGAAGAAGACACACAGAAGAAGATACACAGAAAGGAGAAGGCTCAAATAGCTAAAACACTGGGAAGAGAGATGAGCCCTCTGCCAGCCTACTGCTGAGATTGGGAGAAGCTGGACCCATGGAGCCTTAAGAGGAAGAAGAAAGGAGAGACCATACTGAGATCACCCGCCATCTTGCTTCAACATGTGGCAACAGACTTTGGTGAGAAAACAACGTTGAGTTGGACTCATTACGGCCTTGTAAGTGTAAGCTTTTACCCAAATAAATACCCTTTATAAAAGCCAACAGATTTCTGGTACTTTGCATCAGCACCTCTTTGGCTGACTAATAAAAGGATCACGGCCCAGACTTTTATTTATGTTAATTTCCTGGCTGAGGATTTCTGTCACCTGGGAAGTATAAAAATCCAATCCCCATACCTCGATAAGTATATGCTTGGGCTCTAGTTTCACAGGAGACCATCCCCACTAGAGTAGATGCCCAACCCGCTATCCCTGAGTTGTTCTTTAACTGCAGACATTTCCTAGCTTGCTGCTGACAGCTTCATACCTCGAGTGCCTGCTTTTCTCATATTTTCCCTGCCCGAGAGCTTTCTCTGGCACCACAAGAGCATGTGGGTCTGTGCTGCAGCCAAGAAGTGGAAGGGAGTTAACGTCCTCAGAGCAACCCTCAACTCCTGGCAGATGGGAGTTCGTGGATAAGTTCCCCATGTCCCATCCTCCATGGGATGATTCTGAGCAGACTCCCTGAGGCCCCAGCAGGACAAAGCCTCAGTTGCCCACAGGTCATTGTGCACCCTGACTGCCTGTCTCACTTCCCTACTCTATTATTGCACTTCTTGGGATCACCGCTCAAACAAATGACCTGAATCCAAGTCCTTTGTGTGGACCCAGACTTAAGAGATCCATCAAGAGTCTGAGTGGATTGCCCACTTGCTTGCTGCCTCCCTGGGCTGGTGGGAGGTTTTCTAGTCCCTTTAAGAGGCCCCACTTATGCACAGGCCTTGAGGCCAGCTCCCTTCCTTGCACAGGCCCAAGGCCATATCTCCTGCCTCCTGGTGACATAAGAATTCCAGCCCCCAGCCCCTCGGGCCTATGATGTGTGTCTGATGTTCCCTGGGTTGCGTTGATCCCAGCTGGAGCTCACCCCCATAGTGTTCTCTCTTCACTTCTGATCCCCCTGGGATGTTCTGTTCTTTCTTTTGAGTCAGGCTCTGTGGTAACTGTGGTTTATTTCCTTCTAATAATGTGTTTGTGGCAAGGGGGTTGGCTATTCCAGTCAGTGCACCATCATGCCGGGAGTCTTCCTCTGTCAATCAGCAGTATGGCCAGACACTTCCACAGACAGCAGTGCAAAAGGCAGATGGAGCTTGCATTTTAGTGGGGGATAGGAGACCAATAATAACCAATAAATAGGTAAATATCGAATGCACATGACAGGTGATGGTGTGCATTATAAAGAAAAATAAACCAGAGTCAGGGAGGCTGGAGGAGTAGGAGCTAGAAGATTGCCCTTTTACTAGGGCAGCCGGGGGAGTCCTCAACAATGAAGTGAGCTTTGAGCAGAGACATGAAAGAAGTGAGGAGGGACAATGTGGATATGCAGAGGAAGAGCATACCGGGAAAGAGGGAATAGCAGGCACAAAGAGGTTAAAGGAGGAGTATGTTTGGCATGTTCAAGCAACAGCCGGGAGGCCGGAGTGGCTGGAGTGGAATGAGGGAGGGGGGCATGGAGAAAATGAGGACAGAAGGTAGCTGGGTCAGATCATGTCGGACCTTATAAGCCGTGGCAAGGTCTTTGCGGGCCATGAGCAGAGAAGTGACATGTTCTGACAAATGCCTTCAAAGGATTCATCTGGCTGCTGTGTTGGAAACGGAATTTAGGGAAGCACAGTTAGATCAGGGAGGCCAGTTAGAAGCTTCTTGCCACAACCTGGGTGAAGGATGATGGTGGCTTCAGCATGGTAGCACCAGGGGTTGGAAGTAGTTGAATTCTGGAAATATTTCAAAAGGTGGAGAAGATAGGGATTACTGATGGGTCAGATGTGGGATATGATGAAAAGAGAAGAGTCTGGGATGATCCCAGGTGTTTGGCCTGAGCTATTAAATGCATGGATTTACCATTTGTTGACATGGGGAAGACTGGGAGAAATGGCTTTGGGAGGGAAAACAAGGAATTCAGATGAGTTAAATTTGACTTGTTTTATAGGCATCCCAATGAAGGGTTAAGTAGGCAGTTCATCATGGGACTGGGGTTGCGGGGAGAAGTTACATAGCTCATAGTCAAGTAGGGCGTATAGTTTAGTAAATAGGCAAATGGCTCCAAAACAATTTGTGAAGTGCAACCATAGGGTCATTTCAGTGGGCTCTGGAAGCATATGGAAGAGGCAGACCTGTATTGGGAACTGTTGTTGGAATAAGAGATATTTAAACTGAGACCTGAAGATCAAGAAGGAGGAATCCAAGTGAAAATGTGGGGAGAACATATTCTAAACAAAGGGGATAGGCTATGCAAAGCCCTGGAGGGAACAGGGAGCATGTTGCCATTTTGGAACTAAAAGTAGTTGTCTCATTCAGAAAGGGCAGTGGTCAGGGAAAGGGTGGAGAAAGAAACATGGGCTAGTTGGGCCACACAGGACCCAGGAGGCCACACTAAGGAGTTTGGACTATCTCATCAGCTCACCAGTATCAATGAAAAGTTCTAAGCAGAGCACTGATGTTGTCAGGTTTAACAGATGCATCTCTTTTAGAGACTCCTTTCTCCAGGAGAGCTTTGGGCTAACTCCTGTGAGCTCATCTCCCTTGGCCACTCTGTACCTACTTCTTCTCTATCCCCATCAGCTCCTCTCCCACCCTCATCAGGTATGTCATGTCCAACAGGTCAGGCAAGGCAGAGAAGTGGCCAGGCCCAGGCTCAAGGGAGGATAATCTGCATGGATATCTTGGCTCTCTGCAATGAACTGGATACACCAAGGGGAGAGGGTCCTGGAGTGCTTCCCAGGGCAACCCAAGTAGAATCAATTTCTCTTTCTGCTATCCATGAGTTTTCTCAAAGGGCCTCAGGCCTTGGCAGGTAAGACTGTTAAAATTTGAGGCTCTGGTTTGCTGCGGTTGAAGGTGGAAGATGGCCCGCTCTTTCTGTGTCACCAGATCATGCTCAATACTGCAGCCTGTAGGCATTTAAGTTGCACACATATTTCTGGAACGATCATTAGAAAATTTCTTTTGAAAGTTGGATAAATCTGGATGTGACAGATTGAGAGCAATGGGCTGAGGCTCTGAAGACATGAATTCTTGTATTTGATCTGTCATTTGCGATATGACCTGGGACTTGTCAGTTGTCATCTCTAAACTTCAGTTTCCTCACCTTTTAAGTGAACAGGTTAAACTGACAACTTAGATGAATTAAGAGAAGAAGAAATAGAATATCTAACTAACTCTATATCTATATAAGAAATTGAATTCATAATTAAAAGCATCTCCCTGGCATACACACACACACAATCCAGGCCCATTTTATCAAAGGGATAAAATAATACCAGTGTTACAGAAACTCTTAGAAAATGAACAAGGGAATTGTTTCCAACTCATTTTATTAGGCCAGCATAACCTTGATAAGAAAAACTGATGAAGACATTACAAAAAAGATATACATAATAGACCAATATCCCTCCTTAGCATAGATACAAAATTCCTTAACAAAATACCAGCAAATAGAATCCAGCAATATGTAAAAAAGGTTAAGTGAAGGGTTGAGATCCTAGCAGGGGTGCCTTACACTTCCCCATGGCAGACATCGCTAATCAATGGAATTTTTTTTCTGGTTGAATTGTTCTCCACCTAGCTCTCCAGGCTGCTACTACCAATTGATTGAAGCTGGCATGAACAGAGAAAATCTGTTTGATCCCACTGGACTAAATGGGCCCCACCAATATAAGTCTGAGATATGTAGTTGTATTATCCTACTGAAAATTTGAGGTCATTTCACAGGCAAGCATTTTCCTTCAGTGAGAGATGATTTACTCCAGACCATACATAGAAGAGCAAGAGTCAGTTGTTTTGAGTGATCGCACAGAGGAAGAAGTCGTAAAATATTAAATGTTTATAAGGACCATGATCTTGTTTGTTCTCCTTTTACTGCTCTATCACCAGCTCCCCAAGGACAAAGTCTGGCAGACAATAAACATCCACAACTGTTTGTTGAATGAATGAATGAGTTCTAAGGGAAGTAGACAAGTGGTTCTATTTTCATAGGGTTGTTATGGTTACAGCCATCAAGTCAAGGGTAACCAGCCACAAATGATGAGACCAGGGATTGGGCTGTCATGTGAAGGCCAAGCATCTGTATTCTGACGGTTCTTATATGAATAATGTCAGCCTCATCTCTTCTCTGAGTTTCAGACACATATATACAGCTGCTTCCTTCATATTTTGCCTCAAAGAGGCCTCAAGCTCACATTCATTATAAACCTCATTGTTTCCCTGCTCCCCTGCCCCCAAACCTAGTCCTTTTCTAGTGTTTCCTTTCTCGGTGAATCCCACCTCCATTCATTCAGCTAAACAGGCCAGAAATTTAGGAGACAGTAGAACACTTCTCTCTCCTTTACAGCCCACATCCTAATTAGCTCTCAAATATACCCACTTTTCTCCATCTTCACCACCGCCACCCTGGTCTGAAGTACCATGATCTCTCCTTGGAAGACCGCAGTAGTCTACTAATGAGGCTCCCTGCATCCTTGCCACCCCCCTCCAATACATTTTCCCTTCTGCAGCTAGAGTGATCTGTTCAAAGGGCAAAATAGATTATTCATTCCCCTCTTAAAACCCGTTGGTGGCTTCTCTTTTCTCTTAGGGGAAAGACCAAATTCTCTAAGCTTTCTACAAAGTCTGGGTGATCTAGTCCCTCCTGGCCTCTCAAGCTGTACCATAGCCCACTCTATGCGTTCATCCCACTGACCTCTTAGAACCTCCAACACCGCATGCTCCTTCCCACCCTCTGCCTCGAGCTCCCCCCGCTCATCTTTACCTAGTTAACTCCTAAACACGCTTCAGTGTTCTTGTCAATTCCTTGGGAAAGGCTTCTCTAACTTTCCCCCTCTGCTCTTTCCTTGTCAGGTTCTTATAGATTCTCAGAGGATCTTTTCTATTCCTTCATTTATCTTTGCTTGTACTGAGGCACTCTGAGTGATTATTCGACTGACACCTGTCTCTCCAAGTAGACTGTAAACTCCATTTGAGCAAGAATCAGATTTGGTTTTGTTTCCATTGTATCCCCAGGACCTAGCACCATACCTGCCACGCAATAAACTTCCAATAAATCTTTTATGAATGACGAATGAATGGAGAGAGGAGCCCAGTTGCTTCTTGTGGTAGATGAGGGTTTCTCATCTCGGTACTATCGACAATTTGGGTGGGATAATTCTAGTTCTGAGAAGCTGTCCTGTGCACTGTGGGATGTTGATCAGCACTAGACACCACTGGCATCTCCCAAAAATGCCTCTATACATCGCCAAATGTACAGAGAGGGGGTGATGGTGGTGGCGGCGGCAGGGATTGAGAATCACTCAATATAAACTATTCAAAATATTTTCTGTCCCTTTAAGTCCTCCTGATGGTTTCCCTCCTGTGGGGTGAGTACACATCCTGCCTCAAGGATGGCACACTTGGCCATGTGACTTGCTTTAGCCAATGGAATGTCTGTAGATGTGATGTCATGCCTGAGCATGGACGTGAGCAAAAAATAAATATTTGTTGTTGTGAGCAGTAGCTTCGCCAGCAAGGACCCACTGAATGGTGAATGATCCAGTTGGACTCTCTGTTTTAGGACATACGAATGATAGATGAACAAAAGGAAGCAAGGTCACTCAGACTTTTGAGAGATTACTCAGGTTCTTTATGGTGTTTCAGGAATTTTGGACCCAGCACGGTTGCTGAGATAATTTTATCTTATTCCTCACATCAATATGTACCCTTTCACTAATCTCCATCATCAAAAGCAACCTGAGCATCTTTTTTTTATTACACAATTATTTTTTGAAATTAATTTATTTTTTATTGTGGGTAAAAATCAAAATTTCACAATACATACCAATATTTGTAAAATGATATATAAATATATATGCATATATGTGCATTTGCTTACAAAAATGTTATTTTTATATATATATATTAAGAGGTGCTTAGATTACCTAAATATTACACGGAACCTACCGGGATTCCCATGTTCCCCACTTCCCACACCTCCCCCCACATCCCACACAAACTTCTCTCACAAGTGTGGCCCACCACCCTCAGTGGACTTACACATCCTGGGGCCTTGCCACCAATCATAGACCACAGTTCATATCGTAGACCACACTCTCTTCCACACAGTTCTGAATGGTGTGTGCTGATTTAACAACCTGAAAGAGCACAATAGAGTAAGAATGTAAGCATGGGCGGGGACAAAGTCCATTTTATCCACTGAGGTATCCCCAGCATCAGTACCTGGCTAACTGGAATAGGCATTCACTAGCTGTTAATTGAGTGATTGAATGATCAATCAGGGTCACCAAATAGTTCATGTGTTTTCCTTTGTTTTCCAGACTCCCTTGCAGGGCACAAGTGTTACTTATGGTCTGAGGAAGTTCAGAAAAAGGGTTCTCCATTCCTTGTCTCTCCCTCATTCATAGCAGGGAGTAAAGAAGTTCGAGGTGGCAGACTTGCAGATGGAAGCATCTTGGATCTCAGCTGCACCATTGCAGGGGAAATGTCAGGGAGAGCTGATGACCCATATCAGAATTCTCATCAGTGAGAAATAAGTTTTGCTGTGCTAAGTCACTTGTTCTCAATGGGGGTGATTTTGCAATCCAGAGGACATTTGACAATGTCTTGGAGATATTTTTAATTATATAGCTAGGGAGATGCTACTGGCAACCAATCAGTAGAAGCCAGGAATGCTGTTAAACCTACTACAATGCACAAGATAGCAAAGAATTATCCAGCTCCCAATGTCAATAATGCCACATTTGAAAACCCTCTGCCAAGATCCGGAGATTTTGGAATTTATTGTTATTGCAGCATGGCAGGTCCCCTCCTGACTAATACAATGAATGATGGAAATATATTACACATCTTGCTCTCTAGCTAAGTCTCTGTATTTTCCAGAGCTAGTGCTTTCAAGAAGGTAATAAAAGAATTATAAATGAGTTTAATAGACTAAATGATTCCATGAGGAGCTAGTGCATTTCCTATGTGGAGACAGATAAGTGAAGGAAACTGCAAAGTCCAAATGTAGATTTAGTGCCGGATAACTGTTAAGAGCAGGGGCTGGCAAACTATGGCCCATGCTCCAAATCTGGCCCACTGCCTATTTGTGTAAATAATTTTTTTTTTTTTTTAAGATTTATTTATTTATCCCCCCCAACCCCCCCTGCTGCTTGTGCTCCCTGTCTTGCTCTCTCTGTCCATTTTCTGTGTGTTCTCTGTGTCTGCTTGTCTTCTCTTCTCGTCTTCTCTTTAGGAGGCACAGGGAACCGATCCCGGGACCTTCCGACATGGGAGAGAGGCGTTCAATCGCTAGAGCCACCTTAGCTCCCTGGTTTGTTGTGTCTCTCACTGTCTTTCCTCTGTCTCTTTTTGTTGCGTCATCTTGTTGTGCCAGCTCTCCACGCCACGTAGGCCAGCTCACTTTCACCAGGAAGCCCCGGGAATTGAACCCGGGACCCTCCATATGGTAGGTGGGAGCACAGTCCCTTGAGCCACATCTGCTTCCCTAAATAAAGTTTTATTGGAACACAGTCACGGTCATTTGCTTATATATTATCTATGGCTGCTTTTGCCCTACAAAGGCAGAGGCGAGTAGTTGTGACAGAGATAGTATAGCCCATGACACCTAAAGTATTTAGTCTGGCCTGTTCCAGGAAAAGTTTGCCAACCACTGGTTAAGGGCACGGGTTTGAGTCCCAGCTCCATCACTTAAGAGCTGTGTGGCCTTGAGGAAGGCATGCCAGCTCTCTGAGTTTTAATTTCCTCATCTATCAGATGGAGAAAGTAATAGTTCCTGCGACTGGTTGTTTAAGGATTTAATGAACTCAAGTGTTCTGCACATTGCCTGGTATAGAGAATATGCTTAATAAGTGATAGATATTATTAATACATTTACTCTGTAAACAATGAATTATAATAATAACACACAATCACAATTTGTGCCTTGGGCAGAAGTAGATACTTCCCTGGGGACTAACAGTAAGTTTTCTTCTTTCATCACAGACACTCTGGCAGCCCCCAAAGAAACGTGTTTATCTTAAAAGCATCTGGCAGTGATGGCATGGATGGGGCAGAGCTGGTGGAAAGACCCCATTTCTCAAACTCAGCTTTCTACGCAGAATTATTCAAAGAGGAACCTTATCAATCAGCCTTCCAGCTGGGTGTCATCCATCTTCCAAAGGTAATTCAATAGCCTTTGGTAGCTGATGATTGATGGGGCGGGTGGCCGCGGGGAGGTCGCTCTTTGTCTTACAGTCTGTTCTTATCAATGACCGGCAGCAGCGCGCTGGCCTGTTAACCAGGGCCTTGGCTGCAGCCAGCTCCAGGCCAGCAGAGGGCCGCTGGGTATTGGGCAGTGGAGACACTTGGCTCACTCTGGGAGCAGAGAGCTCCAGTTGTTAAAGTAGGACTACTATGACTTGCCGGTGAAGGAGCTCTGCCTCTCCTACAAAGCCACTTTCAGCCCTCAGGCTTCCTTTGCTCAGTGCTACAGTCCTGTAAGGGGAGTGGCTGCCACTTCCTTTTACAGATGAAAAGCTGCAGCAGGCAGGTAGTACTCATCTCATGCCTAGGTTAAGAATGCAAGGCAAATGCTCATGTGTTGACTTGATGTCTGCGGCCCTGGCGAGGAAGCCCCCAGTGTGGGCTGGCTCTGATGTACTGGGCTTAGGTTTTGCCTCATCCCTGGCCATTCCTGCCTCTCATGCCTTGACCAGAACATGCCAGGACAATCTTCACAGGGGCAGGACCCTGCTTTCCCATCCATAACTTCATTCTCCACGCCTATCCCTGGGCCTGGCACATAATAGTTGCTTAATAACTATGTTTAAACAATGACTGGTCTCTGAGCCTTTGCATAGGTCATTCCCTATTCCTGAAACACTCTTCCCATCCTCTTTGCAGAGTGTGCCTCCACTTGTCCTCATGGTCTAGCTTAGATGTCATCTTGTGTCCGTCACTATCTGTTCAGGAAAAATAGAACTACCAGTTAATTAATGGGGACCATTTCATATAGAAAATTGGTTAAACACTTATTGGAAGACAGAAAAGGTAAAAAGTGACATTGAGGTAACAGAGATAATAACTGCAATATCTTTGCTATCCGTTGCTGCGTAACAAATGACCCCCAAACTTGGCATCTTAAAACAGCTTCTGTGGTGTAGCACTCTGTGCATGGCTTAGCTGGGGCCTCTCTCCCAGGGTGGCTTGCCTGGGGAAGGATCTGCTTTCAAGCTCACTAAGGTGTATTGGCAGGATTCAGTTCCCCCTGGGCCATTGGTCTGAAGACCTCAGTTCCTCATTGACTATTGGCCAGGGGCCGCCCTCAGTTCCTGGCACATGGGCCTCTCCATAGAGCAGCTCACAACGTGGCAGCTTCATCCCAGTGAGTGAGCAAAAGAGAACATGCATGATGGAGGCCATGGATGTTTTATTACTTGACCTCAGAAATGACATCCCAACACTTCTGCTGTTTTCTCTTTGTTAGAAGCAAGACAGGATGTCCAGCTCCCAGTCCAGGAGAAGGGATTACATAAGGGCATACATCCCAGGAGGCAGGGATCACTGGGAGCCACTTCAGAGACTGTCTGCCCCAAGCAGAAAGAAGATAATGCCCATAGGGCTGGAGGGACAGATGTAGTTCCAGGCCTAACATCACCAGGCAGATGGTGGAAGGGTGGGTGTGCAGCTGGGAGGAGATGGCATAATAGCCAGACACACCTCTTGGGAAATCCTCGAGTGAGCCCTTCTCCCCCACCACCCAGACCCTGGCTGGGTCCCATATCCTCCCTGGTCCTCTGTGCTACCTTCTGGCATAACATTCATAACCCTCTCATACTAACTGATTAGTTGCCTGTATCTTCCCCTAGACTGTGAACATCATGAGGGCAGGGACTCTATTCATTTTTCCCCACTGTATCTTTTGTGCCCAGCACAGTGACTGACACATTTCAGGAGGTTAGTAAATATTTGTTGAATTGAAGGAATGAATGATGGTGGAACAGAGTAAGTGATGCTTGAAGCCAGGAAGATTGGATTAGGTAGATTTGGACAACCACCATACTATACACACACACACACACACACATATACGCACATATATGTTTATTTTATCCTGATAATAATATTGCAGTGTGGGCATTTTTAATCCCCATTTTGCTTATAAGAAAACTTGAGATCAGAGAGATAAAATGACTTGCCCAAGGTCACACAGCTGGCAAGTGGTAGAGTTGGTGTTTGAACCCCCTTTCCACTATCCAGCTTTACTTTATCCCCAAATTTTTATAGCCCCCATGTATTAAGGACTTATAATATGCCAAGAACTGGGTTAGATGCTACTGCCTATCTCTGTATATATCCATATTTATATTAGCTATATTATAATTTAATTCTCATTTCAAAGAGCAGGCAGTGCTGATGGAGAGCTAAAAACCAAACTGAATATTCCAGTTAAATCCAAAGCTGCTGTGCAGCCAGACAGCTGAAAATCAACCAGTGTCCCTCAACTAAGAATGGATTAATAGGTTGTTAATACATCTAATGGTTAGTTAATTGATGGCTTCTGCCATTTTGGGGGGGAGAGTTTAGAGGGTTTTTTATGATTATAAGACCCACATCAGTCTTGGAAACAAGAATATAAATACAAATGTTATTTGTCCTGTTGTCAAGCGAAATGAGCACCTATACTTGTAGCCACTGCTTTAAGAATTCATTCAGCAGATAGTCGAGCATATATTCCTGTTTGGCACTGTTCTCACAGTTGTGTGAAATATAAAAGTAAAAGATGCACTTCCTGTGCCCAAGGACCTTGCAAGGTATTTAAGGAGAAAAGATATGCACATATTAAACATTAATGGACAAAACAAGACCATCTAGGATAAATAGCAAATTAATGGAATGGACAATAGGAAAATGGTACGTATGGGAGTTAGAGGAGAGAGTGATAATGGGGATAGTAGAAGAAGTTTGCTGCTATTTTACTGAGAATTTATTGTATTCCAGGCAAAGTGCTAAGTGATTTATATATATTACCATTTTACAGATGAGGAAGCTAAGGCTAGAAAAGTGCATGACTTGCACAGTGTCATGAAGCCAATGAGTGTGAGAGCGAGGATTTGATCCTGGGTCATCTCACACAAGACCTCTTAATTATCTTTCATTCTGTATTCTGAGAGTGGGCTGTCCTCTGTCTGTCCTCAAAAAGCAGTGACTGTGTTGGGGTACTGGGAAAACTCATTTAAATTGGGTTTTGAAGCATGAATAAGAGTTCAGTAGTTGGAGAAAGAGAACATATTCCAAGCAGAAGGAACAGCCTATGCAAATCTTTAGGTTTGTTCCTTATTTTGTTTCCTCTGCCTTTTACTATGCTTACCACTCCCTCCTTGTTTAGAGATAGCTAATATAAGTCATTCTCATTTTCTTGTGCCACTTCCTACATGGAACGGTTTGGAGTTTCAGGATAACTTTAGCTCTGCAGGCACTGAGGACTGATGCTTTGGGAGAGAGAAACTTCTGGGATTCTAGGGCAGACCCAGATCTCACCAATTATTTTAAGCACTTGGAAGAGGAGACTTGGAAGAGGAGGTGGTGTGACACCCCCACGCGCACACCTATTAAAAATGCTAGGAACATGTTGTTGAGTGAACAGTCCTTGGGAGGATTAAAGTGATGAGAGAAAATGAAAATAGATGGAAATAAGTTGAGTTTCCCGAGCAGTGAAACCCATGTTATTGACCACTGGTGTTCAGAAGTGGGGTGGGTAGGTATGAGAAGTGAGAAGGAAGGAGGAGGAAGGAGGAGGGACTCGGAGGAACATCTTAAATGGAGTAAAACAGGGCTTCTTAGCCCTTTTTGTTCGCCGGACCCCTTTGCCAGTCATGTGAAAACCAGGGACCGCTTACTAAGTCCACACTATACTGTGTATTATTTAATAACTATATCACACCTGCACCAACACGTCCCCACAAGAGTAAGGTTTTTTTTTTTAAGTTTCAATTCAAGCTCATGGACCCCTTGTTAAGAACCCCAGGAGTAAAGGATCATGTGCAGAAAGAGGAGAGCAGTTGCCTGGGGAGATTTGAATTCCTTCCAAGAGGACAGAGGAAATTTGTTAGGGGTGCCATATGATACTCTCTCAAAGCTTCAGTTTTCTCATCTGTGAAAAGGAGGTAATGGCACTGAACCTTTGAGATCATATAAGATGAGGCATTTAAAGCACTTCCCATGGTGCCTGTCCTATAGTAGGAGCTCAAAAATGTCATCTATTATTAATAGCATTGGGCTAGAGAATGGTGTGCAAGGTTGATATCGTAGGTTGGGTTCCCAAAACATGGAGCCTGAGAATGGGATTCTCATGCATGTGATAGGTTGAGGTAAGACTCTCAGAGAACGGGAGTGGGAGGACCAGGAAAAGGCAGGGGGAGGAGCTAAGCAGGGAAATGGTCTCAGGTGGAAGCTAATTATAGCCTCATCCTACAGATAGCTCTTAAGTGTGATTTGCACTGCAAAATTGGTTCCACCTTGAGACAAGGGGTTGAGCCTTTTTTAATTAAAAGACTTTTATTATTTGTATCAGTGTTACAAGTTACTCAATCAACAACTACAATAACAGTAAATCTGCTCTGGTCAGTGGTTACACCCCCCTGCCCCCACCACCATTTTTGTTCATCCCACAGTCTTGAGGGGTTTGGGATGATGTCTTCTCTGACAGCTTCAGGCTGAGAAAGGACATAGATACTGTGGGGCAGAGGAATGGAATTCCTTTGCTTGCAATTGAACATACTCCCTGCTTTTGGGGATGGGGCTGGTCCATCCTCATCTAAATGATGGTTGTCAGGGCAGACCTGAAGAACCAGAGCGTAGGAGTTGGCCGTACATCTGCTAGGTTGCAGGGTGGATGGAGGCTTTTATATTCCCAGATCAGTCAGTCATTGGCTTCAAGCTGCCCTGCCCAGGGATGGAGGGAAGGCATTGGTGAGTTTTCTTTGGAAAGCAGCTCCTGTTTTGTTGAGAGCAATTCTCCTTTTGGGGCAACAGTGAGCCTTGCAGTCAGTATTCACAGCATTTGGGGGATTGGGTGCCTTTGACCAGTAAAAAGGATCAAGGTTGTGGCTACCAGTAGGTTACATTTCAGTTGTCAAGGTGAGGGATGCAGGATGGAAACTGAGCAAAGTGAGCACGTCAAGCCTGTTTTTATTTGGTATGAGGATGACCTCTTAACTCAAAGATGTGAGGGAGGCCTACTCCTGATGTCACCCAGGAATTAGTCAGCCAGTTCCTCACAGGGATCTTGAAAACTTCCAGAATCCCAGCTTCCCACCAAAACCTATATTATTATGCCACTGTTCAAATTCAGGACATTTGTCCTACTAATCTGTAAGTCTTGAAAGTCAACAGTAGCCTTCTCACTGGTCTCCCCGCTTCTAATCTTGCTTACCACAGTAGCTTGTGCCTAACATGGTGCCTGGCACAGAGTAGGCGCTCAGTAAATATTTGTTAAATGAATGGATGGGGAATGAGAGTGAGGATCTCTTTTTGACACTAAAAAAACATGGATTCCCCAAATAGCAGTCAATATTTTAGTATACTTTGCTTGAGAAACCATTTGTTGGCCAAATACATCTAAGAATTCGGTTAGGCTTTTGAATTAATAGATAGATCTACAGATATTTGAAAAGTAGTTGTACTAAGGATGAGATCTTGGCAAATGGGTGCGTGAATTGGCAGAAACCTTGCAATACCTCGGCAGCCCTCTAGGAGGCTCACAGATTGGACTCCATTGCTACTCTGGTTAAACTAAGTCTTGGCTATTCCTGCAGCATGGCTCATTTTGCGATTCTTTTCTTACCCCTGAGCATTTGTTTTGGCTGTGTCCTCTGCTTGGAATGTCATTTTGAATCCACTTCAAACTCTCTCTCTCTATAAAAGCCCATCGATCTTTAAAGTGTCAACCGAAATGTCAATGAAGCCTTTTCTGATTTCACGCGAGTCAGAAAACATCTTTCCCCTCTTGCTGAGCTCCCACAGTGCTTTATCTGTACCACTCTTATTTATAGCTGTGGCTGTGAGATTTGGAGATTTCATGAACCAATAACATGTAAAACAATTTTTAAAAGGAAAGATCTGATATAGATTTGGCAACTCTTGATTTTACCAAAGGAAATTTAGACTACCTCTGGCTACACCATCATCAAAGAAACTTATTTCGACACAAAAAGAGATAAAGGGAAGGAAAGTTATTATTTCGGGGTAAGGAACCATTTTAACAATCAAATAAATTTAGCTTTATGAAAAACTCATACTCAAGGCTGAGAACTCAAGGGTGGGTCTCATTTTTCTCTTGCTTCCAAGTCCTAATAAAGAATTCGCCACAGATTAGCCTGATCCATGCAGAGACATTTGGAAATTTTGTCTTCTAATCTTTCGTGTCCCTGCCCATCACCACTCCTAGCCTGAGCTTGTAGGAAGGGGGAATGTGTCTGATTCAGCAACATTTCCCCAGCAGAGCCCGGCTCTGGATGAGTAATCTAAGGCTATTTGATTCTCATGAAGGACAGAGTTCTCTCTCTCTGGGCAAAAAAGGTTAAAGAAAGCCCTTGCCATAGAATTACCCTTTACTGGAAAGAGAGTGTATTGTAGAGCACTTTGGCACTGTGCATACTCACTCAGCCATCCAGAAAGACATGGTCCATCAATGTGGGGAGATGAGTACAGTGTTTTTGATTTACAATATCATACTAGGCCCTCAATAAGTATGTGACAAATCTCCATGAATCAGCCTTGAAGTCTGTGATGGTGGCTCTTTATTTTGGTTCTGGGAGCTTTCTCTGTTGAGCATGAGCCCTGATATCTTGGTCTTGTTTTCCAAAGTGTAGCTATCACTTTAAGCAACAGCAAGACACAGTGGGGACCAAAGGTGGCTGATTCCGGGTCCCTTCCACCTCTCTGAGCTCCCCTGAGCTAGTTTTGATCACTGTTTTCTTTCTTGAACCCTTGGGAGGGGGACTGAGTCAAAGAGAACAACATCTTCCTGGGTCAGGGCTCTGATCACAGACACCCCAGGAATTTAGGGACAGCCTTGTCCCGAGGAAGCTGAAGACCTAGTCCCCACACTCTCCATCTGTGGAATAATGAATTCTCATTTGATCATCTGCTGTGTAAATCACCGACGATGGGGAGTTAATCATGCATAGGAAATGAATCCTTTCTCTGAGTTAATGAGCACAGAGCTCAGAGCAGCATCTGTTTACTCCCTCTACTTTCAAATCTCTGGCAGTTTGAACAATTAATTGTACCCAATAATCTGTCTTTGTTTTTCAGGCATAAGGGAAAAAACAGTTCTCCGCAAAACACATATGCATGCCCCTATTCATCTTCTTTTTCCCTTTAAAAACTGTCCTAAGAGTCACAGGGTGTATATGAGAGGGAGGGAGGGAGAGAGGGAGAGAGAGAGAAAGAGAAAGGAGAATCAGGAGGAAACAATTATCTTGGCTTCTGTTTTCATGAGCACTGCATAATGTGTCAGGCAGAGGACCACCTTGTGGGAGCTTATTTCATCATCATATTGCAATTGTAGACATAGGTATTATGCCCATTTTTACAGAGAACACTGAGTTTCAGAGAGGTTAAGTGACTCATTTAAGCCATCCAACTAGGAAGTGGCTGAGGAGGGATTGGAGCTCAGGTTGATTTGACTCTATGACTCAGGTCTTTAGCTGTTCCCCTACACTTTCCCTTTCTTTTCAGTGGGAAACCCCACTCTCCCTTCCAGTCCCTATTCCAATGCTCCTCCCTTGATCCCTTTTGAACAGCCCACAAGCAGAGGCTCTGGAGGCTACTTGCCTGAGTGTCCATCGCACCTATGGCCCTCAGCAGCACTGGGCAAGTCGCTTTGTTTCTCTGAGTCTCAACCCCTCATTTATCAAGTGAGAATAATTTTGGTAGCTTTCACATATGTTTGTTGTACAAATGAAATAAGATAATGTATAGAGAGGGGATAGAGCCTGGCATAGAGAAAATACTATTCTTCTTTCTACCCTTCATGGAGCACTTACTATGTGCCAGGCACTTTGCTGAGCATTTTATATACAGGATGCATCTCTAACTCTCACAATAATCCTGAAAATCAGATATTAATTAATCAATAGTCAATCATTTAGCATATATTTACTGGGTATCTACTATGGTACAGACATGTCTTGGTGCTAGGGCTAAGGTCTAGCGGGGGAGGTAGACAATAAGTAATAATTATAGAGGTATTTATATAATTAAATGATGATAAGGCTTGTAGAGGAGAAGTACATGGTACTAAAAGAGCACATAGCAGAGAGAGGGGAGCCTGACCTATTCTTGGGGGAGCAGGTATCAGAGATTCTTTTTTTTGACAGAGTGACATTTCATCTGAACCCAGAAGGCTGAGTAGAAGGAAGTCAAGCCAAGGAAAAAGGTAAAGGGAGAACATTCTGAGCAGAGAATGGGGTTAAGCTATTCTAATTGAACCAAGATCTTTTATACTTTAATCCAAAGGAGTGATCAAATGCAGGCTACATTAGGGTCAGTGGCAGACTTTTGGAACTGAGAGAAGGGGAATATTTGAGGCAGGAGTGTGTCCTACTCAGACTGCCTGGAATATTACCATGCAGATGACTAATGCACTTTCCAGTTGATTTTATTTAATGAATATTCTGCTCTCATGAGACCCTGGAAAGGCAAAGCTGGAAGGAATCTTTGAAGTTACCTGGGGGTCAGAGATGGCACAGAGATTGTACCTATCATGGCAGCAGTTAGCTACTAGTAGTGTCTGCTTACCATTCTTTGTTGAGCAGAGGTCCTATTAGGGGAGAAGGGTAATGAGATTGATTAGTGATGTCTGCTTCAGGCAAGGAATTGGGGAGTGCCAGCAGGCATGTGAGTAGGAGTCAAAAAAGCTGTTAACAGTTGGTATCAGAGTACCTCTTAAAGAGAAAACCATCTTTGTCTTAGAACGTTTTTCTAGGCTGTTTTAGGTGTTGAAGATGGGGCCTCAAGAACATAAGCTGTAAAAAGACAGCAAAACAGAGTGAGCTAAATTCTTATGTGTAATTAATAGGAAGTCAAGGTTGTGGATGAGCAGGAAAGAGGGAATGTGGTGGTTGTAGGTGAGGAGAGGGTGAGCCACATGATGGGTGGCTGAAGCTCAAGGAGAAAGAAAAGAACATGGGGGATACCTGCTGGTGGGGTGGCCAAAGATTTCAAAGAGTAGGAGATCCAATCTCCAATTTTAAGTACTTTGTTTCATTGAAGTGCATAGTTTGTTGATCCAAACTGTCAGTAAAATTCTGTTTCACCCACTGAGACTTGTGTTGGTGGCATTTTGGGGAGTGAAGGAATAGGGGCCGTGCCAGAGTGAGATGACACAATATGGAAAGAATTCACTTGGCATGGTGAGCTGATGAGCCATAAACTGGACTAACTCAGCAAAATCCAGAGGTGGAAAACTACAAAGTCCCAGCCCCAACCCTCAAGCATCCCTAGACCAATTGGGAAGAATGCTGGGTCTTTGCATATAGAATACAGAGCTGGGCTTTTTTCTTTTGAATTTCAAAGGACAGGAGACAGGAGAGTAGACTTGATGTCTGACTCTTTGAGTTAGTCTGTCCTCCTAATTTTACAGATGGGGAAACTGAGGCTCAGATGGCGGGGGGTGGAGAACCTAATGGAGGTCTCATTCAGTGGCTGCCCAATGAGCCCTTTTCTCTGAGACTGCGGTTGGAGACATTAGGCGAGAGTAATGAGCCAGTGCTTCACGTCTGCTGTCAGTCTTGGTCTACGACACTCAGCTCAATTTGGACAAAATATCACAGTCTCTCAGATGCACTTTCCTTTTTAAAAGGGAAATAGAATTTAAATGAAGGCTCTTTAGTCATGAGCATGCTTGTGTGTGTTGGGGAGTTTGGGCATGCTATGGCGTGTAGTTGGGAATCTGGATCTGACTTGAAGGGAAAGGGAGAGGAAGGGCTCAATATCCTGCTTTTACATCCTGCTGCATCACTCATTCCTGGAGGGGTGATTTAGGAGAATGTCCTGAAACATTAGGCCTTACATGTGAACAGTGGGTGGTTACTTAAGTAACGGTAATGTACCATTGGTTCCTCTGTTTGCCTCCCTACAGTGCCCTAACATCTGCATCAGTAATCGCCTTTTGGGACAAAGCAAGACTATGCTGATATCTTTGCTAAGAAGAGAGCAAACTCTGTAGCATCTACCAAAACCCTGGAAAGGAGTCCCTAGTGGTAATCCTTCAAGATATACCACTCTTTCTGTTTTCAGTCTTTGCATGGAGACATTGTCATTTGAATCTCATCATACTTCTATACCAAAAATAGATGATGCCCCCATTTTTCAGAGGAAGAAATTGAGTCCTGAGACATTGTGACTTGCCTGGAGGCACCTAAGGAACAAAGGTGAGAATCCATGTCTTAGAATATTTGACTCTCAGAGTTTTAGATGATTAGTTGTTTTATTTCCAAAGAGGATTACATTTAAAATTTTTAAAATTAAAATTTGATTGCACAAGTGATAAATATTCATTGTAGAAAATTTAGGAAATGGTTGAAAAGCCAAAAGAAACTTAACTTTAGCCATAATCCCACAAGCCAAAGATGATCTCATTTTTAATTTGGGGTATATCCTCCCTGTCTTCTTTTTCCATAAATATTATCATTTTGTTATTTTATTATTTCATAACAAAAATGAAATATCAATATATAGAATTCCATGACGTGAATTTATTATAATTTATTTAACACGTTTGATGATAGCAAGCACTTATTGAGTTTGGTCTTTGTTGAAAAGCAAGACCCTAGAACAGTGAAGGGCAAAGGATATAGTAATGGGCAAAGCATGATTCTTATAATCTAAATTAACACACTGCTGGGAAGGGCAGGGGAAGACAATGCATCCATTTGTTCAGCAACTGCTCTGAATATCTCCTATGCTGTAGGCCCTGTCCAAGATGTAAGGGAAGCAGTTGAGACCAGTGTGGAAGAGGTCTCTGACCTCATTGTGCTTTTGGGTAGACACAGATTTTTTGGGTATTGTTGAGTGGAGACAGATAATATACAAATGTATATATGAGTGTGGGTATGTGTGTGTGTATATGAATATCATGGAATGGTGATAGTTGGTATGGAGAAAAACAAGGCAAGGTAAGCAGAGGGTGAGGAGTGGGGAGACACTGTTTTAAATGCTGTCTGGAGGTATGTGAAATTTGAACAGAGAAGTAGGGAGTTAGTTATGTGACTATCTGAGTGAAGAATGCAGCAGGTGGAGGGAGCAGCAAGTGCACAGGCATGGGGGTCAGAATGAACTTGGTGTTGGGGATGGAAAGACCAGTGTGACTGGAGCAGTGTGAGTAGGGAGAATGTTAGGGGATGTGGTTGAAGAGGTGGCCCGGGACAGGATCAGGCAGGACCTTGTAGGCCATAGTGGGGTGTCTAGATGGTGGATGGTGAGTCAGTGATGAGTGATGTGGGCTGACCTCTGTGTTCAGAGGCTCACTTTGGTCTCTGTGTGGAGGCTGACGATGGTGGGAGGCAAGAAGAAAAGCCAGAAGATCAGTTTGGGGCTGTTGTAATTTTCCAGGCGAGAGACGATAATGACTCGGACCAGAGAGGTAGCCGACGGGCTAATGAGAACTGGTCAGACTTGGGATATATTGTGAGTTTTTAGGATTCACTGAACAATTGGCTCTAGAAGTGAAAGGAAGTGTTCATGGAGAACTGAGCAACTGGGTGGTGTCATGACAGGTGGGGAGGTGGTGGGAAGAGAGGAGGGGAGGAAAGTTAGAGGTCCAGTTTTAGGTATGTGAAGTTTAAGATCCCCATGCAGTCCCAAGTAGAGATACTAGCCAGGCAAATGGATACAAAGGCTGGAGGTCAGGGGTTGAGCTGAGACTGAAGATGTAAATTTCAGAATTATCATGCTTTTCATCTCGAAAGCCATGGGACTGAATGGAAAAATACTGTTGGGTATTCTGGATGTGGGTAGCTTGGTCCCATTGGGGATGGGGGTTGGGGGAATGGGAAGACCTCCTTCACTCAGTTCACGGATGTGCTGATGGTGGATCTACTCTCTTGGTGGTGAAAGAATGGGTCTCAATGGGACTTCCAGAGGGAGGTGGAGGTGGAGAGTGTACAGCCTTGAAAAGAAGGTGCTAAGACCTGAGCGAACAAGATAGAGCGAAAGGCAGAGATAAAAAAGGAGGCCAGGTCAGGAAGTGGGAGAGGAGGAGAGACAGGGAGGTTATACCCAGGTGGGCAAAATGAGCAAAGAGGCCATGCTATAGGTTAATATCTGTTTTCTGCAAACAGGCCATGGCTGTAGGTTAATGCCTGATGCCTGGGGAGCCAGCTGCACTGCTTGGCACAGACATCAACACAGTCATTCCACATCTTAGCAGTCAGGCTTGACGCCCCCTGACCCCACCCCCAAAGTCCCTGCCTGCTCTTTTCAGCTGCCAAGCATTTTGGTGCATCCTGCAAATACAGGCATCTCCCCCGGGGCTGCTCACTTGCTGAAACAGTACACATAATTTTATATCTGTGACATTAAAAAAATGCTCCCGAGGATGATGCAAATTTGTGGGTAAATGCCAAGCTCTAGGAACTCCAACGCTTTCTTCCTCCTCTCTTCTCTTCTCTTCTCTTCACTTCTCTTTCCTTCCCTCCTTTCTTTTCTCCCTTCCTTCCTGCATGCATGCATGCATCCATCCTCCATCCATTTCTCAATTCATTTAGTGAGTCAATAAGTCTTATTAAGCTCTTGCTTTTTGACAGGTCTTGGGCTAGATGTCAAGGACATAAAGAAAATACAGTTACTCTTTAAAGGAAGCGGCAAGCACACGGATCAGTCTGTTCTGCTCCAGGCAGGTAGTGACACCTTAATCTGTAGTCCCTAAAGCTAGTCAGTGGATGGACTAGTTGCATTGTAATTGCTCGAAGACTTGTTAAAATTGCTTAAGTCCTGGGCCCACCTCAGAGCTGAAATCTCCAGGGGGCGTTTGAGAAGGTTGCTGGGGGATTCTGATGCTGGCCTAGGTTTAGGAACTTAGGTTCCAGTGGGCACTGAACCTCAGTTGCCTCAGGTAGAAAATGGGAATAATTTCCACTTACAGCATTGTTAGTGTTACATGAGATTGCTCTTAGAGAAATCTCTCAGCTCAGGGAAGCTACGTAGAGGGCCTTCTGGACATGTCCGTGGACTTTAAGGCCTTCTTGTTACCCGAAGAGCCAGCAGCATCAACAGCCTCTGGGAGCTGGTGAGAAGACAGCAGAGTCCCAGGCCCCGCCCCAGACCTCCTGAATCAGACTCACCCGGGTCACTCACTTGCACGGTAAGGTTGGCTAGTAGGAAGCACCGTCGGATGGTCCAGCCCATCACAGAGGCAGTCACACCTGGAGCAGATGGTCTCTATTCGGGAGCACTAATGAATTGTAAAAGTGATTTCCTCGGTTGTAATGTGTGACGCCGCTCTGGAGTTGTAACTCTGGGCTGTTGTGTTTGTGGGTGATTTAAGTGCCTGTTACACAGCACAGAGATATGTTGGGAAAGCAGGGGCCATAGGCCCCGGAGGCACAGCTCCTTCTGTCTCCCTGACTGAAGTCTGTCCATCCTCGAGGTGGGCACACCTGTCCGTCCCCCAGGGCATCTCACTCCCCTGTGGACATTGCATAGCCCAGGCACAGACCTGTGCCAGCCTTCTCCCAATAGTTGAAGCTGGGGTCTGGGGGGCTCTGTAGCTCAGTGGTTTTTAAACTTTAATGTGTACATGACCCATTTAGGCAACATGTAAAAATGGGTCTGGGCGGGACCTGAACGTCTGTCTCTAACAAGCTCCCGGGTGATGCAGCTGCTAGTGGCCCATGGGCCACACTGAGTAGGAGGGCACTACGAGCCCAGTGGTTTTCCAGAAATGCCAATTCCTCCTCCCACTCAAGGTGAGTTTCTGTAGGTATTATCCTGGCATCGATAATTTTCAAAATCTCCATAGGTAATTGAAATATGTAGTCAAGGTTGAGAACTGCTGATTTAGGACTTTTTCTCTCCTTCCTTCCCTCCCTCCCCTCTTTCCTTCTTTTTTGCTGGAGTTGTTGCAATATTAGCTGGGATCCAGAGCAGAGATCTAAAATGAGAAAAAGCTGTCTGATGCCTTAGTTCAGAAAGTCTTTCCAGGAATCAAGCTAGAATCCTGCTTGCTGCAGTTGCTTCATGCTGTACTCTTATTTCTTCTCTCATTCATGGGAATCAGATTATCCTGTTGCTTGGCTTTTAAGGGAGACAGCCAATGCAGACATTCCTTAGCATGATCTATCTCCATCTTGTTCATCTCCAAACTTTGCTGAGCCTGTGCAGTGAGAGTTTGGGAAAGGAATTGGAGCTTTAGGTTGCAAGACACAGAAAGCTAACTCAAAAAGAATTAAACAAAAATGGTATTTAAATGGGTAGTTCCAGCTGGCTCCACACATTCACTTGCCATCCTCTGAAGTCTCTCTCATTCTTTCTCTCCATCTCAGCTCTGATTTCCTCCAAGTTGGTTCCAATCTCATGCAGGCATTCCCCCTGTGATGACAAGAAGGTCACCAACAGCTTCAGGCTTGCATCCTATCCTACTAGCAAACCAAGCAAGAAAAAAAGAGATAATCGCCTTAACCAGCATTTCTCTCAAAGTCAAAGAATAGAGACTTCCGTTCCTATTGGGCCATGACCCATCACTCAGTCAATCATGATGACCGGGGGAACATGAAGATCTGATTGGCCAGTGCTGGGCCATCCCATCTTAGAGCCAGGTATAGAGCCATCCCCAGCCAACCCTGAAGAAGGAGGCCTGGAGGCTGGGCAGGCAAACAGGACATCTTCTGCCGCATCCTAAACACTTGTTGCCACAGTCCTGGGGCGGTCTGGCCTCCTCCAGCCCAGTATGGCATTCCCCAGGGGCATTAAGAAGTTAAGACCTTAGTGTGCAGTAGGCTCTTGATAGCTTTGCTGTCTGAAGAGCACAGCAGAGATTGATTTCCAGCAGGTGTGGAATTGACAAGGTGGTAGGAGGGGCAGCAGGGCACACACTGATGGGTTTTTGCTTTCAGTCTGTGTGACCCCACATTCAGTTTCAAGAGGGACTTTTTTGTTCAACTTCTCCAAGAGGGGACAAGGGAGGGGCCTGGACTAAGAGCCCAATTTCTGGCTAATTTCCCGTGTGCTCCCCTTTCCGTGATTCTATAATGGAATCAACTCCTCATTTTTGCAGAGTAGAGTCTGATCCATAGGCGTTATGTGATTAAAATATTGTAGGGGTGAGAAATGACCCTATAGCATTTTTGAAAGATTGTATATTCTGATCATGTCACTTTCTGCTTAAAATCCTCCAGCAGGGAAGCGGCTGTGGCTCAATCAGTAGGGCTCCCGTTTACCATATGGGAGGCCCCGGGTTCGGTTCCCGGGGCCTCCTGGTGAAGGCAAGCCTGCCCGCACGGCGTGGTTAGCTGACCTAGCGAGCACAAGCAGCAAGGGAGGGATAAATGAATAAATAAATAAAATCTTTAAAAAAAAAAAAAAAAAATCCTCCAGCAGTTCCTTAAGGCTCTTAGGCTCAAATCTAAACTCTTAACATATGCTCACTTGGCCCCTGCCTCAGCCCCACCCTGATTTTGTGACAATCTCTAGCTTGCTCAAAATGCTGCAGTCCCACTGGCCTGCCTTCTGTTCCTTGGGGCCTCTCCATTCCTGTTTTAGGGTCTTCACCTCTGCATTTCCCTCTTTGGAGTACTCTTCATTCTCCTCTCCCTTGGATTCTCACCCCTACTCCACTCATATCCTGGTTTACTCCTACTCTTTCAGGTCTGGGTTAAAAGGCTGCTTGCAGCGAGCACCTTACCTGACCATCCACCCTAATTTAAATTAGGCTAGCCATCATAGCCCTCCATTCTGCTCCTTTGGAGCACACCTGAAACTGGACCTTATGTATTTCTAGACTGTTCATGTAGCTCCCATTGCCCCTACCTGACTCCAAACTCCATAAGAATGGGGAATTTATCTTTTTTGTTCATCACTGTGGCTCTAGGGCTTAGTTTGACCAACTCTGGCACATAGTAGGTGTTCCATAAATAATTGTTCATTGGCTAAATCAGTCTGCTAATGTTCACTGTATTTTCCAAACCTGGCTACACCTAGCTTTTGTTAAAACTACAGGTTTCCTCTTGGATCTTTAGATTCAGGATATCTGGATGGTCCTGGGAAAACTACTTAAGTAATTCAAGAAAGATGTGTCAGGGCTGTCAACAGACAGCCCCCCTGGAGGGGGTCAGGGGCAAAGATAGTCTTGTTTTAATTTAGTTTTCAACTAATCAGAATGGACCGAAAGAAAGCATGATCACACATTATTATAAAGTGAACAGTCCCTAAGTATGCAAAGTCAGGGTCTCTATGAATGCATAAGCAGAATTCTAGCCAAGTAGCTACAGTATAATCTGTAGCATTTGTTCGGTTTTCTTTTTCTATCTTGATGACAACTGGGTGACTTCCACATACTTTCAGAGAACTAGTAAATCCATTAATGTCCTTTTGTCAGTTCTATCCTATTTCTGACAGAAACCCTCACCCTCTGCCCCCAGATGATAAGGTTCTAGACTAAGATAGTCACATCTCTCTGCTGGTCAGAACAGTCCCAGTCCCTACCCCCTTCCCTTGACATTGGTTTCAAGGAATTCAGTCACACTGTAGCTTCCTTCTGCATAGGTAGTTGAAAGTCCACTGGCTTTAAATGCAGGTCATAGCATGAATTAGCTTGTTTGTTCTTTGCACATTCTCTTGGCAACCCAGTCCTGCAGAGAATCTTTACCTTAACTACTGGACTGCTGGTTTCTTGAAGTTAGGCACTGCCTTCTGTATCTCAGCTATTACCCTCCTTAGAACTTTGCTTGAGTTCACCATTGTTTCAAAGAACATTTACAATAGTTTGGAATTAATAACAACAATGAAACTTATTATTATTATCATACTTTATAGCATTTTTGTAGCACTTTGCAGCTGACATATCATTAGTTCATGTAATTCTAACATGCCACTTCTGACAGGTGGCTGATAAGTAGAATCACCTTGGGTATGTTTTAAACACTTTCCTGGGACCATCCCACACCTGCTCTAGGAATGGATTCCTAAAGCCCACGTGTTTAACACTCTCCCCAGGTGACTTTAATGAAGCCAGGCAAGGGACCCACCAGTGTATGTGGACTTGGGAGTCACTTGGCCTGGGTTTGCATTCTGGCCTTTGTGGGATTATGAACACATCACTGCAGGTCTCAAGGCCTTAGAGTTGCCCCATCTGTAAAATGGGACTTGGGTATAAGTGTTCTATAAGCAGCCACAGCTACAATGATTTATTTTCCCTGCGGCAGCATAAAATAGTAGTTAAGGGCATGACTTTGGGGGTTCAAGCCCTCTCTGCCACTGGGTCTTAGTTTTATCATCTGTAAAATGGGGATAAAGATGCATCTATCTCATAGGGTCGTTGTGAGAGTCAAAACTAGTTAATTATGAAAAAGAAATTAGGTCAAGACCTGTTGCATTGGTTCTAGGAGTGGCACGTTTTACAGAGTAGCTGCTAAGAGAGGAGAAATAGGACTTCAGTTCCAGTCTTCTAAGCCTAAACTCTGGGTTCTTCCAAATTTACAAGGCTAATTCTTAAGGCCAACCCTTTCCAGGACTTAAAACCAGGTCACTGATTGGTCATTCTGATTTCTTAAATCTTTTTCTTGCAGGAGAAAAGGATCAGCTCTTTGCCCAAGCCAGTTCCTTCCCTCCTGCAGCCCCTCTCTGTCCTCTCTTGCCAGAGCCAGGCCACATGTCCATTTTCCAGAAATGCCATCTTACTTGGGCACCACACCCAGAGGCCCTACAAGACAGAGTGATTTGGGATTCCCATCTTGTCTCCATCTCTCTGCTGGCGGCTGGGCAGACACCAGAACTGACTCATCTAATTAGTGGCCTCCCTCCTCTGGGGCTTGGGGCTGCTGGTGCACGGCTTCCACATTTCCCAGGCACAGAAGGGAAGCCGTATCAGGTAGGCCAGCAGTGGAGGCTTCCCCACAAAGCCTGGGAGGAAAGGGGTTTCCCAACCTCTGCAGAAGGGAGCTGGGAGCCTGGGCTGTGGGGACCTAGAACCGAAGCTTGCGTGGATGTGGTGCACCATGTTGACCCTCAGTGTCCTTATCTATAAAATAGGATGATAATAGTATCCACCTTACAGGCTTGTCGAGATTATGTATATAAAATGATGATCTTGACATACCCGCATATTGCTCTTGTTTTTTCTCCCCTCTCTCTCTAAGCTCATCAGTGCTGTGGTTAGAGATTGAGAATAGTTGTTAAGAGTATGCACACTGCACTACCTGCTTAGGTATAAATCCTGGTCCTGCCTTTTCAGCTCTCAGGAAATTATTTCACATCTCTGAGCCTCAGTTTCCTCACCTGTAAATCAGAGATGATAATCCTGTACTTGCTTGGTTGTTGTGGTCATAAAGTAAGATCAGGAACACTGGCACATTTTATTTTATTTTATTTTATTTTATTATTTTTTTTAAAAAAGATTTTATTTATTTATTCATTTATCCCCCCTTGCTGCTTGTGCTCACTGGGTCAGCTAACCACGCCGTGTGGGTGGGCTTGCCTTCACCAGGAGGCCCCGGGAACCGAACCCAGGGCCTCCCATATGGTAAACGGGAGCCCTACTGATTGAGCCACAGCCGCTTCCCAGGAACACTGGCACATTTTAAATGCTCAGGAAGTAGAGCTATCATTTTCATGAAGCAGATGCAGAGCTATACTCCTAGTTCATCCCAACAGCCCCCTTTTCACGGATGATCAAAAAATTTCTCTCTCAGGAACATCATTACCTACGCAGCTCATGGCCAAGGGGGTATCCTCTGCAAAGCCTTGTCCTCCTCTCAACCTGGATTCAGCTTCTACTTAGACCACCTGTGCTTCCCTCATCATAGCTCTTTGCACACGGCATTGTCTGAGCCCATCTGCTCTGTGGGGCTTGGACCTGCTAGCGGTTGGTCTCCTGTATCAGTACTGGTGCTTCTAGGACCTCGGACAGCTCCTGGCACACAATCAGAACTTGGTCTTTCTTGAAAGAATGGATGAGGACAGTGAAGATCTTAAAGCAGTGGTCCTCCTATTTGATTATTTATTTATTTATTTATTTTTACCATAATCAACAGTAAGAAATACATTTTACACCACAACTGGTGACATGTGCATGCATACAATGTGAAACAAATTTTCATACTTGTTTGATTTTTGTTTCATATTTCACTACACATATTGCACTCTGAAGATTTTTCTTTTCTACTCTTCTCATCTACTTAATTTATTGCTGAATGTGATCTAGAAAATTAATTTCAGAACTAATTGTTTTGAGTTGAGAAGCAGTTGCCTCAGAAGGCAACTGGAGAAAGATGGATCAGGGTTTGGATTCGGAATCCACGACTTACTGGTCGTGTAGCCGGAGAACGTCACCTCTCCTCTCTAAGTCTCAATTTCTTCATCTGTAAAATGGAGATAATAATTGTACCTACTTCTTAGTTTTCTTATGAAGTTTTGATGAGATAATATAAAAGTAAAATACTAAGCATAGAGCTTGGCATGTAGTGAATACAAACAAATGGCAGCCATTATCATAGGCAGTCTTGGAATCCTTGTATGACCTTACTCCTTTCCCTCATAACCTTCCCATCTCCTTATTCTCCTGATCTTCTTCCTCTGTAGCATTTACCTCCCCAAGCCCATCTCTGCCCATCTCCCTGACAATTATCTCGTCCCTTTCAGAAGCGTAAGAGTGAGCCACAGGTTCACAGTATTGTGTCCTGCCCACAAAGCAGGCCAGGAAGTTGATTTGATGGAAGACAGCAGAAGTCTCATCACATTGGCAAAAGGAGTGAAGGAAACACCCAGTGGTGTGGAATCTGCCATCTCCCTGACTCTTCTTGGTGCTGGTGGGAATGATTCAAAGAACTTTAATCATTTCATCTAATCTAATCCCTCCTCTGGTGCCTCTATGGAGTCCAAGAACTTTCCTTGCTTGTTTACCCCCACAATTTCAATGTGCAAGATCCTGTCCAACATGAAGAAGAAGGTGGGGCCCACACTGGTATAAATCACCGTTACACTAGGATGGTCAGAAATTCTGGGTCCCTGGCTACATCCCTGAGCCCCACAGTCATTGTAAGAGAGGAAGTTTCCAAAGCAATTTAGCATCACCCTAATCCTCTCTGCCATAATGTCTCCCTGTCCTGGAGACCCCTCATCCACAAATCACTGCTTCTGTAGTGAGCAGGGCAGGGCAAAATGGCTAAGTTTCCCTCATGGAAAATGGACCTGCCCCCAGTAGTAGACATGTGGTAGCTTATTAGCATAATACTAAAGATTCACATGGATCTGGTCTGCTACCAGCCAACTGTGTTTCCTTGGTCAAGTGACATCACCTCTTTGCCCTTCCATTTTCTCATTGGTAGAATGGGATTATCAATAATATCTAAAATACTACCTATTATGTTATGTGACATATGTCACATATGTCTCATTCATTATGTGACAAAATGAGATAATGCAAGTCAATCACCTGGCACTTTTAAGTCCTCAATAAATTTCCTTATCATCATCCTCTAATAATAATAAATAAGCACGTTGACCTCTAAATTAGATGCCAGAATATCTTTAACATGAAGAGTGCTTGAGCTCCACACTCACCACATCCTCTTGGCTGGGGAGAGCCTAACCAGCAGCCTTGTTACCTCCCGTGAGTGGCCACTAGATGCACTGGCATATACTTGAACTTAGGCCTGCCAGGAAGAAGGAAGCAGTTCTTTCCTCTGGGTACCAGATGGTTGCTAACTCCTGCTGAATTGGGCTGGAATCGAATAGTGGTTCAGAGAAGAAACGCTTATCCTCATTTCCCAGTCTCATCCATGGCTTCAAACTTTTTCTCTCATACTCCAGAGAAAATGGACTGATTTCACTTTTATTCTGCCACCTTCCCTAGTATTGTGAGTTTCTCAAGGCCATATGCTATCGTTTCTTATTCTACCCCAGCGTCTAGGACAGGGATTGGCACTTAGCAGAAGCTTCACCGCCGCCCTCAGCTCAGCCAACTTTTTATTTAACAAATTAAAGAGCAGAGCATCAACAAGCTGTATCAACTCTTCTCTCTTTCTCTCAGTGATGCTGAGCTTCAGCAAATTCAGAGATGGAGTGGTCTGTTCTCTTCCAGTACAATCCTATCCAAGTAGAGCAAGCTTCCATTCTTCCTCTGTCCTGGGATCATGAGTTAAAGATCTGCTAGGGATCTAATATAAGACACCTTAAGGACAAATTATTCTTGCCAAGCTTGCTGGCATCTTTAGATATAAGTGAACAAACGTTGCTTATGTGTGGTGCCTTCATAAACACTGCAGGAGGGAATTGCGTTCCCCCAGGCATGGTTAGCACTGAAGGGCCAGGGATGGGAAAGTACAGCATGAAGAATCATAGCAATTTGGGCACCCATGTAACTACCACCCAGGGCAAGAAGTGACACATTGCCAAGACTCCAGAAGCAACCTGTATGCATCTCCCTCTTCCCTAGAGTTAACCACTATCTTGCTTTGTTCTTTAATCATTGCATTGTGTTTCCTTAGAGTCTTACCATTTGTGTTTGCATCCCTAAGCAAGGTAATTTAATTTTGCCTATTTTTGAACTTTATGTGATGGTATAGTAGGCTGTGTATTCTTTTTTGCTTCTTTCACTCAATATTATATTAGAAAGAAACATCCACGTTGTTGCATGTAGCACTATATCATTCGATTCCACTGCTGTATGATATTATTGAATGGATATACACAACACATTTATCCATTTGTTGATGGACAGTGTTATAATTTCTTTATACATTAAGGTGGTTAGTGGCATTTCCTGTGATTGATAATGTTGTGATGAATATCTTTACAGATACCATGATAATTTGTTGAGGACAGATTTCTAGGTGTAGGAATTTTGGATCCAAGACTATGCCCATTTTTTCTGCTTTCTCCAGAATGGTTATACCAATTCTCACTCCCACCAGCAAAGTACATCCCCACCTGTGTCCTCACAATCTTGCCGGTGCTGTCTTATTTGTATTTGTTTAAATCAGGTCAATTATGATAGGAAAATGAGCTTCTCTGAAAATTGTAAGAATTTCCATTTCTTTGAGTACTAGAAATGTTGGGCATCCTCCCTCCTTTATGTTTATTGGCTATTTGTATTTTTTAAAAAAATAAAATTGGTGTGTGAGCATTTTAATAACAGTTAAGCACTAGGACTCAGACCTAGCGAAGTATCAGACACACTTCAAGCTGGAGCATTTGAAAGTGCAGGGTAGGTAAAGGAGGAGGAGGGGACTTCTGAGAGGCTTATAGATCTCAAGTGGATGGGCCAGCTGAGAGTAATTTGGGAGCTTATTGTTCGGAAACCAGAGGACAGTTGCACATTCAGTCTCATGCTGGGGAGAAAACAATGCTTCCTGGACCTGAGGCCATTTGAGAACAAGGGATCCTACTCTAATTGAATCTGCCTTCCACTCCTTTGTGCCCAGGAAGTCTCTTTATGATTATGACTACCTGGCTTCAGGAAGGAGGGCGGGTGTGGGAAAGCAGAGGATGTGCTTACTTTGGTTGAAGCTTAGACTGTGAGTACCAGCATCCCCAACTGAATTCACACCTTCCTTTTGTTCTCCCTGCTCCCATCCTTCCCCTGTGAACACTTATTGAGCTCCTACTGTGTCCAAGCAGTGTGCTGGGTGGAGAGGTCTTCCTCCTTGACCCTGCAGAGTTTCCCATCTCAGCATCTTTCCCATTGTTGAAGCTAAGAAGCTCAGAATCGTACCTGACTCTGTTCTTTTTCTGAAATGTTACAGCCAATCCACCAGCAGATTCTGTCTGCTCTACCTTAAGAATAATATCCCGCAAATAACCCAAAGGTCCATCAACAGGTAAAAAGATAAACTGTGATACCTTCATTCAATGGATTATTTTCCAGGAATAGAAAGCAACAAACTATTGACACACGCAACATAAATGAATCTTAAAATAATGGTGAGTGAAAGAAGCCAAATGTAAAAGAGTACTGGATGACACTATCTATATAAAATTATAGAAAATCCATACCATCCTATAGTGACAAAAAACACACCAATCGTTGCCTGGGGGTGGGCAGGGAGAGAGGGATTCAAAGGGCACGAGGAGGGGAGCAGGTGTAGCTCAGTGGTTGAGTGCCTGCTTCCCATGTCTGAGGTCTGGGGTTCATTCCCCGGTACCTCCTAAAAAAAAAGGCACGAGGAGATTTGGAGATGGGGAATATGTTGATTACCTTGATTGTGGTGGTGGTGTCAAAGATGTGTACATAGATCAAAGCTTACCAAATTGCATTCTTTAAATATGTTCAGTATATTGTCTGTTGATTATACCCAATAAAGCTGTAAAAACATATCCAGCCCCTAACCACTTCTCACTATACGCACACTCCCACTCCAGTCCAAACCACCATCATCTCTTACCTGGTTTGTTGCAATAGTCCTGTAACGTGCCGTTTCTGCACCGGCTCTCGCTTCCCCACACTCTCCTAACGCAGGGGCCGGGGTGATACTTCTAAAAGGGAGGTGAGGCCATTTCACTGTTCTGTTCAAAGCCCTCCAATGGCTTCCCTTGTCTCCCTATTACAGAGAGCACGCATCAGTCTCTGACATACTGTGCACTGTATATATTTATTGCCTTTCCTCCCACCCCATGAGCTCCATAAAAGCAGATCCATTTTCTTTCACTGTTGTATCCCTGTTGTTTAGAACATTGTACATCCCAAAGGCGGTGATCAACAGATGGTTGTGGAATGAATCAATGGATGTAGTAGCACTTCAAAGAGTTCACAGGGAGACTTGTATGTATATGCAGATAAAGTGCAAGGCAATAAGTGCTCTGATAAAGGGACTCTCAATAGAGGCACCTAAACCATCTTGGGGTGATAGAAGGATGGCTTCCTGGAGGAATTGGCATCTAAACTGAGACCTGAAGGATACATAAGATGCCTTGGGGACATTCCTGGAATTCCATTAGATGATCAGTTATATAGGCATGTATCACATGTTATGGTGAGTGCTTTACGGTGGCTCCTGAGGAGCAGAGTGATAGATCCAAACCCAGCCTGGGGGAGGCTCTGGCAACACTGGCAAAGTTTCTTATGGCACTTTCTGATTGGGATGCACCCACCTCCTTTCCCCTAGTCTCATCATTTGGGAGACTGTTGCCTGCAATTGGCTTGAATAGTGGTCCCCCCAGATTCATGTTCACCTGGAACCTCAGAATGTGAATTTATTTGGAAATAGACCATTTGTAGGTGTAATTAGTTAAGATGAAATCAAATTGGATTAGGGTGGGTCCTAAGTCAAATATGACTGATGCCCTTAGAAGAAGAGGAGAAGAGACAGACACAGTAGAAGATGGCCATGTAAAGACCAAGACAAAGATTGGAGTGATGTGGCTATAATCCAGAGAATGCCTGGGGCCACCAGAAGCTGGAAGAGGCCAGGAAGATTCTTCCTGAGAGCCTTCGGAGGGAGCGTGGACCCGCTGATACCTTGATTTCTGACTCTTGCCTCCAGAACTGTGAGAGGATAGACACCTGCTGTTTTAAGTCACCAGTTTGTGATTTTTTTGTTATGACAGACCCAGGAACTAAGGTGCCGACTATGGCCAAAGAAACTAGGTAACTGAGCCATGATTTGAGAGCTAAAGTATTACATTCCCCCTTCTATTTTATGTGAATTCTATAGCACCAACGGCCATCTAGTCTAGTTATTCTCTACCCTCTCTGCGCATCAGAATCACTGGGAAACTTTATAAAAATAATAAGGTATTTGGGTCCCAACCCAGACTGAATCTGAATATCTGGAAGAAGAGCCTGCCTAAACAAGGCTATTTTTAAAAGCTCCCTGTGTAGCTAGAGATCTAAGAACTGCAGATATGATCCAAGTGTCAGAGAGGGTTGCCCTGCTTGGCATCCAGTTGTTCATTTAGTCCTTCATTTCATTCCTGTCTCAGGGTCTTTGTACTTGCCTGTCCCTCTTTCTGGAATGTTCTTCTCTTGGTTCTTCACACACCTACATGCTTCTCATTCTTTACATCTCAGTTTAAATAGCACATCCTCAGAGTGCCCTCCCTGGTCCCCTCCTCCCCATCTAAAATAGTCCCTGTCCACTCTCCACCCTGGCTATTTCTCTATCACGTCACCTGGCTCATTTCCTTCTCAGCACTTACCACAATTTGAAATTATCTTTCTTTCTTCTCTATCCCTAACACTAGAGAAACGAACCATTTCAGTAAAGAGTAAAAAGGTCCAGCACACATAGAACACTTAGCACATTGCCTAGTACACAGCAAGGATTAGGAACTGGTTGCAGTTTTTATGAATGGAGTAATTAATTGTTTGGAGGAATATATAAGTCCTATGATGAAAAATATTAGCCCTTTGGAAGCATAGGAAATGCTGTGAAACACTAAGACATGACCTCTTTTTTTTAATTAATCAGATTAATGTAACGAGTGTGATGAGTGTAGTAGTCAGGGTTCTCTATCTGTAAAGAGTATGAGATTTTATGAGATTTATAAAATTGTCTCATGCGACCGTGAGGGTGCACAAGTCCAAATTCTGTCGGGCAGGCTGCAAGCCAGGAACTCCGATGAAGGTTTTCAATGAATTCCCCCAGAGAAGCTGGCTGTCTGAAGTAGAGATGGAAATTCTATCTTCTGACTGATGAAATCATCACTTCTCCTTTTAAGGCCTTCAACAGATTGGATGAGCCTTCTCTCCTTGCTGAAGGCCATCTCTTCAGTTGATTGTAGTTGTAATCAGCCATAGCTGCAATCAACCTCCTAATGATTTAAGTCCGTGCAATGTCCTATTGGGAACAATTAGGCCAGTGTGTGCTTGACCAAACAACCAGGCACCATCACCTGGACAAGTTGGCACATGAGCCTAACCATCACATGGGTTGAATTGTGTCCCCCCAAAAAGACATATTTAAGCCCTAACTCCTGGTTCTGTGAATGTGATCCTATTTGGAGAGAGAGTCTTTGAAGATGTGATTGGGTAAGATGAGGTCAGACTGGATTGGGTTGGACTTTCATTCAATGTGGCTGGGTGTCTTTATAAGAAGAGGAGGAGAAGCAGACACAGGGGAGAAGGCCATGTGAAGATGGAAGCAGGGGTTGGGGTGATGCAGCCCCAAGCTATGGAAAGTCAAAGACTGCCCTCAAACACCAGATGCTAGGAGAGGCAAGGGAGGATTCTCCCCTCCACGTTTCAGAGGGAACATACCCTGCTGACACTTTGATTTTAGCCTCTTAGCATCCAGAAGTGTGAGACAATAAATTTCGTTGTCTTCAGCCACTTTTGTGGTACTTTCTTATCCCACCCCTACAAAACTCAGACAGACAACTCAGCTCCCAGAAGGCAGGGCCTGTGCCTTGTTCATTGCTGTGCATCCAGAGCTTAACACAATGCCTGGCACATAAAAGGTGCTGAGTTAAAGAGTGTTTGGCTGTAAATAGCAGGATTCCTCTCAAGCTAGTATAAGCAGAAACAAATGAATTTATTGGAAGGACAGAAGATACTCAAAGAACCCAAGGGCAGGAAGGGGAGTCAAGTAAACAAGGAAAATGAACCAAGTTGAAGAAAGTGACCAGGATCCCAGCAGTTTCCCTTGTGTCTCTCCAAAGGCTTCATGACCTCCCTGTCTTTCTCTTTGCAAACTGGCTTTCTCACTCCATGGACACCTAGATGTTCCCAGGCCTGGCTTTACAGTGCTTTCCACCTCAAACATCCCACAGAGATCAGCCAGCATCGCGATTCTGGTTGGCTCAAGCTCCTGCCAGATATTTGCTCCTGACCATCAACTGGAGCCAAGGGGAGTGGGAATAGGATCATGTGACCTGCAGCTTAATTAGCAGAGACTGGAAGAAACTCTTGGAAGGATGGAGAAGAGAGCCTGAGACAAGGCTCATGCAGGTGGTTTAGTTGGGAAGACATTCCAGGGAACAGGAGAGGAGGAACTGGAAGAGTGAAATAGGAAAGCATGGAAAGCCAAGGCAAAGGTGAATTATTGAGCTAGTTACTGATGTAGGCACCTAGGGTTCTTGCTCCCTAGCCCCTGAGAACTGCAGAATGTACCTCAGCCATGATTTGCTGAGAATGGGACAGGAAAGAGTTTCTCCACCAGCTCCTATCTCTCTTGATCAAGGGTTGCTCCAAGGAGTGTTAAGTCCCTCACATTTCCAGTTTTGCACATGCACCAGAATGGCTGTTGGATCAAGAACTAGGCAGAAAGCAAGAGGTGCAGCTGAAGCAAAGTGCTACCGGAATACAACTGTAAGCAGGCGATCTACCGCCACAATGGCTGGAGCCAGAAAGATGGGCCAAGGGCATCTGAGATGGAGCCTGCAATTTGTCCACCACAGGAGGTATGGGCACATCGTCTAAGAAGACAGCACTGATGGGTCGGATGTGGCTCAACTGGTTGGGCGTCCGTCTCCCATATGGAGGGACCCGGGTTCGATCCCCGGGACCTCCCGGTAAAAAAAAAAAAAAAAAAAAAAAAAAGAAGACAGCACTGAGATGGATGGAAACAATTCATATCTCTTGTCTCTGCTCAGTGAATGTTTTCTGGATGAATAAATGAATAACAAACGATGGAAAGGTTCTTGGAAGAAGCATGATCTTAAGACTCACATCGGAATTTACAGGTGGAGCCTTGTGGGTGGAGTGGATAGTGATAATCACCTCTCAGGTAGCTTTCTTCTAAGTCTGTAAGATAGGGAGGTAGGTGATATTTCTCCCATTTTGGGATGAGAAACCTTTGACCTGGAGATGCTGAGAACTTTAGATGCCAGAATGTCAATATCAGGTCGGAATTTAGGTTTTCTCTCTGCTTTAAGGCTGCTGTAAACTCCAGGGCTAGAGTTACACTCCGGGCCTACGCAAAGTACCGGCTCCACTCCCATTTGCTTCCCCTCTCCTCTGTGTATAGTTCAGCACAGTGACTGCAGCGGATGTTAAAACCGAAAGCCGTTTCTAATTTTGTTTCATTACCAGTACGAATGCAACCCTCAGGACCCATCCCTACGGCTTTAAGTAAACTTAGTCTTTCCAGCTATGAAGAGGTGAGATAAAGATCTGAATGGAGACTCCAACTGGCGGCGGGCTGGGCTGACTCAGCCCCGATAAACCTGCAGCCGAGAAATCAATAGAGCTTTTTCAGAGTTGCTATTATCCGACAAGGAAGAACTTTCAGAAATAAATTGCGGTGTGGCATAAAATCAGATGGAGTAGATAACGGGTTTTGCTGACTTCTGGCGCCGTGTTGGGGATAACACAGGAGGGAGAGAATTACTGATTTAACGAGCTCTGTTTTCTCCCAGCTTGTGCTATGCAGGTATTTACTTCCTGACTGAAGAAGAAAGCAAGGGCCAAGGTGAGAAAGCAAATTCCAGTTTATGCTTGAATTTCACTCAAAGCTGCCCCTGCCCTGCAATCCAGGGAGAGAGTAGCATTGTTTGGAGGTGGACTTGCAGAATGGTTAATGACTCTAGCCTTGAAGTTATGGGTTTTAACCACATTTCACCAGGCTGTATGTCATTGGGAAAGTTATTTCACCTATTTATGAGCCTTAGTTTCCTTATCTTGAGTGAGGCTGCCCATTGACTGAAGTTGGAGGCAAATTTCCCACAGGGGAACTCTATTATGCTGTAATGAGAAGAAGAGAAGAATGGATGTTGGGCAAGAATAAACCGCAAGTGTTTGTTGTTACAAATCTGACTCCATCTCCTTGTCTTGACTCCAGAGCTTCCAGAACCCTACAAATACTACACCGAGGTCCTCTGACCACGTCGTGGTTAAAGTTCCTATCAGTATGCCTAAAGCCTCCTTGCCCTGATCGGAAGGTGGCCTGACTGAGTCCAGAGAACACGTGCAGGATGCGCTCTGACCTCATCCTCAGAGTACTCACCTGCATCTCTGTTCCTCTAGGTCCCCACCTGGTCTCAGAGCCAGTTGCTTCATCCTCCCTGCCTCAGGTGACCTCTTTGAACCTCATCTCTTGTCTGCTTACCTACCATTATCTGCAAGACCCACCCGACAGGCCCCTCTTAGCCCTGGCCCCTACTTCCTAGCCAGCAGTCTTGTTAGACATGATACTTTAATTAATGTTAGTAATGACACTTTAATTAATGGCCAAGATACGGCTGCCCCCCAAATCAACATGAGATGCCTCATATGGGGCTGGGGGTCTGTCCTAAAATATGGTCCCTCCTTGCCACTGGTAGAACCTTTTGTGGATGGATGTACCTCTTCCAATGCCCTGCTCCAAGGAGTGTCATTTACATCATAATCCATGTAAATGCAGCCCTCTGGAATGGAGTTTGGCTGTATGCAGTGGCTCTGCCCTCAAGTGGGTGGGAAAGTTGAACCTGCATTTTATGACATCTGTAAGTCTTTGCAAGACATTCCAAGTACATTTGGTCCCACGGTCAAAGCTTGCCCAATTATAACACAGGAATCTTTCATCCACTCTGATGGCTTTGTAATGTGTCAACCTAGCTAGGATGGACTATATTTCCCAGTTTTCCAGAATTTCCTGTGTGTTCCCAGGGCCACAAGAAGTTTTTGTTGTTGTTTTAGGAGGTACCAGGGATTGACCCCGGGACTCTGTACCTGGGAAGCAGGCACTCGACCACTGAGCTACACCTACTCCTCCACAAGAAGATCTTTTGTGAGAAATCTGAAGGGCAGAAGTGAAGCAGCAGCCATTTTGTTTTTCACTCTGAAGATCAGGGCACTTTAGTTGCTCACAGACATTGCCTCAGGCTCACCTCTTTGGTATGAGTCTACTTTCCCACAGATCTTCCTTTAGCTTGTACTCCTGGGCCAGGTGTACGTTTGAGTCCATGATGAAGGACACCCAACTTCTCCCAAAGGACGCCCACGTCATCAAGGTCAGAGGCAGTGAGAACTGATGTGGGTTCCTGTCTGTCTCTGTGGGTTCTAGAATGTTCATACTCATGGGTTTTTTCTCTCCCCTCACTTCACCTCTGTCTGCCCTTCTCAATTGCCCACCCCACAGATTTCAAGCTCCAGCATCAGATGCAAAGGTGTCAGCCTTACAGACACTGTTTAATCAGACCCATAGTTGAGTAAGGTCAAATGCCTAGAACAAATCCTTTTATGATACACACATACAAACCACATTTCCCAGTGCTTCTGCTTGAATCCTGACTGATACACCTATCATGGAAATCCTCTCTCTGAAATATACCATACTTGGTGTTGTATTTTGGGTTCCCCCAAAGCAGAACCTGATATAAGTACTCAGGCACAGGCAGTTTATTTGGAGGCTGGTCATGGGAAGCAGAAACAGGCGTGGAGAGAGAATGAAATAAGGAAACGAGAAAACTCATTAAAGATTTCCTTATATACAGGTTGCTGCCATAGGCAATGGGGCTCACCTCCATCAGGGCATCTGAGAAGTGTGCAGACTGTCTCCCTCCCAGAATCCTCTGCCCTGGGGATGGGAGTCAGGAAGGCTGGGGTATTTATCCACTGGCTCCAGTCCCCTATTTGGGGTTGCCCTGGGGGTGTCAACTTCCCACACTTCTGGGAAGTGCTTGCCAGAGGCTGAGCAAGTTCCTGAAGCTTTAGAGAAAGCGTGGAGGCAGAGAAGCAGGGAGATGTGTGGTGGGTGCTGGAGGAGGGGCCCTTGCGCTGTGCCTCAGCCGCCGTGGCTGCAGTCGGCTGAGCTGAGAGGAGGTGCCTCGGGCGGTGGAAGCATCCGCTACCCTGGCAAAGCGGCCACCTCATAGATGTTACTGGGTCAGGAACAAACAAAATCTCCTTAGAGGAATATTTAAAAGCCAAAGTAAATAAAAGTTCTAGATCTTTCTAACGGGTAAAGACCTAATATGATAAAACACACAAAACACACACACACAACCTCCTCCTGGCTCTCATTCTACCACCTCTTCATATACTCAATTACTATCTTCCATTGTTTAGAAAAAAACTTCCTGCAGCCCTGGGCTCTGCTGAGGTGATGCTTCTCAAGCTTTCGGAGTAGCCCTTACTGGTAACCTGAGCGAAGAGCCGACTTGTAGGTTAAAAGGAAAGCAACACTTCATGTTTAAAAAAAACACTGTGATACGCACGTGTAAAAACACAGCAGCTCTGCCTTTTGGTGGCAAGTCTGTGATTGACCAGGGGCTGTTGTACATCCATTCATGGGGAAGCATCTGAGGCCTCATGGTTTGGGCCGTGCCAGTTATTTATGTAATGCCGCTTACATTTGGTTGTCATCAGGCCAACTGTGCTTTTTCACCCCCATTTTCCCACCTTGTGGCCTTCACTTTTTAAAAACTTTTTATTGTGGTAACATACACAACTCAAAATTTCCCATTTTTAACCACTTTCAAGAGTACAGTTCAGTAGTCTTCATTACCTTCACAGCGTTGTGCTCTGCTCACCAATACCTATTACCCACACCCAGTAAGCAATAGCTCCCTCTTCCCTTCCCTCCCTGTGCTGGCTTCTGTTAACCTATAATCTCCTATCTGGCTCTATGAAATTTGTATCTTCTGGGTATTTCATGTAAGTGAGATTATACAATATTTGTCTTTCTGTGTCTGGCTTATTTCACTTATCATGATGACTTCAGAATTCATCCATGTTGCATTAAGTATCAGAACTTCATTCCTATTTTTTCACTTGTTTTTTGTTTTTGTTTTTAGGAGGTACTGGGGATCGAACCCGGGACCTCATACAAGGGAAGCATGTGCTCAACCACTTGAGCTATATCTGCTCCCCAACTTCATTCCTTTTTACTGCTGAATAATGTTCTGTTGTATGTAGATCCACATTTTGTTCATCCGTTCATCCATTGATAGACACTTGGGTTGCTTCCATCTCTTGGTTATGGTGAAAAATGCTGCTTTAAACATTAATGCACAAGTATCTGTTAGAGTCCCTGCTTTCAATTTTTTCGTGTTTATACAAGAAATGGGATTGCCAGATCATATGGTAAGTAATTCTATTCTCAACTTTCTGAGGAAGTGCCAAACTGATTTCCACAGTGACTGCACCATTTTACAGGGTCACCAGCAATGCATAAGGGTTTGTATTTCTTCTCTGCATCATTGCCAACACTTAACTTTTAAAAAAATAATAGCCATCCTAGTGGGTGTGAAGTGGTGTCTCATTGTGGTTTTGATTTGCATTTCCCTTATGATCAGTGATGTTGAGCATCTTTTCATTTGCTTATTGGCCATTTGTATATTTGCTTTGGAGAAAGGCCTATTCAAGTCCTTGGCCCATTTTTAAATTGGTTATTTGTCTTTTCATTGTTGTTTGTAGCAGTTCTTAATATATTCTAGATATTAAACCCTTTTTAAATATATGGTTAACAATTATTTTCTTCCATTCTGTAGATTTTTTCACTTTCTTGATAGTGTCCTTTGATGTACAGTAGTTTTTAATTTCTTCCTGTCCTTGACTGTCTTGCCATTTCTTTGGTTCTCCTCAGCAGTGGACCCTTGCATTTTGTTTCCTTTTCTAAGATCATTAACAAATCATGATTTTTCTGATCTCAGCTCAGGACATGGATGCCTGTCTGTGCCAGGCATGGTGATACTTGCTGGGCTTGAAGAGATGGGCATGATGGCATGCCCAGTGAGAGAGACAGAGTTTCCATTTTCCAAAGTCCTTCCACATGTATTCCTTCATGTGATGTCCCAGCTCTGCGTTTCATGTGCTAACTTTCTATTGGGCACGTGTCTTAACCCTTCTGAGCCTCAGTGTTCTCATCCTCAGCTGTAAAATAGGAATAATAACAGCACTTGGTGTGTAAGTTGTTGAGAGGATGAGATAAGATCATGAGCTGTGCACAATGTAAAAGTACCTGATGATGATGACAATGATGATGAATAAGCCCAACGTGAGCACCTGGGAGCTTAGGTCATTCCCCAGCCACCTGACCTCTGATAGCTTAGCAACCTCCCTGTCCAGTGGCATGTAGACTGAGCGAGAGGTCTCCCAGTGCTGTTTTTCTGGCTTGCTGATAATTGTTTCTAATACCAGCCATGATTTATTGATTCACCATTGATCTTTGCATGGGACCAGGGAAATTCTTGGGGCATGAGGACAAAGGCAGCCTTTTCCAGCCCAAGGGTCTTGAGGGGTGTCAGGGCCATTGCCCACTGGTTTGAATGACTGGACTCTGCCTTGCTTGGGATACCTTGCTTCTTAGTTAGAACCGGCCTCCCCCTAGCGGCCCCCTCCCTCTTGTACCCCCTTATTGCTTCCCTCAACACCTTCCCTCGCCCCCCCCCACTGGCTCCATTTGACCTTTAATAAGCGCTGCTTTTGTGCAGAGCTGCCAGTGAGTTACTGCCACGTGAGCAGTTCCCTAGGGCCCACTACCTTCCCAGCCCCTGACCTCACCGCAGCTTGTAAGGGAAAATTACATTTTGATCTACATTCCCCATTTCCATTCTCTGTCACCTGGCTTTGGAGACAAAAGAAAAGAATGTTTTCTTGTCCTTTCTCTCTCTTCTAGGATTATTCCCGTGTGTCTTTCATTCCCTCTCCCCTTCATCTTTTCGCTGTTATTTACTGCTGCTCAGTTGGGGGAAATAAAATGGGCAGGTTAGGGGCCCTCACCTTCATCCATCCCTGGACACGTGGGTCACCAAAGCCCTAGAAGTCAGGGCAAGCTGTCTCCTGAAACTCAGCAGATCCAGCTATCCTGTAAGATACATAATGGTGGGCATATGGCCCTCTGCATTTGTCAAAATCCACAGAACTGTGCAACGCAGAGTGTGAGCCCGAATGCAAACTGTGGACTTTATTTCCTAATAATGTATCAGTATCGGATCATCACTTATAACAAAGATACCACACTAATGCAAGATGTTAATAATAGGGGAAATTGTGCATGTGTTTGGCGGGGGAGGGGGCAGCTTATGGCAACTCTCTGTGCAATTTTTTTGTAAACATAAAACTGATCTAAAAATAAAGTTCATTATTAAAGAAACCAAACAAACCCCCCCCTCAAAACCCACACACATCCTTCCTCAAGGAAGCCCTCCGTATCTGCCCCAGACTAGGCAAGACTCTCCTATTAGAAAGTTCTCACCCCATCCTGTTCCTCTCCTTTCTCCTTCACAGTTCTTTTAAAAATCATAGTCATTACAGAAATATCAGTTGCATGATTAGTAGTCCAGGGTCTGTCTCTTCAGATGACAAGCTTCCACCAGGCAGCGATTCTCCTCTTTGTGTTCACCATTGTGGCTGACACAGAGATGTGCTGCTCAGATCCCCCTTCAAGAAAGGATGCACAATGCCCAGCCATGAGCGTCATCAGAGTCTGCCTCAGTTTTTGAGTGGGACTATGCTGTTCTCAGGGTGGCCCTGGTCAGTGATTGGGCAAAGCAGTGGAGGCCAAGGGTGTGCAGTTCTCTACAATTCAGCAAGGTGATAGGTGGTCCAAAGGTCTGCTCGTCTCCTCCTGATGAGAGACTTTTCTTTCAGGCAGGCTTTGTCAGGGCTCTTCTGTGGTCTGGTGCCACCTCCTTCCCATCCCAGCTTCCTCCCTTTCCCTTTTGCATTTGTGACTCCCCAGTAACCCCTCTTCATTCCTCACTCTGTCTTGGCATCTGCTTTCTGGAGAACCCAGTCTGCCCAGAACCATCTCACTCCGGTGTCTGGCACCTGGTTGGTGCATCATTGGAGTTCTTAAGACATTTCCAAACAAATAAGAGAAGAAAAACCCTCTTGATATGAAGCCTTGGGCACACTAGAAGACTCCAAGTCTTTTGTTGCCATCAAGATGGAATTTTTCATCATTGATCCACTAGCAGGGTGGCTATGGATATGAGGCTGCAACGCCCTTTGATAGACATTTTGGCCAAATGGAGCGTGTTGACAGTGGGGTTGGAAGCATGGTGTGGCAGTTTGATGTAATTATGAATTCCAAAAATATAATTGAATCATGCTTGTAAACTGATCTGTTAATCTGGGCATGATTAGGTTAGGATTAGGGCGTTGAGCCCCACCCCTTGGTGGGTGGGGAATTGAATATAAAAGGCAAGGCAAAGGACAGTTGAAGCAGTCTTTTGAGAAGCAGTCTTTTGAGAAGCAGTCTTTTGAGAAGCAGTTTTGATGTTGGGAAGAAGGCCCCAGGAGAAGAGGAGCAAGCCGTTCACCTGATCGTCTACAGCTGACCTTGTGGAGGAAACAGGAGCTAAGCCCGGAGAGAAACGCAGCCCCGGGAAGAGAGGAACCCCAGAAGCCTGAGCGCTGGCAAACGCCGGCAGCTGTCTTGCTCTAACACGTGGCAATGGACTGTGGTGAGAGAAGAAACTTAAAGCTTTATGGCCTGGTATCTGTGGACTTCTACCCCAAATAAATACCCTTTATAAAGACCAACCCATTTTTTGGTATTTTACATTAGCACCCCTTTGGCTGACTAATACACATGGTAAAGGGCCTGGAATGATGTCATTGGTGGAGAGAGAATGTGGTTTTTGAAGAAAAGAAGACCTCAATGGGAACATCAAGGAGGCCAGTGTGGCTATAGCAGAGACAGTGAATAGAACAAGACTGGACATGACTTCAGAGAGCTGCCTTCAAATGTTTGAAAAGTGGAGTCTTATTCTGTGCAGCTTGACAGGGGAAAGCTTGGATGCTAACCCCTCTTTATCCTCCAGGTCTCATCTTAAATGTCACTTCCCCTAGTAAGCCTTCCCTGAACCTCCTCTCCTCCCTCCCCAAGACTGGATCAGGCCATCTTAGCATGTCACATCTGTTCTTCTTCTAATCATTTTGTGAAGGCAAGTCCAAGTCCAACTCATTCACCAGTGTTTTCCCATCACCAAGAACAGTTCCACACTCATAATAGAAGCCACATGGAAGAAGAAATGATGGAACCAGTAGGTGCACGTTTAAAAAGGAACACTGAGGGCTCTGGAGACATCCAGACACTATAGGCAGGACTGACAGCTCAGGAGTTTGGAATTTATCCTCCCCAGTGTGATAGAGTTGGAGTCAATTGTGGTTTCCCTATACATGGCTCTTCTGCCCCTTATATTGAACCTATAGTTAGTACTAGAGTTGATAGTTAAGTCCAAGAGACTTGAATCTTTGGTCTGTCCATGTGTCATTTGGGCCCTGAATCTCAACAGAGTTGCAACACCTACTCTCCAGTTCATTGGACTCACCCAGGACAATGAACAAGGAAATGATGATGAGCAATGCCCACCCCAAGGAACAGGGAGAGTCTACAACTGCAAGCAAAATAGTCCCATCCATCTGCCCCATGGGATCTAAGACCCCTCTCAATTAGAGGTGGAGTGGGCATCACCATCCCAGAATCCTCAGGATTGGGGAATGAACGATGGACTAGAGTAGACTTACTGTTGTTCTGCTGTAGACTTATTGTTATTATAGCAGTGGAAGAACCTTTATCATTGATGTGGAAGCATTGGCCACTGGAGGTTCTGAGGGGAGGGAGAGGGAAAAATAGGTGTAATATGGGGGACATTTTTGGGACATTGGAATTGTCCTGAATGACATTGCATTGACAGATAACAGGCCATTATATATCTTTTTTTTTTTTTTAAAGATTTATTTATTTATCCCTCCCTTACTGTGTCCATTTGCTTTGCATTTTTCTGTGTCTGTTTGTCTCCATTTTGTTGGGTCATCTTGCTGCGCCAGCTCACTGCGCCGTGCGGGTCGTCAGCTCACCACACCATGCCGGCCGGCTTGCCTTCACCAGGAGGCCCTGGGAGTTGAACCCGGGGCCTCCCATATGGTAAATGGGAGCCCAACCTATTGAGCCACAGCCGCTTCCCAGCCATTATATATCTTGTCATAACTTAGAATATTGTGTGGGATAACTATAATGTAAACTATAAAAAGAAGAAAAGGAACAAATGTGGACTCCATTGAAACACTTCATAACCTTGAGCCCTGTCCAGCAATGAAATGGGCTGGGGCTGCCTCAAAGCGCTGGCTAAACACAGCAGGGACACAAACTCAGGTCTTTGCTCTCTGGTCTCTCCAAAGCTCCCTTGTACTTGTGAGTTTTACCTCTTGCATTCTTCCTGCTTCTCTTGGCATCTTTGTCTATTGAGAGGGACTCGAATTGTGCTCTAAAAGGGACATCATGGAGTAGAATTGATTTTTCCATCTACTAGGAAAACAGATACAAGCCAGAATATTTATGAGATACCCTGACTAATAACGTTTTGGCTCCTCGCAGGCTCTCAGACCATTTCCTTAATAATAGCTACCATTTACTGAGCATTTAATAAGCACAAGACACTTTGTTAGAAACATAACATACAAATCTCTAAGCCTCAAAACAGCTACTTTAGGTGGGAATTATCTGTCCAATAGGAGAACTCAGTGGTTTTTTTCCATAACCACTTTGGAATTCAGAGCTAACATCTCATTGCTTAAGGGAGCCAGTCTAGGTATCCACCCAGCTCAGTGCATGCATTTCTACTGCAGATTCCTAACCAGGGGTCTGTGAGCTTGGATCGAAATTCAAAAAAACATTATTCTTGTGGGGACGTGTTGGTACAGGTGTGATATATTTATTAAATACACAGTATAGTGTGGACTTAGTAAGGGGACTGTGGTTTTCACCTGATTGGCAAAGGGGTCCGTGGAACAAAAAAGGTTAAGAACCCCTGCAGTAGACTGACCCAGATGGTGGGATGAGTATCTTCCCACAGTAGTCAGTGCAACGCAGGTGGTTCTGATAAACACCCCAAGAAACCAGGTGTGACATTTATGTTTGGACTTAGTCCCAGAACTGTGTAACACACAGAAAGCCCCAGTGAGCAAATGTAAGGCTTTAATTTCATTATCCAGTTTTTTTTAGAGTCTTGAATAAAAGGGGAGTGACATTCAGAAGTACCTCCTAAATCATCAGAGAGAGAGATTCAATTATGTTTGCTGTCATTTGCATTAAGTGTACTTTGAAGAATGCTAATTTTCTAAAAATTGGTTACCTGAGTATGATAAAAAAAAAAAAAAAAGAAACCTCTCCCTAATCAAACAAGCGTTAGTTCCCTGAAAATCTCAGCAGTGGGGAAATTCAAGCCTGTGAGGTCTAGGATCTTCTCTGGGAAATTAGGTTATTTTGTGTGAGGTCCTAAGTAAAAGTGTGAGAGTCCTGATACATTTTCTTTTACATTTATAAAATAAAGCAAAAGTGGCATCCAAATAAGGAAACCAGCAAAGTCAGTGTATGCATATTATGTTATTGATAACGGGTCATGTATAATTCATCTTCACACATCAGGCTTGGCTTCCTGGAAAACGTGTGAGCCTGCTTTCACCAACTTCCAGGCGATGGGTTAGAGGGCTGGGAATGCGTGTGGGTCTTGAGGAAATCAGTCCCAGGGTAGAGGCAAGTTGATGTCACAGGTGAGGGCAGGTACTTTAGTTAGGGTGTCTTTGGAGTCAGCAGAAACCCACTGCACCTAGCTCACATGCCTTCAGGACTTTACTATGAGATGCAGAAAGGTCTCATGGGAATCCAGAGAAAGCAGAAAAGCAGGACCCAGAAAGGGCAGTCTGAGTACCAGGGACCAGTCACGTGGTGGTTATAAACACACGCTCCCCCAAGTGCTTGCTGTGTGACCTCAGGTGAGTTACTTGGCCTCTTTGTGTCTCGTCTCCTTGCAAGGGAGATCATAATGTATATACTGCTGCTGTCCATATTAAATGGACTAATGACTGTGCTGAGCACAAACTGCTCAATAAATGTTCACTCATTATTATTATAACATTTTTCCTAACTTGCCTTTGCGCACCTGCTTCATCTTCTTTCTGCTTCCGCCCTCATGGTGGCCCTTGAGTGTACACACCTTTCTTTGCTGTAGCAGCTGTAATGCCCTAGAAACCGTCAGCTCCTCCTCTCAGTTCAGTTTGCTAAGAGGGAGACTCTGATTGACTCATCCACCTAAAACATGGGCCGCTGCTAGTCCACGCTGGGCTACCTCTGGGGTAGAGACCCTCCCAACTCCCCATGTCAGGATGGGGGTCAGTGGTCTCCTGTCCACTCAGCAAGGCTGGGGGTGAGGAGTCACCCAGGAGAGGGCAGAGGTGGGCAGATCTCTGGAGCTACAGGTGAGCTCACTTCTGGCTGGGAACGAAGGGAAGCCTGTAATGGGCCACATGAACAGGATGTGGGTGTGGTGCAGTGGTTAGGGCCAGCCACTTAAGGAGTCACAGGTGCGTATTGTCGCTGTACCTACAACTGACTAATGGACTAGAAAAAAATACCAACATACATATAGATAGCTATGCCTACTGAGGAAGAGAGAATGCAACAGAGAATTCAGTGAATCTAGGGGAATAGTATATGGGTGTTCAGAAAACTATTCAACTTTTCTGTTGGTTTGAAATTGTTCAAAATTTTAAAAAATGGTAGAAAAGCCACAGCGAAGACATTTACCAAATAATACAAATATTTCCATAAAAAATATATATAAATATATAAAATGAGTAGTAAGCAAGCAAGCAAGCTCTGGACTCACCAAATCCCAGATCTGCTTTCATACTCTGTAAGACATTTTTGTCTTTTTGAGCCTCCATTTCCACATCTCTTAAATGGGGCCATAATACTGCCTCGTAGCTTACTTCAGGGGTTTTCTCAATTGATAGGTACGCCCAGCTGGACTGATGTTCAGCTGGCAGGGATTGGTTTAAGGGTGCAGGATGCAGGTTATTGCAGCTAGCATCCCCTCTGACGGGTAGGTTACCCCAGTTGTTAAAGGTTCGTGTATTCTTCTTGACAACGACACGGAGTAGGAGCCAAATTCATGGACACTGTTTTCATTCCCATCACCATTATCAAGGTTACTTCAGCATCATCCCTGAGCCCCATCGGCCTCTCCGTTCTGGGGAAACAAAATGAATGAGGTTTCAGGAGTAAATGCTGGATTCGGGGAAGGGGGAGGTGGCGTGGGTGTTTTAGGCACTGGGGGAACAGTACCATCCCTCCGTGAGCGAGAGGAAGAAACTTCAGCAGCCTTTCAGGTGTTGCTCCCTTGGTCCTGAAGGAATTAGCTCTATTTGCAAACTAAACACTACTGCAAGCTGAGAAAGGGAAGGAGGCCCAGGCTGGAGGGCTGAGGCCTGGGGCTTGTGTCCCTGGGTGGGGAGAGGAGGGGCTTAAGGGGAGAGGAGCACACTCTCCCTAGACATAAAGGCGTTCTGTCCCAAAGAGGGTAGAAGAACAAGACTTCAGCTGCTGGCTTTTAAATGCTGATGCTGCTTTAACCTCATGCTGCTACACTTTCTTGGTATTGCCTCAAGAGCCTTCAAAATAAACTTGAAAAATATTTGAGACATAAGTAGGTGATGGATGGATGGATGGTGGATGGATGGATGGATGGATGGATGGATGGATGGATGGATGGATGGGTGGGTGGATGGATTCAATGGATAGATGGAAGCATGAACTGTGAAAGAATGAGAAGTCCTTGCAAAATGAATAAGTGGATGATATATTTGAATTAATAAATGACGAATGATTACTGGAAGTAGGGAGAATGATTAATTAATTGATGAATAGTAAGAAAGTTTATTGAGGGCTTCCCAAGTACCACTCTGCTAAACAATTAACATATATCATCTCATTTAATCCCCACATCAACTCTGAAGTGGATGGCATTGGCACCTTCAGTTTGTAGATAAGTACTTACCTCAGTAGGTAAGAAACTAAGGTATAGAGAGGTCAAAGAATTTGTCCAAGTTCATATAACTAGGAAGTGATGGAGGCAGCTTCTAACCACTATGGGTTCACCATGGACTAGAAATGAGTGGACTTATTCTAGTCCATGCATAGCTGTTGGTCTCAACATCTCAAGCTAGGTTGGAGATTGATTCATTCATTCCACAGATATTTAATGAGCACGTACTATGTTCCAGTTATTGTTCTAGGTGCCATGTATACATCATGAACAAGCAGATACCTTTCCTCCATACATAGATTATGCTTCAGTAAGGGAGGCAAACAATAAATGCGTGTGTAATTTTAGAGAGAGGTAAATACTATGCAGAAAAACAAAGCAGGCAAGGGTGATGGGGTAGTGGTGGTATGGAGGGTAGTTATTTTAGAGTGGTCAGGGAAGACTGTTCAGAGGAGGTGATATTTAACAAAGACCTGAATAATGAAGAGTGCAGCATGCAGAGATCTGGGAGGAGAGCAGTCCAGGCTGAGAACAGTACATGCAAAGGTCCTGAGGCAGGAATGAGTGTGGCAAGTTTGAAGAATAGCAGAGGCCAGCATGGTTAGATTGGTGGGACCACTGGAGTGAATGTGATAAATGATGTGGTCAGAGAAAGAGAGAGACAGGTGCCAGATCATGTAGGGCTTTATAGGCCAGAGTAAAGGGAATGCATTTTGTTTTAAGGGAGATGGTATGTGATTGCATGGTTTTGAATAAAGGAGTATAATTCAAAGATATGATTTGACTTACATTTTAAAATACCACTCTCCTGTGGGTTATTACATCTCTCTTTTTCCTAATCCAGTGAAACAATCTCGTCAGCAAGTGCTTGTCTTCCTTTGAATGAGTCCAGCTGTCACCTCCTTCCCTTTTTTCTTCTCTTTCTCCTTTAGAGCTCATCCATCATTGGCTCTGCCACCTGTTGGTGCCAGGGCATTTGTTGGAAACCATCCTTTCTTGTTGTGTTCTCTTTTCTCCTGGGGACCCTTGGCCTGGCTACTCATCCCAAAGGTCCAGCCAACAGGAAAGAAAAATGACAAGAACCTATATGTCCAACCATAGGGGACTGCTAAGCAAATCCATTCACCATAACACCTTCTGCCATCAAAAATGATGTTGGGGAAAAGTAATTGATGATGTTATACCAATAATGTGGTAGCTACTTGAACATATATTGTGCACTGGGCTCAGTGTTAATAATGTGCATATTTTATTTCAGTCCTCTCAACACTGAGAGATTGGTTCCACTTTTGTCCCCAGTTTATAGATGAGAAAATTAAGGATTAAGCATCTTGCCAAAAGCCACGAAATTAGTATATAGTTCAGCAAGAATAAAATATAGGTTTTTCTGATTACAAAGTTCATGTTCTTAGCTTAAGTTATATCCCGTTGGAATATAACTATGCTGTATTGTTAGCTGAAGAAGGCAGGTTATTAAATAACAAGTGCAGCCTTAAGCTCATCTTTTTTCTCTTTTTAGTTCAAAAGGACATGCAGCTAAATGTTAAAAGTTGTTATCTTTGGGTAGTTAATTAGAGGAAATTTTTGTGTTTATGATTTTTGTAATTAGAGCTAAACAAAGGCAATAAAAAGCTCTCCGTGTGTTTTTCTGTGCTACTCAGCCCCTCTCTCTTCCTCCCCTGTGGTCTTCAGACTGGCCCTGGGGTCCTCTGTGATTATAAAGCTAGCATGACCTCTTCCCCTTGGCCTCCCAGCTTTGCAATTTCAGCACAATCCTCTAAATTGTTTAAGATTTTGCTAGCATTCTAGATGCTGAGTTAGATGCAAAATTTTCACCTCCAGAAACAAAAGTGTCGTTTCTTAGCTAGAGGCTTAAATAATACATTTTCAAAAGACACAGGTGCCTAACACTTTTGCCATTTGGGGTATACGCTTGATAATGGCCTCAGCTCCTGGGGCCAAGGCCACGGTTCCTTGGTGTTAAGAAAGGGACTTGAGTCACTCATGAAGGTCTGCAGTGTGTGAGGCTCTGCTTGCTAACACTAAGATCTGAAATCACCCATCTGTCCAGACCCACCAGTCTCAGGGCACGGAGATCTCCCTGCCCTGTGTTTGGAGGTAATTTCAGTGTAAGGTAACTGCTGGGCTCTCCTAATCATTCATTCATTCATTCATTCATTCATTCATTCATTCATTCATACATACAAAAAGGCAATATTTATTGAGCACTGACTCTTACCTAGCTCCATGCTAAGTGCTGGGACTTCAGCAGTCAGGAAGAATGACTCATCCCTGCCTTCATGGCTCATAGTCTATGGGGAAGACAAACACTGAACAGATGTTCACATGTTTAAATATGACAGAGCATGGAAAATCAGGATGCTGTAGGGCATGTGAGAGGGGCACTAACCGAATCCAGGAATTCAGGAAAGGCAGCCCCCAGAAGCAGTGTTTAAACTGATCATGGAAGGATGAATAGGAATTCATTAGGTGAAAAACGAGGAAGAAGAGGGGTAAAGCAGAGTATAATTGCCTGCCTGAAAGAATGAATGGAGTGCAGGTGCAAGGCAGAGAATGGGCTGGAAGGGAAACCTCAGCCAGAACCAGAAGGGTCCAGTAGACCACATGTGATCCTAGGGATGATGAGAAGGGAGCTGTTGAAAGATTTATCTTAAAGAAAAATTTTATTTTTAGGTGATATCACCAACCAAAGGCAGTTAGAACTGAGAATGAAGTTGCTTCTCTGGAATAGAGGATGTGTTTGTGTTAATGCATTGTTCTTTCATTCAACAAATATTCTTGAAGTATCTACTGGTAACGGGTACACTCCTGGATTTGGGGGAAATGAAAGAGAGCAAAGATCTCTAACCTTATGGAGCTTACAGTCTGGTGGGGGGAGATAGGCAATAAGCAAAAGAGCAAATAAATCGATAATATAATAAGAGCCATGAAGAAGAGTAACGTAGGGTAAGGGGTGTAGAAGGCCAGGGAGGTGAAGTGGGGCCATGCTATTTCTAGGATGTGGTCAAGGACATCCTCCAGAAGGTAACATTTGAGCAGGAGCCAGGGAGCGAGTCAGACCTGACCTTCTGATGTGCTCTCCACATCATGTAGTTTTTGGGTGGCCAGGTGGGGTTGGGAGGCAGATGGTGCTTTGGAACTATTAGGAAGGTTGACCGCCTTGGTCAGTCGGACCCCTGACCTTGGGCCTGACCAAACATGACATGTTCAACCACACAGTTCACATCCCATGCTGAGTTGCCTCCCTGACGGTTGAACAGTTGCTTTTACTTCATCTCCAGGTCACCACTTGCTCTACTGGGCACAGGTACTTATTGACCTTTTTATTTAACAATAAAGATAAGCCTGATCAAATGCAGAGTGGAACTGCCAGCGGTGCCTGAGCACTTTACAGCGATGTGTGGCTGAGATGGAAATCTCCTGGTGATATAACAGGCATCTATTAGGAAAACTGGTTCAGCGCTTTGCTCGTTAGTTAGAGCCACCTGATGAAGTCAGCAGCAGCCAGTCTGTGTTCTTTCTTTCCTTTTAAAGATATAAAACAGTAGCATTATCTTTATCAGTTTCTACTTCTAATATTATTAAAACATGCTCTTTCAAAATCCCCTCCTGCGGCTCCCCGGTGTGCTGTCCTGTACCCAGTACCGGCTGGCGTTTAAGAGTACAGGTTTGATGTCTCATGTTCGGTGTTTGACTCACAGCTCTTTTGCTTACAAACTGAGTGACTCTGGACACGTCACTTCACTTTTCTAACCCTCAATGTCTTCAGCCATAAAATGGGGATAATCACACCTACCTCCCTGAATAGTTGAGAAGATTAAATGAAATGGTAATTCTAGCACATTTTTGGAATGGTTCCCAAAATGTACTGCAGAGAATAACTTAGGGAGTCTGGTAGAGTTCAGATTCATGTGTCCCATCAACCTCTGACCCCATAAACTTGGGATGGTGATTCTCAGGTGATTTTCATGCAAAGGGTTTCTTAGGATACACTTTGAGAAACATTGCTTTATACTGCTGTGTCTCTGAAATTTTTCTCCTGCTTTCTCAGCCTGGATTGAGCAATGCTCAACTCTGCCTTTGCTTCAAGACTCACAATAAATTGCCTCCCCTGATTTTGCCAGGTTTTTCTATTTCCTGTGATGGCCCTCACAACTTTATCTCACCTCTCTTATGATGCCTTCTGTTACAGGTTACAGAATAAATATGACCTGCTAGAACGCTGAAAGGAATGCAGATATACTATACTTATATTTTACTATATATATTCACCATATATTACTTTCATGGTAATGGAGATACATAATATCATCATAGAGATAGATGGTATATTTCATGTGTCTCCATTCATCCAGCATCTCTTGTATACCAGGCATAGCGCTCAGTACCAAGGACACATCAGTGAATCAGATAGACAAGCCCTCTAGGCACAGAACCTGGAGTCTGTTGGTTGCTGCTTCCATAGACTGAAAGCTCCTCCTAAGTTCTTTGGCTTCTAACTTTCACAGTAATCCAGTCACCACAGAGTAGAACAACATCCAAGTTTTTGAAGGACGTGGGCTGAAACCAACTTGTGCCTATGGCTGATAGTCAAACACCCTCTCCTTGAAACCGAGTTAATTCTCTTTGTGTATTTTCATCTTTTACCAGCCAAGCCATTATCTGCTCCCCTGGGTTTGTACATTTGTCACATTTGCAGCATCTGGAATAATATCTTTGGGTTTTTTTCATATAGTCATCTCATCTAGCTAATTTCCTTTGTATTTGATTGCTTTTTTGAAAATTCAGTTTCCACGAGAGGGAGCATTATGAATTCCTCCGTGATTTTATTATATAGAGACTTACATCCATTCATCCAGTCATCCATCTAAAAGACTTTAATTTCACTCCCATCCATGTGCCGGGCACTGTGCTGGCTTAAGCCTCCCCCACTCCAGGTGCTCGATAAATGTTGGTGGACTTGTTGTTATATTGGCAAATACTCTCCATTTCTGGCTCTGGGAGTTTTCACTGGGTGATGTGTATGTGAGTGTCATTGACCCAGGCGTTTCTGTCATGCAAGCCAATGGTGCATTAACTGGCTTTGATGCAGAGCCATCAAGGACATTAGAGCTCTATTATCTTCAATGCACCAGGACGTGTTGTGCAAGACCAAAACATTGATGTGCCAGCATAGGAAGAAAGGGATGCAGATTTTTACATTTGCAATAAAACTCCCATCAATCACATCACCAAGACTTGGAGCTACTGAACTAATATCTGAGCCGTAAGACTGCACTTTCTCTGACTTTCCTGTCATAGGAAATGTTTGTGCATCCCAAATCTCCAGCTGGTACAAACACTCAAAGACAAGGGAGAAGGGAGTATAAACAAGGAAACAGAAACATCCTGTAAACCTGCCCAAAGTATACAAACTATTGAGCTTTTAAGCATTTATGGAGTCCCAGATATATATTGGGTCCGTATCCATTCTTCATCCCACTTGGAATGTTTCCCAGACAATCAACATGACCCAAGGATGGAACTGAAGTAGCAACGTTGATGTCATCATCACTGTCATCATTATCATCATCATCATAGCAAACACTCATAGGTGCCCAAAGAGCTTCCTATATATTATCTTTATTCCTTGCAACCAACCACTTTATAGGAGAGGTACTGTTATGAACCCCATGTTACAGATGAAGAAACTAAGACACAAAGAGAATAACTTTCCCAAGTAAATGTCAGGGCTGGCGTTGGAGCCCAGTTCTGGTGTTGAATACCTAAGGCAGGTAGGTGAGCTGCCAATTAGATTATCTCCTTGTCAAAAATCACAGTTTCAAAGATTGAGGGCCATTTGCTTCAGCCAGTTGAGTTGCCAAGACCAAAGCTGATCTTTGGTTGATCTGGGGATCCAAATGTGAACCAAACAGGTGATCAGATCCTCGCCTGATGCTTGTCTCCTATGACTGTTGAAGGAATCCCAAACTGACCATGAGTGTGGGCCTGAATCATGGGTTAATATTCTCATGAGTTCTGAGGACAGGCCAACACCATTATACCCAAGGCATAGCCTATGCCCTCAAGCAGCTCATGGGAGGGGGGGAGATGGGATGGAAACAGACTCTGGTAGGGGGGGCACAGGGCTGCGGGGCTAGAGGAGGACTAGAAAAAATCTATTTTAAGGGAAATTTTCCTCAAAGAACAGGTTGGACACCTGTCTTCTTGCCAATTGTGCATTCATTAATTGCTGCTTTTTATGAAGCAGTCAGGGAAAGGTTCAGAATTCCAAGGGACAGAAATCAATCAGGGCAGTTTTTTCCCGACAAATCCCTTTATTTTCTACTCAAGGTACCATTAAGAAATAATCAGATATTGCCCAATTGGTTTCTCAGTTTTCTGCTCATGAGGCTCTTTCCTTAAATATTTCAAAAGTAGAACTGAAATTAAAGCATCCCCATCTCCCTTCTTCTGCCTTTGTTTTGGGAAAATGGGACAGAATGAGGCTCATCCAGGCTAACCTCCTTGGCCATGACCTGGTCATTACTTCACTGCTTCTCCCCCAGGAGGGGTGAGCTGCTCTTTACTTTATATATAGGATGATTGACAGTGATGACATTCACTTGCAGTTTTTATTTTTATTTGGGCATTAAGAGGAAGGCTTCCTCTACACTGTGATAGAAATATTGCAAACTGGAAAGCATGTAAACTTTTCATAACGTAAAGATGAGTTTAAGGGACAGCTTGTGATTTTGTTTCTTCCCATGTTGTAACACATAGAAATTATCTCATGAGCATAGAATGGCCCAAGTCTTATGGTACTATGATTCCCAAGTGACAATTTGTTCAGCTCAGTATATATAAAGGAAGGAAGCAATGACACATGGAAAATACCTAAGAGTTCCCTGCCTGCTAAAACAGGACTTTCCATGGGTCCCCTGACACATACGTGCAGGAAGGAACATCTATACCGATTCCTGAAGGATGAGTAAGAGTTAGCTAGGAGGAGGGAAGGGGCACAAATGTCTCAGATAAAGGCAATGTATCTGTAAAATCCAGAGGGAGGAGTTAATCCAATGTTCCCCAAGGTGTTACAGTGACTCAAAGGTAGAAAGCAAGGAGAGTATTAGGGAAATGAGGTTGAAGGGAAAAGCAGGGGCCAGAATATGGAGAAACGATCTTGTCACAATAACTCTGATAATGTTAAAAGTTGCAGAATGGAGATGGAATTGAGAAGGAAATATTTGTTGTAAAGGGAAGACTTCTTTTTAGGAAAAACTTCAAGCATTTCTTATGTGTTTAAATTCCCGTTTCTTGACCAATTTATGAATCCTACCTTCATGTCAAAGCAAGTCTTATCTCAGACACCCTAGCTGACTCCTAATATTTCCACGGGAATACTGGCTGGTGTAACTTTATCTACAATACCATGTCTCCCACATCAGTGGTGCTGTTTGCATTTTCTGCATCATCAACTATTAAAGCCACCCAGCCTACCTGTGGTTCTCTCTTTGGTCAAAGACCCTTATATGTACTTCCTCCCTCATGATTCCATGTAATCCCACTTGTGTTTCTCCTCTGGAAGAGGCATTTCCTGAAAAGGTCTCTGAGTTTGCGTGGGTGTGTAAGGGGTATTTCACTAAGACCATACACGCCATTAAGAGAACATCTGAGTCTTTTCTTCAAACCACCATTTCTACCCTCAAATTCTGCAGACAATGTGGACAGTTTTCTTTACCTATCCTAGAGAGGCAGAGGGAGCTGTTTCCTCTGGGCCTTGCTCTGGTTCCTGCTTAGATTTCAAGGGGGTAGGGGAAATGTCCCTTCTCCAGGTTCATGAAAAGAAGAGAGAGAGATTGTCAACCTTGGTCCAGCCAAACCTTCACCCAATAATATGTCCTTGTCCTGACTGATCCAGATCAACTCTCCCCCTCTTTGGTGATGGAATGAGGGAGGGCAAAGCTCTGTGAGTGTGACTAAACAAATCTACTTCTACTTTCAGTTCTTTTTCCTATTGCTTGTCATCTGGGCATATAACAGCCATGCTCAGAAGAATCCAGTGCAGTATGAGATAAATCTTGTCTGGACTGGGATAATGCAGGCCCTGAGTGCCATGCTCAGCCTATGTCTCCATTGGCCCTTGTGGGACTGAACACTGGCCTGTTCAAGAGGAAATTGTTATGCTCTGAAACCTTGGGGAGGGCTTTTCACATTGACCAAGACCTTACCAGATTCTAAAAAGCCTAAAAACATTCCTACAATTTGGAGGCATAATTGGTTAAAGTTTTGGGGAGGGGGACATGTGTTGCGAAGATGTTGTAATGGAAAGTACAAGTTAGTTTCACTGCATAACAAACCACCCCAAAGACAAATGGCTTAAAATAATGAGCATTTATTATTATTGATCACAAGTCTACAGTTCAACTGGGAAGTACTTCTACTGATCTAGGACAAGATGAGCTGATCTCATCTGGGTTTACTCATGAATCTGTGGTCAGCTCATGGTTGGCTGAGGCCTGGCTAGTCTAGGATGCCCTCACTCACATTCATAATGTTAGCTGGTTGTTGAATGATGCAACAAGTGATGACTGGGCCATTTCTCTCTCATCATCCAACAGAGTAACCCATACTTATTCACAATATAAAATGGAAGTTTGCAAGGCCTCTTGAGTCCCAACCTTAGAGCTGGCATACACTCACTTCTGCTGCATCTTCTTGGCCAAAACAAGTCAAAAGATCAGCTCCTATTCAAAGGTTGGGAAAGAGATTGCACCTCTTCTTATTGGGAGGAGTTTCAAAGTCACATTGCAAAGAGCATGGCTACAGGGAAGGGTGAAGAATTGTGGATGCTTTTGCAATTGCTCTCCTCTAGACCTTAAGGAAGCAAAAGAGACATAAAAACTGTGAAGTGAGTTTCATAGCATGTGCAACTGATTTTATGGATTTTTGACAGATCTGTCACATTTCTGAAAGTTATAAGAGACGTTTTTCCCTCTGAGAAGGCAGGGTGGGGAGGCAGAGCACACTCCCTGTCCCCCACCATTACCCTCCAAACTCCCAATACCCCACCCCCTGCCCTAGGCACCTCTAATCCAGGATCAGCTCTACCTGTGTTTAATGGAGTCAATGGGATTAAGTCAACCAATGGAAAGAACATGCTGGGATGTGCATGAGGCAGAAAGGGGTCATACATAGACTCTTGCTCTGCTTCTTGGCTCTGCCAGCTGCTCATCTGCCTTACAGACACATGAATCAGAGCCTTTCCAGAGAGCTAGCTCAGGCCTGCCAATGCCACAAAGGTATTTAATATGGGAAAATTTTAATCTCGTTTGTTTTCCCATGTTTCGTCCTAACGACAAATCATTTTTAATGGGAGACTAGGGGGTGGGAAAAAAAAAGATGCAGCAAATCTTGGCTGACGGTTTTATCACCAGTCTCAGATCCCTGGTCCCAGGATTGGATTTGCCACCAACTGCAAATCATCCTGAGTAAGATGCACCAGAAAGGGAAAGAGGAACTAAACCTGGGTTCTCCTGGAAGGCCAGCAGTGCCCTGTGCCTCCCATTTATCCAACCCCCCAATAAGAATTTGGGGACATCTATTATATTCCAGGTGTTTTCACATTCTAACCCTCTCCATAATCCTGCAGGGAAGGGAATTTGATGTATGTGGAAATTGACTCTCTGAGCCCCCGGTGACTTGTCCAAGTTCACATAGCTAGTACATCATGGAGCAGGGATGTAAATCAAGGTCTATCTGACTCCAGAACCTCTTTATTAACCTTGGCAACCTGCTGCCTCTCTTTACATATTACAAAATATTTCCAATTTCTCGATAGTTACAGTCGCTAAGATTTGAGAGATCGAAACTTGATTTCCCCTAGAGAAGTCTAAATATGTTTCCAAAGTATGTTTACGTAGATGGAGAGACTCACTTCAGTATGAAAAAACATGTGGGTCCTGGCAGGGCCAAGGCTAGACCCCAGACCTCCTGACGGCACGTCCATGTTTCCTCTGTTGTAGCATTCACAGCATCATGCTCCCTTATTTCCCATAAATGAGACAGAACGCAATGGGCCCTGGCTCTGACTCAGCTCTCACCTGGATCACTTGAAATGCGTTGAACTCTGTGGTTAAAAGGCCAGTGGTCTGAGGATGCCAAAGGAGACTTGGGTTTCTAAGATGGAATCATGGTGGTGAGCCATGTAACTTCTTATTTTATTTTAAAATTATACTTACCTTTGAAATTACACAAATAGTACTTGAAATACATCTGTAGCATTTTAAAGCAATTCCAAGATATCATCTCATTTCACTCAAAAATAATTTGGTGAATATCTCTAATAGATGAAGACTTTTCTGAAAACACATTCACAGTCATATGGCTTCTGGTATCATTAGCTTCTTCATCTGTGAAAATCCATTAAAGGGCAATAAATGAGAAATTGTGGTCAAAAGTGTAAGTGAAGAGCCAGGAAGTATTATTGCACATAATCAAGACTTAGGAGAGTTTCAAGGAGGAGGTGGATGGTCAAAACCATCAAATGTTTCTGAGAGGTGACGTAGAAGGAAAGCTAAAACCTGACTATTGAGCTTGGCATTGGGAAGTCTTCTGGTGTTTCTAGAGTGGCTCTCATGGAGTCTTGTGAATGGAAGTGAGGGGTGAGGAAGTAGATGTAGTGAATACAGATGATATTTTCTAGACGTTTGACTGAATAAAGTAGCTTGGGGGAAGCTTCTGCTATTGGGGAAAGCCAGGGTTGAATGAAAATGCTGTTTAGGGCAGGGAAACATGCATTTGTCATGGGAAGGGAAGGTCTAGTTAAAAGGATGAGCTTGAACATGTAAGAGAGAGAAGGAACAATTGATGGGTCAAGGTCTTAATGAAGTAGGAAGAGTTGGGATCAGCAGCACGAGAAGATTTGGCCTTAGAAGGGAGAGTGCTTCCAGCATCCGTATATATTGAGCTCCTTTTATGTTCCAGACCCTGTACTGGGCACTGGGGGAAATGGCGAGAAACCAGGCCCACCTTGTCTTCGAGGTTTTCACCGTCCACTGGTTGCTAAGAGCTAAGTAAACAGTTATGGCCATTATAATATGTGGTGTCTCAGCCAGTCATGCAGAGAAAGTCGGGGAAGAATTGCTGAAAGGAAACTCTAAGATGAGACTTGAAAACTTGAGTACAAATAGTCAGGTGAGGAGGAAGAGGAAAGCACATTCCTGGCTGAAGAAGCAAAGTGTGCAAAGGTCTTTGAAGCAAATGTGTTCCAGCTTTTACAAAACCCCAGGAGGAACAGACACAGGTAAGTGTAGAAAGGGAAGGCAGAGTTCCCAAAGTGCATATTGAATGGCTTATGTTTTCTTGGAGACTAGGAGGCTGGTGGAGCTAATGAGAATGTTGGAGACAGAATGAATAAGGGCTGCAAGGATGAAGATGAGGTGAGCCAATTTATTAAGTGCTTGAAGGGCAGGCATTGACCTGCAACCTGTAGACAATTTTCTACTTTTCACCTGCACTGTCATCTCTTTGCCCAGGTCACCCTCAACTCTCCTTTGAGGCACAGAAATAACCTTCTCTTCAGTCTTTGCCCATCCATTCTCATCCCATCCGTGTCCTTCTCCATGTAGCAGCCTTTTAAATAGATCATGTAACTCCCTGCTGCACACCCTCTCATAGCTTCCCATGCACTTAGGAAAAAATCCAGACCCTCTGCCACATTCTCTAGAGTCCTGGGTGATTTGTCGGCCACCTCTCCAGGCTCATCTTGAGTCTCTCTCTCTCTCTCTCTCTGCTCCAGCCATTCTGCCTTCTTTCAGCTCCTCCCCAGATGTAGCACGCTTCCTCTTACCCCTGGGCCTTGGCATATAGACCTCCTCTGACGAGATCACTCCCAAGTCTGTTCCCATCTTCCAACCCTTGCTCCCCAACTCTAGCTTCATGAATCCCTTCCTTCCGCGACTTACTTAAACCTCAGGCTTGCTCTTTAGACCTCACCTTAGTCATCGGCAACCCCAGGAAGACCTCTCTGACCTCCCAGACCAGATGATGTCACCCTCTAAGAATTCTATATCTCTGCATCGTGGGCACTTAATAAAGGGACAGTTTTACAATTAAGTGCCTAACTATTTGACATCCCTCTCAACCATTATTGTACGCACCACAAAAGCAAAAACCGTGTCTGCATTTTTTCTCACTGTTATGATCCCAGGATCCAACCCAAGTCTCGACATACAGTAGGAGCCCAATAAATAGTTTATGAATGAATGAATGCATGCATGGATATTAGTCCTCCCTGAAAAAGCATTGTGCCCTTAGCAAATCTTCGTGGAACTGTTGATTCAATCCAGTTTCATCTCAGCATGCACAACCTTTTTCCTCCCAAATGTGTCCATGTGATGATGTTCGTCTTTTTGTACAAGTATATCAACTCCTCCCCTCTGCCCCTGCATGCACGTGGGTGAGCCCGACCCAGCCCCGGTAACCACATCCTTTAGACAAGGAACGGTAGACATGCTCATCAAGCCCATGCCTGAACCAGGAGGTAAAACAGCCCTCATTGCTTTAGCACACATGTTTATTGATGATGCAGATTAAACTTTAATCATATTGCACAGTTTCAATTTCCAATTGAAATTGAAAGTCTGAGCCGCAGACGGATTTTTATTACCTTCCACTTACGTTGCTGATGGAAGCGATCGGAGGGGAGCCATCTTCCCGGCCCCAGGTGGGTCGGCTGGGCCGTAAATCAAATTAATACTGCTATGTAGCAGAGATGGTAGTGCATGGTAGGGGATGAGAAGGGTTAGGAACAATTTAGTGAGTGTGTGGCCTCATCGTCAGAGTGGGATGGTGCATGAGGCTGCAGAGCCCCAAAGCGGAGAGAGGGGCTTCTGCCTCCAGTTATCCGCCTTCACGTGCACAGGCAGGCGTTTTTATAAGCAAAGAAAAACACTATTCCAACAATACTTTCAAAAGCAGCTACCCTGGCAAAGGTTTCTCCTAAGGAAGATTATGGCTTTTGCCTTTAAGTGATTTAAAGTATGACTCTCTAAGGGCTGCAGACTCTGTGGAAGGGGATGGCAATTGATAGCAATCTCATAACATTAGGCCGGAAGGAATTTTCGCAAATGTATTTGGTATTACTGTAATAGCACCTGTTGCTGATAATGTGGCTATCTGTGTACCCACAAATGTAAAACCTCAATGCCAATGATTTGTAGCTGAGCTTTTCTCCTCTACTGGAAAGATTGTCCATCCATGTGGGCCAGAAGGCACTGACCATGATGCTCTCTTGGGTCTGAGCCTGTTAGTGGCCCAAAAAGTAGAAGTTAAATGAGCCTTCCTGCCCCAAGAGGAGCATAATAACAACAAGTAGCATTTGTTGGGCACTTACTATGTACCTCTGTCCTGAACCCATACCTAATTTGTATAATAACCCTATTAAGTAAGTACCATTTATACTGAATATGGGGAATGTGTTTATTTAGCACTTGGCACATGGTAAGCACTGAATAGACGTTAGCATTTGTTGTTATCATATTGTACAGTTGGGGAATGAAGAGGCTGAGAGCTAAGAAGTGGCACGGCTGTGATTGACATTAGGTTGTCTGACTTCAGTGCCTTGACCTGAAACCACTATGCAGTATGCACTGCTGCCTCCTTATTTAGAAAACCCCTCTTTGAAGATCAGAACTGTGATAGAATCCCCCTGTGGTGGGAGGGCCAAGGTTGAGCCAGTAACTGGTGAATTCACTGTGGGCAAACCATTTGAAGAAGTTTAGGACTCACGGCAGTTTGGACGGCTGGATACATAGCTGGCTGAATCAGTGATTCAACCATCAATTATAAGGGGTCTGCTTTGTGTTATGCTATTGGGATGCAAAAATGTAACGATGCAGCTCCATCCTCAGGGATTTCAGAGTCTATAGGTAAAATCCTGGCACCTCAGTCCACTCCACTGCAAGCCCTTGGTCTGCTCAGACACCTTGCCCAGAATGAGAACTTGCATGAAGATGGCTGCCTAGCTTCCTGCCACAAACCCTTTCCCCATATGTGGCTTTGTTTTTGCTCAGCTCCATCAAAAATACCATGGGGCGGGGGAAAGTGGCTGTGGCTTAAGAGATTGGGCTCCCGTCTACCATACAGGAGGCCCCGTGTTCGATTCCTGGTGAAGGCAAGCCCCGTGTTCGATTCCTGGTGAAGGCAAGCTGGCACGTGCCTGCGGAGAGCTGACGGCTCATGCACGCAGGCAGAGAGCTAGCACGGCAAGATGACACTAGTAAGGGAGACAAGCAGACACAGAAAAATGCGCACCGAATGGACACAGAAAGCAGACAGCGAGCACAAGCAGCAAGGGGGGGTAATAAATAAATAAAAAATCTTTTTTTAAAAAAAAGAAGACAGTCTTCTTTAAAAAAAAAAAACAACAACAACTGTGGGGTAGGTTGCCTGACTTCCACCTGGACATCTTTAAAGACCTTGGTTCTCTTCCTTTACCCAAGAGAAATGCTTAACAGCTTAGCACTGGAAAAGACCCGTGTTACCAGCAGGTAGAGGAAAACAAGGAAGAAACATCTGAACTAAACATCTTCAATCCCAGTAGGACAAATGAAAGATAGCCCCGTTGGCCTGTGTTGTAAGGGTATAGACCCACAGTGTGCTGGGTATCTCACTGGGGTCATCGAATATAGTATCTCATTTAATTCTCAGAACAGCCCCTTGAGGGAAGTAGACTAATCCTCATTTTACAGAGGAAGAAACAGGCTCTGGGAAGTTAAAAAAATCTGCCCAGAGTCACACTAGCTAGAGTGTTAGGGCACAGGCATACTTACCCGATTCCAAAGTACATGCTCTTTCAAATACACAATATTGCCACTCCTTTTTATTATTATTTTAATTTCTCTTACCTTTTTGAATAAGTAATATCCAAAAACGTTACAAAGTGCAGAGGTGCAACAGAAGTATCTTCTGCCTACCACTGTTTCCTAGTCCCAAAGTTCAACTGTGAACATCCCCCAGAGGGGAAGATGTGAGAGATCCGTGAATCTTGTCCTCGAGGAGTTTCTAGTCCAACCAAACAGCCAGGAAAATCCCCTCAGAGGCAAACTTACTGGACGAAGCAGGACAGTGTAATGGATGCCTTCCAAGTGGGATACAAAAGCTGTGGGAGAATAGCCAGAATATTTCTAGATATTGGAGAGGGAAATCATAGCTGCCTGGACGAAGTGGTTTTTGCTTATCATTTGAAGTATGGGTTGTGCAGAAGAGACGGGGGAGGAAGATTTGGGAAGAGTGTCATCAAGTTTATGCCCTTGCTGCCCCAAGATCTTCACAGAAGCTGTTCCCATTTCCTTCCCCTCTTACCCAACCAATTCCTCCTTATCCTTTCTACCAGGTTGGAACGTCCCTTCCTCAAGGAAACGTCTCCTGATCTGCCATACTAGGTAGCCATCTCCTCCCCTCTCCTTTGAGTGTCTTCTTGGCACATGATGCATTGCTTGTAGAACTTGCCACACTTTGAATTATTTGGAAAATTCTCTGACTGATGTTTGTCTGCCTCTCTATACTGGGTCCCATGTTGGCAGGGATTGTGTCTGTCCTGCTCACAGCTGCGTCTCTAAGCCCATAGTGAAGAATCAATGAATATAACCTGGGTTCACTCCTCGCTCTGGCACTCATGAGGTGAATAACCTTAGGCAAGTAATTTAAGCAAGCCTCATGTTGTATTTTTTTATAATAATAGCAATCGCTTTTATAGGACTTTCTGTATGCCATGCCCTGATCTAAGTGCTTTTGCACTTTAATATTCATAACAACCTTATGAGGTAGATACTAGTATTCCCATTTTACAGATGAGGGGCAGACTTCTAAGATGGATCAAATGATCCTCTCCCCCTGGCATCCATGCCCTGGTGTTATCCCCTCCTTTTGAGTGTAGATTGGAAAGACTTACTTCTAACCAACAGAACTTGACAAAGCTGTTAGGATGCCATTATCTGAGATTAGGTTACAAAAATTAAGACTCCTGTTTTGCTCGCAGACCCTCTCCATTGCCTTCTGCGTTTACAAGCTTTGAAGAAGCAAGTTGCCCTGCAGAGAGGCCCATGTGGCAAAGAACTGAGGATGGCCTCTAGCCAAGAGCCAGCAAGGAACAGAGGCCCTCAGCACAACCACCATTGAGGAACTGAATCCTGCTAACCTTGAGTGAACATGGACGCAAGTCCTGCCCCAGCCAAATGCTGAGATGCCTGCAGCCCTGGGCATCACCTTGGTGGCAGCCCCATCAGAGACCCTGAGGCAGGAGACACAGCTAGGCCAGGCCCAGATTCCTGACCCACAGATATTTTGAGATCATAAATGTGTGTTTGTTTTTGTTTTTGTTTTTATTTATCCCCCGTCCCACAGATGGATCTCTCATCTGTCTGCTCATTGTTCGCTTACCTTCTCTAAGAGGCACTGGGAACTGAAACCAGGACCTTCTGTGTGGGCTGGGGTGTCTGCTGGCTTGTGACATCTGCTTGTTTAGGTGGTGGGTGTGGTGTCTAGCTTGTTGCAGTGGGTGCAGCATCTGCTTATCTTCTTTAGGAGGCACCAGAACCCGAACCCGGGACCTCCCCCGTGATAGGCAGGCGCCCAACTGGTCGAGCCACATCCACTTTACTGTGTGTTGTTTTAAGTCACTAAATTTTGGGGTTATTTGTTACATAGCAATAGATGACAAATACAACCAGAGAATATAAATCACTTTCTCAAGATTACACAGCTAGTAAGTAGAGAACCTGAATCTGAACTCAAAGAGTCAGGCTCCAGAATTCATGCTTTTAAGTACCATTCTCTATTGCCTTACTGTAATACAGGGATACTTCTGGTACCTACTGCAAAAAGTTATTCTAAAGATTGATATCATGCATGTAAAATGCTCAGCAGAGCACACGACACATAGTACATACTTAATGTAAAATTATTATTATTTTCATTGTTTTTCGGTACCTTCAAGACATAGACAAGGACTTGAACACATATTTGCACAACAATGTTCATAACATTATTTGCAACTGCCAAAAGATGGAGGCAACACAAACGTCCACCAATTGATGAGTGGATAAACAAAATACAATGGAATATTATTCAGCCATAAAAAGGAATGAAGTTCTGATACATGTGACTATGTGGATGGACCTTGAAGACATCATGTTGAGTGAAATAAGCCACACACAAAGTGGCAAATATTGTATGATCTCACAGACATGATACAATTAGAATAAGCAGATTCATAGAGTCAGAAACTAGAATGTAGGTTACCAGGGGCTGGGATAGTGTAAGGGAGAAGGGAGTTAATGCTTAATTGGCACAGAATTTCTGTTTGGGGTGATAGAAAAGTTTTGGTAACAGATGGTGGTGTTGGTAGCACAATATTGTGAATGCAATTAATAGCACTGAATTATATATTTGAAAATGGTTAAAAGGAGGAAATTTTAGGTTGTATATATGTTACTAGAAAATTTAAAAGGAAAACAATAACTGTGAGACTGTGTAACACAGGGAACCCTAATTTAAACCATGGACTATAGTTAATAATACAGTTATAATAATAATCTTTCATCAATTGTAACAAATGCACCACACTAATGCGGTGTTAATAATAGGGGTGGTATTTGGGAACTCTATTTTCTGCATGATTTTTCTGTAAACCTACGAATTCTCTAAAAAAAAAAAAAAAAAAAAACCACATAGGCAAGGAAAAGAGACAGCCCCATAAACATGAAGGCTGAAAAGATACTCACAGTAGCTAAAGAGAAAAGCTCTTTTCCTTCATTAAGAGCCATCCCAAGGAGGGTGTTTAATAAAACATTCATGAGCCACCACTGTCTGGGAGCCTGAAATAGCAGCCCCCGGAGGACCCACAACTGCAGGTAGATGCGCTCCTCTGGCCTCTCCCATCCTTTACAGCATCTACAGAGAAGCCCCCCAGAACCAGGAGGGAAACTAGGTAGATGTTACAGTTGGACAGGAGTAGTCTGGAGAATTTTAAACAGCACTCCCAGGACACCGTTTTCCTCAAGAGTTGGAGCATCATGAGCAGAACTTGCCTGAGCTTTTGTAGGCAGCTTTCCCTCCCCATCTTCCTGGGAGACGCCGGGCAGAGGATGTTCACAGAGGAGTATCAGTATGTGCTCATCAGCTCTTCCCAGAGCCCAGGATCAGGAACTTCCATGGACCGGTGTGTTGGAGGAGGACACGGTGTACGGATGAACCCTGACTTGCGTCCCCAGAAGAAGTGGTCCTCCACTCAGAGGTCTGCCTTCTAGCCCCCTAGTCAGTGGATTCTGACGATAGAAAAGTCTTAACATGGTCAACAGGCAGGAAAAGGTGATGTATATTCTAGCGCCATCCTGACCTGCCCCATGAGGAATTTAGCATGGCTTTGTCCGTGCTTATATCATGGCCTTTATTAGCTTTTTCCTGTGTCTATTTTAAAACATTTATCATCTCTGATTCTTCCGTTTTGCCTTTCTTAATAGGGACTTGATTTTCTTCCTATTCTGTGTGTGTGTGTGTGTGTGTGTAGTCTAAATAAGTTGAGGTTCTTGATATACACCTACTGGCCTTTAGGAAACCACAAGTACAGTTACAGCAGTAAAAGGATCCAAGAACTTCAGAACGTTTGACGGTAGCAATGCCTGGTCTGGATTAGCATATCTTGAAATGTCAAAATTTATATCCAAAGAAGTCAATTACCTGAATTCTTCCTTCATTTGTTACTTCTTCTACTTGTTCATTATGGAATGTGGGTTGTTATGGTGATGGGCAACTGAGAGATTGAGATGTTCTTGGGGGAAAATATATTATCTGAGTGAAATGATCCATTTCTAAGTTAGGTTGGGGATGGCAAATAGTCTCCTCCTGGAGCCCATTCTAGTCAAGCATCGTAAGGCTGATAAAGATATCTAAATGTTACTTGACTTACACCGTTTTTCTTCTTTCAAGTACACAGGAGTCTAGTGGATTATGGCTGGGGGAGGAGGAGGGTCCTTCAAGCACCGAGAGATTTCGTAGGGGTTGGCCAGCTATGGCCCATGGGCCAAATCCAGCCAGGTACCTTTTTTTTAAAAAAAAAATAAAGTCTTACTGGAACACAGTCAATCCCATTTGTTTATGTGTTGTCTAAGGGTGCTTTCATGCTACGGTGGCAGAGTTGAGTAGTGTTACAGAGACCATATTGCCCACAAAGCCTAAAATATTTGCTATCCGGCTATTTAAGAAAAAGTTTGCCAAACCCTGGAGGAGTTCAAAGCTAAGGGAGGAGCAGGGTCCTGTTACCGTAAAAGTCTAGAGAAATAAGCTTAGGAAGCCTGAGTTTGCATCTCCTCCCCTTGATTCATGAGCCAGATGACTGAACACAGAAACTCAGTTTCTGAAATTAAACTTTTTATTTGCAAAAAAAAAAAGAAAAGAAATTTTGGAGCTGTTAGACCTATCTTGGTCTAGCTCCTTGTTTGTAAAATGAAGATACTGGTACCCACAGGCTGGCATCCTCCTTCAGGGCAGGAGTCATGATTTTTTGCCCTTTGTTTTCTTCCCCCATTCTCTCCCAGAAGAGCGCTGCTGACATATATAGCAGGAGCTGAACAAACGTTTGTTGAATTGGATGTGTCCAACATCATTATCCCACAGAGTTGTCATAAGGCTCAAATGGGATAATAGTGCACACACTTTGAAAAGCATAACATGCTGCAGGCACAAGAGGCTATTTTAGACAGATCCATTTCTGGCTTGAAAGCTAGGGCTAGAGAAAATTAGAATTGGTTCATTCGTTCTTCACCTCAGTCTTTGTATACTGGCTTTCAGGTTTTTTCTTGGTTTGATTCTTTGCATTGCAAAAAAAAAACCAGACTCCCTCAAGTTACCTCAAAAACAGAGGTTTATTATTAGGATAACTGTGAACCATAATTCGGACTGGAAAGTGGTCAGAATGTGTGATGGTTTTAGGAACTAGTCTCTCTCTTATTATCTGTCATTCTCTAATCGGTCCTCTCTAATTTTTGTTCACTTCTGTTCTCTCTGTTGACTAGAATCTTCAGTTGTCACTTTTTCTGCTCACAGTTTCCCTAAAACGTGGTTTTGTCTTCCCAGTCTCAACGTGCCTTTTCATCTTCAGCCCTTATGCTGACCAACTCCATCTCCCAGCTTTGTAATTCTCAATACTTCAGACGGATTTGATTGGCCAAAGTCACCTTTTACTCCCAGGTCACACAGGCCATGAGTCACTGGCCAGCTTATGGATTGATCGTTCTTGAGACACACAGACCACCCTTGGTCCAGTTAGCTGGCCAGGTAGAGGAGGTTGCTGAAGCAGTGGGGCTAAGGAGGAGACAGTTTTCATCAGATGGGTGTGAGGGGACAAGAACTGACTGACATCTCAAATGTGACTCTCTCTTTGCCTCTCTCTCCTTTTTTTGGCTCTGCCTAATAATGGCCTCAGAGAAAGAACTATTACCTTTGTGGCTTGGCTTGCAGGTGTTGGCAATTAAAGGTGGAAGGCCAATTTCACAAGTCACCAATTTCACAAGTCGCCAGTGCATTTCCTGACTTATGGGCCATTGGAAAGCCATGATATTTGCATAAATGGTATCCCACAATGTGTTTGAGATTTTCCCCTTGTGCGGTTCATGATGTTAAGACCAGTCTTCAGAGATAAGGTGGGGACCCCATGGGTCCGTGCCTGGACCCTCTGGGAAATGGGACAGAGAAAACTGGGTATAGGGAGGACTTTTTCCAGACAGGCCTTTTGCATCATATGGTTAGGTAGAATCCCTACATGAGACTAAATTGATTAGCACCTTTTAGCCTTCTTGAGACTGAAGCCAAGCAAAATGGGCAAAGAAATGATTCTCTTTGGCAAACCTTTCCTATTTGCTTCTTAGCATCTCTAGGGCTTGCCACTGTCATGATTCAACCTTAATTTTTCTCCCCCTCCTTTCTTTTACAAGGCGTTGCATTCATTTGGGTTATTTGCCTCGCAAATGTGATAGACTCACCTGTGTCATTGGGAAAGCATTTAGAATCCAAGTGATGCTTGATCTCTTGCCTTACCTCTTGTTGTCCAACTCTTAAGTTTCAATTAGAGATCTTGGATTGTAAACTATAGAAACTGACTCAGGCTAATTTAAAAAGAAAATGAATTTATTTGAAGGATGTTGGATAGATATCGAAATCAATGAGAAGTCTGGAGAGCACAGCTCAGGAAAGGAAAAGGCTTTGGCATCTGAGTGGTGTAACATTCTTAAAAGGGTGTCACTCTGGAGGATGTGTTGCCAAATACTTCCTCCTTATGGGACTTCACTCAGTATTCAAAGTCCCAGCAGAGAAGGTCTGTTCAGCTACACTGGGGTCATAGCCCCTTGGGTGGGGGAGGTAAGGGTGCCTCGACTTCTGATATCATTATGACTACACACATTGAAGAAGAGAAAATTCTCCCCAGAGAAATTACAGATTAAGTACTCTGAGTGAAACACGTCACTCATTTGCCTATGATCTTTTAGAAAAGTTGTTTTGTTGAAATACTGTACCTATGCTTAATCTAAATTTGCATTGACTATGTTTTAGTGTATTTATAACTGTTGAACTCAGTTTCTAAAATTAAACTTTATATTTGCAAAAAAAGAGAAAAGAAATTATGGAGTTGTTATCAAAGCTAAGGATACTGGATGATGGGCTACTAAAAGCCAAGAAATGTCCTCTGCTCCAAAGCAGAGACTTTAACAGTAGGGACCACAAACAAGGGATCACAAACACTCTGCTCAGAAGGCTGCCCCATTATATCACATTTTATCAGAATTGGATTGCATTTTGCCAGACACATTACACATAGTGAGAATTGAGTGGTGGTGTCTGTTCCTAAGACAGTTTCTGTTCGCTGAAGCCAGCCAGCATGTAATCACAAGTTGTGATTTGATGATTTCTTGGAGGTCTCCCCTCCCAACATTATCCCTTTAGCCTTTGGACATTTCTTTGGTGTCTGGAATCACATCATTCATGAATCATTTCTTTGGATTCAGAAATGCCATCTCCAATCCTCTTATTCAAATGGCAAGTGCCTCTAGAAAGGGCAGCATCTTAAGTCCCTAGCACTTAAGATTAAACCAGTTTTTAGCTCACTTTCATTAAACCAATTCAAGAGAAGAAATGTTGAACACCTACTGTATAACAGGCACTATGCTATGTGCTAGTATATAATGGTAAATAAGATAGGAGTAGTACCTGAACTCATGAACCATATAGACTAGGAAAAAAGATAAATTAAAATGAAATGATAATAAATCGATAAGAGCTGTGAGAGCAATGGGCCTCTGGAGGAAGAAGTGAAATAGCCACAGAACAGTTGAAAGAAAAAGCTGTGGGCATGGCCTGTGAGTTTTCGGAGTGTTGTGTAGCTCTTCCAGGCCCCAGCCTTCTGTAGAGTGCTCTCCAGGGTGCTGAAACACTTCAGCTGGATTGTTTTTCACTTTCCCCTTCTGTGGAGCTGAGTGTAAGGATCCCAGCAGAGGGTGTTGGACATGAGGCCTGCAATTAGCACTTCTGGAAGGTGCATGTGTTTGAAGATGAGCAAGAAAATCCTTGTCATTCCAGAGGCTGCCAATCATCAAGGCATCAGGTGACCTGAGCTGCTTTACCCAGCTGTTTGCTCTACATCTTGAAGTTAAATATTACTTTGGTATTCTTTTTTTTTAACCAGATCATTAATTCTCATTACTTTGGCGTCTAAACATTTTTGCATGCAACAGACAACTTGGTTTTAGAGTGAATTGCTTCAAAGAGAGAGTCTGTCAGGGCTATGATATATGAGTTTAAATATTTTCTCGCCTGTATTTTAATTTTTTTATTGTAAGGAATCTCTTTTCCCCTTTTGTACTTCTCAAAGCATGAGGCTAACATGGTTACAATAACAAAATTAGCTCATCACTTACTAACTGTTAATTTAATTTTTAATTGTCCATTAAATCGGGCGCTGGGCTGTTTATGTTTTAATTTTTAATGTCAGAGAGTTAAATTGCTTTCCAAATGAAGGTTAACAAGGGAGAGCTATTCCTGCCCCTGGAAACAAGTGAAATCATTTGGAATCACAAACATAGTGCTGCTGTTTACGGAGGACAGGGTGGAGTGTGGGCAAGCTATGTGGATTTAGGATTGTCAGAATGATTTATCGGGGCTCGCTATGTACCAGACACTGTGCTAAATGCTTTAGATGCATTATTTCACTGAATCCTCAGAAAAGTCCCGTGAGGTAGGATCTATTCTTGTCTTCATCTTATACATGGAGAACTGAGTCTTAGAGAAGGGAAGACATGAGCTCAAGGCTCACAGCTTGTTACTGGCTGAGCCAGGAATCGAACCCAGGTCTCTCTATCTCACATGCTAGTGCTCTGACCTAAACTGCTGCATTACCTTGTTTGAAGATGTTGTACTGAGGAAAGAATGAGCAAAGATATGAGGGTGGGAAGGCAGTGTCATGTAGTGGGATAGTTTAGGTCTTGGAGGGACAAGAGTAGGCTCCCCACCACCCTTTGGCACCTAGATTAAGAATTCCGAGACGAGATGATCTAACAGGTCTTTTGGGATATTGCATTCACAGATTCTGTGACATTTCACCTGCAGCTAAATGATATTAATAGCTGAGGTTCTCACAGCTAGGGAAGTGGTTAGAGCTGTGGACATCGCTGCTGCCAGGAAGAAAGAGAAGTCTGAGTGATGCCCCTCTTGGTCCTTTTTCTGATTATTTGTAGGACAAGAATAGCAGATGATGAAATCTAGTAGCCTAGCTAGCTGGGCAAACAGTGTTCTGTGGAGGGGTGTGTGAGTATGTGTGTGCGTGTGTGTGTGTGTGTGTGTTGATGCTGGAAAGTCAGAAGAAAGGGCCAGAGGAGTCCAAGGCCAGAGTAGCTTCTGAAATTATTTCCTCTAAGAGTATCTCTAAATATCCCTAGAGACACAATGCTCTAAAGTTCTCCTTGGCTAGCCCCTGGCTGGAGATTAGATGAAAGATAGATAAGAACTAGCTAACTCCTTCCTTCTTTCCCTCTTTCTTCTAACAAATACTTATTTGACACTCTCTAAATGTCAGGCACTATATTAGGTGCTGTGGGTACTGGTGCAAAGAGTGGCTCTGTTACTGCCTACAGTGAGTTCAGTCTAGAAGTTTCTCAGAGACATGAAACATAGAAACAGTGTCTTGTGTTCAACTTCCACTTGAGTGGGTGGGGCCTTTGCCCTCTCATTCCAAGTGGAGTCACAACTAAAAAAAAAAGTATGTCATTGCCCGAGATATTGCATCAATTTCACAGCTTTGCTAGGACACCTTAAAAACATCATAGCATACCAGTAGACAGCATGGACCCTGGAGGCACACTACTTGGGTCCAAATCCTGCCTTCTCCATTTCTAGCTCTTAGACTTTGGGCAAGTTACCTAACTTCCCTGTGCCTCAATTTCCTCATCGGTAAAATAAGAATAATGAAGGTTTTAATGTTGTCAACATTAAATAGGTCAATATTTACAAAGTGCATAGTACAGCATCTGGCACATAGTAAATGCTAGTTAAGTGTTTTTTAAATAAACCTTCCTTTGCATAGCTCTACATGGCTCCTGGATTAATAGCCATGCACAGACTTCACTCATTTTCTCTTGTGCTTTTCTGCACATGTCCCTGGGGTCCAATAGGAGGACAGTGGGATATCCAGCTAACATCTGTCTTTCCCCCATCTCTTTGTGAGCATGCGTCAGCCACAGCGAGCACTTGTTCCTACCCATAGTAACCAAAGACAGTTATTTTGCATAATTCTTGTAAATATTGCTTGGTAGTTGTATTGTCTGGGTGGCATGAATCATTTCCTTGTATGCTTTTGATACCCATGGCCCAGATTTTAGCTCCTGGGAAGTAAATGTCTATGCTCTGAGCTGTGCCCCCAAGGAACAAATGGTTTGTGTGTAGAATGTATATGCTCAGGCACAACATCCTGATGGCAAGCTGGCCTTGGTCCCCAGATGTCCACGGACCCCAAGGAGACCGGCAGGGAAGATCCAGAACAATGAAGGGACTAAATAAAGCTAATATTCTTATTCTGTTCCTCCAGAGCACTTCCAAGCTCATCCAAGGGCCTCTAAAAAACAATTTAGTTCTAAAAGAAAACAAGAGGAGCAGTCATTGGGGCTTGGTGGTGTTGGCTAAATTCCCACTTTGATTACATTTCATATTTTACCCTGGACTGGGATGGTTTCCAGAGACCAGTTTCTGAAAACTGCTATATTGAGCCAACTCTGTTTTCCTAAATAACTGTGAAATTCAGAGCCCTTTCCTGGCTTGGCAGGGGCTCAGAGAGGAAAGGTCTCTCATTGGTGAAAAACACCAGCTTGGAGTCTGATACTACTCAGTTTCCCAAATTACTCCAGCAGATATACATTCTTTTCTCTCTCTCTCTCTTTTTTTTTTCCAAATGAACACTCTCCCTTCCCCCTTTTCCCATCCCCTAATAAGCTCTAATCTACTTTCTGTCTCTGCAAATTTGTTATTTCTAGTTATCTCTTATAAGTAATATCATGCAACATTTGTCCTTATGTGCCTTGCTTGTGTCACTGATTATAATGTCTTCAAAATTCTTCTTTATTGCAGCATGTCTCATAACTTCATTTTTTCTTATGGCTGAATAATATTCCATTCAGTGTATGTACCATTTTATTTATCCACTAATTTGTTGAATGACACTTACGTTGTTTCCACCTTTTGCCTGTTGTTAATAATGCTGCTATAAACATTGGAGTACAAGTGTCTGTTTGAGACCCTGTTTTAACCTTCTATGTTTAACTTTTTGAGGAACTGCCATATTGCTTTGTACAGTGGCTGTACCATTTTTTACTTCCACCAACCATGTGCTAGAGTAGCAATTTTTCTCTGCATCTTCTCAAACACTCATTATTTTCCATTTTAAAAGCAATAGCCATCCTTGTGGGTATGAAATGATATCTCATTATGGTTTTGATTTGCATTTCCCTAATGGCTAATGATGTTGAGCGTCTTTTCATATGCGTATTGGCCATTCGAATATCTTCTTTGAAGAAATATCTGTTCAAATTCTTTGCCTATGTTTTAATGAGGTTGTTTGTCTTTTTGTTGTTGCATTCAAAAGTTCTCTCTATATTCTGAATATTAAGTTCTTATCTGATATATGGTTTGCAGCTATTTTCTCCCATTCTGTAGGTTGTCTTCATTTTCTTGATAAATTTCCTGTAATGAATAAAAGTTTTTAATTTGTATGAAGTCAAATTTATCTCTTGTTTATTTTGTTGCTTATGCTTTTAGTGTCACATCTACAAATACTTGCTGAATCCTAGGTCATGAAGATTTGCCCCTATGTTACCTTCTGCGAGTTGTTTAGTTTCAAATCTTGTATTTAGATCCTTGGTCCATTTTGAGTTGATTTTTTTTGTATATAGTATGAAGTAGAGGTCTAACATAATTCTTTTACATATGGATACTCAGTTTTCCCAGCATCATTTATTGAGAAGACTATTCCTTCCCCATTGCATGTACATAGACACTTGTCAAAAATCAATTTACAGGATAACCAGCAAGATAGCAACAGAGTAAGGAACTCCAATAGTCAGCTCCTGCTACAGGGCAGTTAGTAATCACCCAGAGCTATCTAAAGCACCTGTTTGGGGGCTCCAGGAGAACAGAAGAGCATCCTGCAACATCCTTGAAAGAATGGAAGGAAGAAACTGCGCATCTGCAGAGAAGATTCATGAGTAGACCTCTCCACACCATGGAATGCCCATCCTCCACTGGCAGCACAAGCCACCTCAGGAGCTATTCCGTGGCTGAAACTGGAAGCTCCATTTCCCAGGAACGGGGAAGGAAGAGACGGTTGGGCACTGACTTCGGCAGCTGATTAGTAAATTCGGCGGGCTAAAGTCTAATCCTAAGAACAGCTAAAGTTTGAACCTGTCCAAGTCAGAAAGAGCCTGGTAGCCACCACTTTAACTCTGCCTCTGGCGTGACGGGAAGCAGGGCTGACTGAAAATCACAGTTCTGGTAGGGACCGGCTCCTTTCCACCCAGATTGCATTGCAGCTCTAGCCTAAGCCCCAGCCCACCTCTGTCAGGAAGGAATCTGGGGGGACCTGCACCAGCTTCTCCAGATAACTGCAGGCCATACCGTGGAGGCCTGTGATCATCCTACTCTGGTGGCATCAGCTGCCTCAGGAGCTATTCTGTGGCTAGAGTTGGAAGCTCCATTTCCCAAAAACAGGGGAGGAAGAAACAGTTGGCCACTGACTTCAGCTACTGATTAATAAATTCAGCTGGCTAGAGTATAACGCTAAGAACATCTAAACTTTGAACCTGTCCAGGTCAGAAAGAGGCCAGTAGCTGCCATTTTGACTCTGCCCCTGGCATGAGGAGAAGTGGGGCTGACTGAAATCACAATGAAGTTAGGGACTGGCTTCTTTCCACCCAGATCAGACTGCAGCCCTAGCCTAGGCTTCAGCCTCACGTCTGATAGGGAGGAAGGTGGCAGGACCTGCACCAGCCTTGCCAGGTAACTGCAGGTACATTCGGTTGGCACAGACTGAATAATCAGAAGTCTACCTGGGCAACTGCAGTCATTTTGGACTTGCATGGCACAGATTTTCTATATTAAAGATCATGTCATCTGAAAATAAAGATAATTTTACTTCTTCCTTTCCAATTTGGCATTCTATTTCTTTTTCTTGGCTACTTTCTCTGGCTAGACCTTGGCTAGACAGGGGTTCTTAACCAGGGGTCCATGACCTTGAATTGAAAAAAATCAACTTATTGTCTTTATTTTCTCAGACCTCTAACTGAAATCTAGCATTTTCTTCACTTATGATGTCCACAGGTATAACTTTACCTCTGAGCACTGCATCACTTAAGTTTTGGTATATTGTGCCTTCATTTTCATTTGTCCCTGAGGGACATTTTTAAACCAGAATGACCTGGTAGAATGATCGTCAGTTTGGGAGTGAGTCATCCTGAGTTTGAGTTCTGTCTCTGCCACTTATTAGGTAAGTGACTAGCAAAGTCACTAATGGCTTTAAACCTTAGATTCTTTATCTGTATAATAGGTGTGTCAGTCAGCTTAAGCTGATTATCCTGTGATAACAGCCCCAAATCTTCATTATAGCAACAGAGGTTCATTTCTCACTCACATTCCATGTTAGCTGTGGGTCAGCGCTCAGCTGCGGCTCTGTGACTCTTCTCTACGTGGATTCTGCATTCTGGGATCCAGGATGGAGGTGTATCCACTTGCTCTCCTGGTCTTGTGCCTAAGGGATAAGAAGTGATGGCACGAACAGACATCTGCCCACTGATGTTCATAGCAACATTATTCACCATTGCCAAAAGCTAGAAACAACCCAGGTGTCCATCAACAGATGAATGGATAAACAAACTGTGGTCTATTCACACGATGGAATATTATGCAGCTGTAAGAAGAAATGAAGTCGTAAAGCATATGGCAACATGGGTCCACCTGGAGGACATTATATTGAGTGAAGCAAGCCAGACACAAAAGGGCAAATACTATATGAATGCATTACTATGAACCAAATATATTGTGTAACATATTGTTTGATTAAAAAAAAAATTATCCATTACATTTAATTGAGAAATGTATATATTTATTCATCTGTGTTTACTTTTTAGTTTTTAATTGTTTATATTTTCAATTATTAAATGTACAAAATAAAGTTAAAAAAATAATAATAATGGAAATGGGAAAAAAAAAAAGTGATTGCAGAACCATGCACTGTCTCGTAGACTTTTGCTTAGATGTCCCCTGCTCACATTTCATTTGCCCTGTGGGCAGGGATATTCTGCTTCTCCCACAGAGAGGCAATGCAAGTCATGTGGCTGTGGGCAGGGTCAAATAACCCTCTTACAGGGAGGGCAGCAAATAATTGGGAACAATAAAACAGCTGCCACAATGGAAATATGAACACTCTTTTTCTTCACAGGCCCAATGAAATCATGCATGGGAAAGAATAGTACAAACTATAAAGTTCTGTGCTAATGTTCATTATTATTCCTTAATGCCAGGTATTCCATAGGCTTTATAGAGGTTGAATGGAGGCATATTTTGTGCATATCTCTATTTGTATGGAATCCTATTTTAATTCACATATATTCCCTATATGCTTTGAGGGCTGTCCTGATGGTTTCAGTATCAGTTTACCCCCACCCAGCCCTTTTTATAGAATCCTAGAATCCAAAGTCTTTAATTAGTTTGACATATAGGTGAATGTCCTGCCTAAGACATCAGAAACTCATCATGAAGGGTGGGGCCATTACCTAGCTTTGTGTCACTAAGAATAACAGACTCCTGAAAGGAACTAGCTTTGTCAGTCGGGATCTTACTTCTCATTGTCAACTACTCATTGATTGACTCTTTATTCTTACTACTGCAGAAGGCATTTATAGAATCCCACCAGAGACTGGCAAAAATTCCATGGACAATTGATTAGGAAACTGGAGACCTAGAAACTCGAGGATTGAGAAACATGAAAATGCCAGGACAAAACTCTATTAAGGGAAGCAGATGTGGCTCAAGTGATTGGGCTCCCATCTACCAAATAGGAGGTCTAGGGTTCGATTCCTGGGGACTCCTGGTGAAGGCAAGCTGGCCCAAGTGGAAGGCTAGCCCACGCAGAGTGCTGGCCCATGCAGAGTGCTGGCTCATGTGGAGTGCTGGCCCATGCAGAGTGCTGGCGCATGCAGAGTGCTGGCCCGTGCAGAGTGCTGGCGCATGCGGAGTGCTGGCCTGTGCAGGAGTGCTGGCCCGAGCGGAGAGCTAGTGCAGCAAGATGACGCAACAAAAAGAGACACAAAGGAGAGACAATAAGAGACACAGCAGACCAGGTAGCTGAGGTGGTGCAGGAGATTGAGTGCCTCTCTGGAAGGTCCCAGGATTGGTTCCCGGTGCTGCCTAAAAAGAAGACAAGCAGACACAGAACAATACACAGGAAATAAACACAGAGAGCAGAGAGTAAGCACAAAAAACAATGGGGGGAAGAGGAGGATAAATAAATAAATAAATCTTTTAGACAAAACTCAAGCTTATCAGAAGCTTTAATTAATTTATCCAATAAATTATGTTGAGTGACTACTATGTGCTAGGCAGTTGGTAGTCAAATAATTTGCTTATTCATTTCTTTGTTCACTTCCTTGAAAAATAGTTATTGTGTCAAACACTGTTTTAGGCCCCGGAATTATATCAGTGAACAAAACTCTGAAAACTCAATGCCATTAGGAGGCTTATCTTCTGGAGATGGGAGAGTTGGGAGACACACAACAAATGAAATAAATGTCAATAATATATATAGTATATAAGATTGTCATAAATGCTACAAATTTAAGACAAAAATGAAGGAGAACAGAGAGTGTTGAAGATGGGGTTGTAGTTTTAAATAGGGTGTCTGAGAAGGCTTGACTGAGAAAGTGACATTTGAGCCAAAAGACTTGGCGGTGGTGAGTGGAGAGTCAACAAGACGAGACTTACATTTTCATTGGTTCATTCTGGCTGGTATCTTGACAATAGTCTGCAAAGCAGCCAGGACGGAATCAAGGCTAATGCAACAACCCGTATGAGAAATGAGGGTGGCTCAGACAAAGGTAGTTGGTAGTGCTGATAATTGTTTGGGTTGGGAGTATATTTTGAAGGTAGGGCTGAAAATATTTGGACATGAATTGGATGAGAGGTGTGAGAGAAGAAGACAGGAGGGCCCTGGCCCTCATGGGGTAACAGATGCCCAAGCAGACTGTCACACACCAGATAGAAATGTGGTGACGGAGTATGGACCAGTCCTGGGGTACCTAAGCTGAAAGTAATGAAGACACCACAGTTGAGTTTCATAGGATGAATGGGATTTTTCCCAAGAGAAAAAGAGGCTACAAAATGTTATATGCAGAAAAGTACCCACCCCTCTGGTCTGGGTCCTGGTAGCATCCACGGGCTCTCGGCCCCTGCCCTGTGGCCACCTCCTGGTGCCAGGATCTGTGTGGTTGGCTAGGACTCCAGCCCACATGCAAGGCACCTTCGCCACCACCTTCAGTGGGGTCAGTGGGGGCCACCCTGTGGGGTGCAGCCTGCAGTCCTGGGGACAGGTACACAGGATCCCCCCGGGCACCAGCCCTGCTCTGAGGCAGCTGCACCCCCAGGATGCCAGCCCTGCCCCAGCGACCAGGGCCCCAGGCAGAGGGGCAGCAGCTGAGCCCACAGTAGTGGGTGTTCTACAGGGATGTGATGCTGGAGAACTACGGGAATGTGGCCTTGCTGGGATTCCCTGTCCCTAAGCCAGAGCTGATCTCCCAACTGGAGCAAGGGGAGGAGCTGTGGGTCCTGAATCTTCTGGGAGCTGAGGAACCAGAAGTCTTGAGAAGCTGCAGGACAGCACTGTTGTTCCATTCTCTTCTGACCGCCATGGTTTCTGATGAGAAGTCACCCATTAATTAGATCATTGTACCCCTATTCTGAGATTGAGACTGAGAAGGAACTATCCATCCTAAACCAGAAATGTTCTGAAGAAGTGAAAAACCCATAATTGATATCAAGAAGGTTCTCAAGGGGCAATCAATAGGCACCCAAGTTGCAGAAAGTTTGGGATCACAGCAGTAAACGAGAAGGGCATCTGGGAAGTTCTGTTGGGCAGAGTTTGCAGAGATGCTCCCAAAATGAAAAAGTAGCTTCATGTGTAGGAAAAGATCTCCAGGAGAAAGAACCCAGGAGTGTGGTACATTTGATAGAAATTTGAATCTGAGCCGAATTGTTGCTAGATCTCAAAGAAATAAAACAGTAGAGAGTGTCTTTAAATGTGATACGTGTAGCAAAATCTTCAAATATAAGTAGACATCACCTTGAGAACCTTATGAATGTGGTCAGATGGGCAAGCCTTTACTTACAGGTCAAATCTTATTTGGCACCTTCAAGTTCACACTGAAAATAAACCATTCAAATGTAATCAATGTGGGAAAACTTGTGGGCTCAAATCCTACCTCCTTCTCCATCAGAGAATTCATACCAAAGAAGAATCTTTTATGTGTAGTGAATGTGGGAAGCCTTTCAATGAAAGCTCAACTCTTATTCGACATCGTATAATTCACACAGGAGAGAAACTTTACAAATGTAATGAATATGAAAAAGCATTCAGCCAGAATCCACAGTTAACACAATATCAGATAATTCATACTGGAGAGAGACCCAATGAATATATTCAATGTGGGAAGGCCTTCAGTCGAAGTTCAAATCTTATCCAACATCAGAGAATTCAAACTGGAAAGAAACCTCATAAATGCAATTAGTGTGGAAGGCCTTCAGTCAAAGCTCAAGCCTCTTTCTCCATCATAGAATTCACCCTGGAGAGAAACCCTGTGTATATAATGAATGTGACAGAGCCTTTGGCTTTAACTCTCCCTTTACTGAACACCTAAGGATTCACACTGAAGAAAAACCCTATGTTTTGTAATGAGTGCAGCGAAGCCCTTAGTAGGAGTTCAACTATTGTTCAGCCTCAAAGGGTTCATATTGGAGAGATAAACCCTATCAGGGCATTGAATGTGGGAAAACCTTCAGTCAGCACTCACAACTTTCCCTACACCAGAGAGTTTATACTGGAGAGAAACCCTATGAATGTGGTGATTGTGGGAAAGTCTTTAGCTGGAGGTCAACCCTCACTCAGCATCAGAGAATTCATAATGGAGAGAACCCTCATGAAGGCAAAAAATGTGACCCAGCCTTTGTTCATGGCTCCAGGTTTATGCCACATGGACAAATTCACACTGAAGAGAAATGTTATGTGTATGATGAATATGGCAATGCCTTCAGCCACAGCACAAACCCTGTTCTGCATCGTACAATTCACAATGGTGAGAAATGCTTTGGATGTAATGAATGAGGAAGAGGTTTCAGGTCAAACTGAAAACTCATTGAAGATCAGAAATTCGTGCTAAGGAGAAACCCTATAAATGTCATGAAGGTGGAAAAGCTTTCAATTGAGGTCAACCCTTACTCAGCCTCAGGTAACTCATACCAGTGAAAAATGCCTTGTTTTGCATGTGGGAAAGCCTCCAGCCAGAGCTCATAACTCATACTAATCAGCAAACCCCTGTTGTAGAGAAACCCCCTTTAAAGGATAAATCTGAAAGATACTTTATCCATTATCAAAAATATTTTCCAAGAAAGACATTTTTAATGTGATACGTGTGGGAAAGGATTCAACCATTTTTCTCTATTATTGTATGGGTTATTGGTGGCATGATGACAGGTAAATAAAATCTAGATTTTACTAGAAAAGCAAAATAAGCAGCCTGGGTGACTAACCTTCACTTTGAAAGTAAATGAGAGAATTCATTTGGGAAAACAAGGTTGTTGGTGCCGAGGTTATAGCTGTGTTCAGAAGGTAACCAGTGTGGTACCATATCTAGATGCCCGTGATGAGCAAGTGGAGTGCCTGAAAGGTCATTTTCTCCAGGACTGTGCCTATCCTGCCTGACGTATTTCTAGTCTCACCTTTTCTTTGCTAGCTAAGCCCAGGCCTGTTTCTGAGATTACCTGGTTGCAGTCCTAGACGTGACAGTCATTCCTGCCTCCAAGTGTGATGCAAAGAATCGTGGTCCATTGGGTAGGTTCTATACCATCAAGGTGGTCTGTCCCATCTCCTCTACCACCCCAGAGAGTAACTTCAGGTAGGAGTCCCAATGTTTTTCATTTGTAAAAATAAAGTTAGTCTAAGGGGCCCTACAGTTAAGCAGAGGAAAAGCTCAGGGACAAGACAGGGAGATGCCAAGTAGCTCTACTTCTGAAAACTGTAATTGCCCATAAGATTTATTTAAAGCCAGGTTCACTGAGGTATAACTGATATACAATAAAGATGTGCCCTTTTTAGTGTCCAGTACTGAGTTTTGACAAGCACATAAGTTGTGTAGCTACCACCACAATCAAGATATAGAATATTTGCATACTTCCCCAAACTTCCCTAGTGTCCCCTGTGCTCAGCTCCACCCAAGCCCCTGGAAACCACTGCTTTTCTGTCCATTCCAGACTCTGTCCAAATCTGTTTCACCATCTCCAGGATGTCACGTAAATGGAATCATACAGTGTGTCGCCATTTGAATCTGGCTTCTTTCACTTAATGTAACGCATTGGGGATTCATTGTGTTGCTGTGTGTATCAGTAGTCCACCCCTTTTCATTGCTGAGTAGTGTTACATTGTGTGGGTGGGCCAGGTTTATCCATTTACCGACCGAAGGTTATTTGGGTGGTTTCCGTTTTAGGGCAACTATGAATAAAGCCACTATAAACACTTAACTACAGTTTGGGGTTTTTGTTTTTTTTTTTGTAAACCTAAATTTTCAGTTCTCTTGGGTAATCCCATCTAGGAGTGGGATTGCTGCATCATATGGTAGGCATATGTTTAACTTTATAAGAAACCGCTAAACTTTTCTCAAGGGGTTGTATTAGTACACATTCCCACTGGCAATGTGTGAGAGTTTAGTTCCTTTGAATCCTCACCAGCACTTAGTTATTGTCCGAGTTTTTAAATTATTATTCTGGTCATTTTAGAGAGTGTATAATGGTTGTTCTTCATGGTTTTAATTTGTATGGCCCTCTTGACTGTGACATTGAGCAATAAGATTTTTTTTTTTAAGATTTATTGCTCCCCCGCCCCCATTGTTTTGTACTTGCTGTGTACTCTCTGTACGTTCTTCTGTGTCTCCTTGTCTTCTCTTTAAGTGTCACCAGGAACTGATCTTGGAATTTTCCGGAGTGGAGAAAGGTGCTCAATCTCTTGTGCCACCTCAGTTCCCTGGTCTGCTGTGTGTCTTGTTGTCTCTCCTCTGTGTCTCTTTTTGTTGCGTCATCTTGTTGTGCCAGCTCTCCACGCGGGCCAGCACTCCGTGTGGGCCAGCACTCCACATGGGCCAGCTCTCTGCTCAGGCCAGCTCACCACACGGGCCAGCTTGCCTTCACTAGGAGGCCCCAGGTATCAAACCCTAGACATCCTATATGGTAGACAGGAGCCCGATCACTTGAGCCACATCCGTTTCCCTGAACAATAAGAATTTGTTTAAAGAGTTTCCCTGGAAGGTTTGCAAAAGCACTGGAATGGCTCATCTCTAAGGATCTCACTGCCTCGGAGAACTGGATTTCCACTTCTGAGACTCCACCAGGAAGAGCCTTTTTCTAATCCATTCTTCCTTCTCACCAGGCCCAACTCAAAGAACACTCCCTTCAAGAGGCCTTTCCTTTTTTAGTCTTTGCTACCATCCTTGCCGTATTTTCTTAGGGAGCTTGGGGTCACTTTTGCATTTGGTTTATTTGTTCTGTGATTTGCTCAGCTTACTTCATCCGTTCACGTTCTTTCTCTCCCATTATATTATTAAAATTCCTAAACACAGGAAAAAATTTAAGAAAAGTATAAGCCAATTATTGTTGGTGGAGGGCAAACTGTGCGTTAGGGAGCAGCAAGAGATGAGGCTGGGACAGTGTCCAGAAGCCAAAGCTTGGAGGGCCTTGTAGACTAAGTTGAGGAGCTAGGCTATACCTTGCAGGTGATACACCTTGGTTTTAGCAACAAGTGACATGGCCATGTTTGGGCTCTCGAGGCCCTCTTTTTGAGATGTGAAGGATATATTGGAGGTGGAGGCAGAGGTGAAGGCAGGGATTCAAGGTAGGTGACTGTCACCAGAAGAGAGAGGATGAGGCTTGACTCAAGGACCGACTTTTGACATCTGATGCCCAAAGGTGTCACAGCCCTGAGAAGCAGGACCTTATCATGAGGCCGTGTTCCAGAGACTGTACATACTGGCTGCACTGCTTCCTTCTACATAATACAGGCTTCCTATTCCTCTCCAGAACCTACAAAGAGTTTTTTTTTAGCAGTCAGGTGAATGTGGAAGAAACCATTTTAGAGGGCAAGGGGCAGAAACCCAATTTAATCTACAAAAGCATGTAGCATGGAAGGATACTAGGACAGTCCCGGATCATATTTTTAACGTATTACCTAGAGTAGGGAGAAAATCTACTCTTTCCAAACATCTCTTTAAAAACAAGACAAAGACATTGATTGGCTGTGTATGGGTCGTAGGCCTACCCCTAGGCCAATCCCAAGAAAATATAAAATGTGATTGGCTTAACCTGGCTCATATGATAACCCATGGAAATGGGGAAAACATCTCTTAACAGAGAAAGGGGAAATGAGGAAGCTTGCTGAGTAGACACAAAACAACAGCGGCCACAGGGTTTGGAGAAGGCTGCCAAGAGGGACACTGGAGAAGAGATGGTTTGAGTCAGGAGTCAACCTGGCTCCAGCATTCTTCTACTCCATCTCTCACCTGACCATATAGGCTGCACTGGAATCACACAGCTGTCATTCACTTCCAAATTAAGCCATGAGCTCTCAGACTGCAGAGGCTTTCTTAGGTGGTTCCATATGCCAAGAAAACCTACCTTTCTCAAACTTGTCCTCTTCCAAAATTCAACATGGATGTCTCTTCCTCTATGAAGCTTTTCTGTCCTCATGAAGGAAGACTGGTCCCACCTCTCCTCTTTGTCCCTGTGGCAGTTTATTCCTACATCTGCAATAGCACCTAGAATGCTTCCTTGTCGTTAGCTTCTTCCTGTCTGTCTCAGACCTTCGCTTCCCAGACTGTGACCTTCTGAAGCAATGGCTCAGTTTCATTCATCTTTGTGTCCAAGTTCTGTAAACAGTAACAGACATGTAATAGACACTCAAAAATGGTAGCTCAAAATGGTGATTTCTTTTTCCTATGTCGGGACTGGGTTTGTACAAAATCAACACTTCTCAAAGTTTATTACTTAGAACACTAGCCTGGTAAGATGCTGAGTATCTGGAGTGGTTAAATGCTTTTTGTCCCCATAGCAACTCTTCTTTTGGGGAAAAGCCTTTCTCCTTTTCTGCTTAGTTCATGTTTGTCTGACCAATCAGAACACTCCATACCCCTGACCACCAAGATTAAATCAGACACGGGGCCATGACCCACGATATGTCAGTTGGGAAAAGTACTTTCTTTCTCCGGATCATAGATTGTAAGCTCGAGACTGCCATGAAGCAATATTGCTGTCACATGCAAAAACCTAATAATGAAGCCAAACAGAGAAAAGATGTTCCAATAGATGAGGGGAGAAGAAGGGAGGGAAAGAGGAAGTAGGAGAGAGGGAAGAGGAGATCAAATGGCATACTTTGAACTCCTGGACCAGTTACATGTGAAGTTATATACAACTCTAGGGTTTAGAGTTACATAAACCAATAAAATCTCTTTTTGCCTAAGCAAAATTCAGCTGGGTTCCTGCCATTTGCAACTAAAATGGTCATGATTAATACAATATTTACATCTGCCTCTTAGAGAGACACAAATCCTATTGGGGCATGAAAGGCTCTGACAAGTCCTGCAGGAAGGAAATCCATCTCATTTGGTTTAACTGTCTCCCAAACTTATTCACTCAGCAGTTCTGTTTTTCCAGTAACAACTGTTAATATCCTGCAGATCTACTATTCTTATACTTTGTGAAACACAGGTCTAAAGCATTTGCTAAGAGAGCATACATTTGATAATGCAAAATGAAGTTCGCCAGGGTTCGTGGGGATTAGAGTCATGGCTTGGGTCAGTTTCCTCTGCCCCAGAAGTCTTTGTAGCACTTGAGTTTATAATACTAGCAAGAGAATAGTAGTAGTAATTTAGACAACTAATACTCTTTGAGTTCTTACTATGTGCCTCACACAGTGCTAAGCAATTTCTATGCATTATTTCATTTAAGCCTCACCCGTAAGGCAGGCATGATCATAGTTTACAGATGGAGCAAGCAGAAGCTGAGAGTTAAATGAAAGTTAAATGACTTGCCCAAGTTTCCGAAGCCAGGTGGTAGAGGGACCAATATTTGAACCCAGGTCTGGCTGACATTGGAACCTTTGTTCTTTGCCAATACAGGTCCATGCCTGAAAGCTTGAAAAATAAATCAAATGATTAGATGCACTGAGCATCTCTGATAGCTATTGCTTAATCGGCACGTCTACATTTCCACCAAGGCATCCAGTGAAAGAACCTCCTCACGTTCTAACATTTGCCACTACTCTCTGGCCGAAGCAGCTCATGTGGATTATAAATATAGGCTATTACCATCATATTGTCATTTGTCTCCATGCTTTTTTAATGGGCCCAGTGTTTGCCATTCTATAGACGTGCAGTGCAAAATAGAAAATCTGGAGGGGGAAAAAAAAGGCTGCCCTCTGAATACTGACTGCTATCTGGAGGGCGAGGTTGTTGTGTGAACACAGGAACTGACATGACTAGACTTCTCGTCTGTCGATAGATGCTGAATTGCTGACGAGGCTGCACTGACTGCCTTCTGTGGCACTGCAGCAGGACCTCCTTTTGCATCACAAGAATCCATTCAACCCTGACCCTGATGAATGTCATCGGGCTTAGCTTGATTACTTTCTGGGATGGGAACTTCACTACCTGATATGTTACCAGTGACAGAGAGGAATCAAGTGCACTTAATCAGTGTGAAGGGCATGGGGAAGGGCACTGTATGAGAAGTCCAGAACTTTGAACCCTGGCTCTATCACCTCTAAACTGGGTGACTTTCTTGGATAATCACTTAATCTTTATGGGCTTTTAGTTTCCTCCTTTGGAAATGGGGAAATTGTTTGCATTTGCCATCTGACAAGGTAGTGTTTGTGAGAGTGATAAAAAAAATTCTGTTATGTGAAATCACTCTTAAAACTTTCATGTGTTGATGAGCTATAAGTTGTTTGTGCACTAGATTATTGATATTGGTTATCTAGGGGAGAGCAGGGAGGAATGGAGAAGTAGTAAACTGAAAAAGGAGTAAAAATAGATGAGGTTTATTTAAATTAACCATAAAACCTAGATGTGTAATATGCCACTTATATAAAATATACATATACATAGAAAAATATACAAGAGAATGTTTTCCAAACTCCTGGCAGTTTTATGTGATGTTTACTTTTCTCCATTTACTTTTCTATGTTCAAGTTTTTATAATGGACATGGATTATTTATAAAGTCAAAAAGAAAAATTGCTCTGTTCATTTGGGAGTTGTGGGAGGAACAAAGATCCAGTGTGGTTGGCTGGCAGGCTTCTGCTGTTGACTTCTTCAGAGTCCACCTCTACTCTCAGGTACCAGGTACCTGGGCCTGGCCATTTCCATCCAGGCAGGACTCCTCCAGTGAGCATATTTCACTCCGGAGCTCACCATTGGCTGGTAGAGACTTTTATCAGGTCTGCATCGCAGTCTGACAAACTCTTCTGTCCAACGTTGCTCGCGCTCCTTCTCCTTCACAGGTTATACCCTCCCATAAACCTTTTGCACTTAAGTGCACATAAATGCTATAATAGCAGCTTTTAAAAAAAAAAAATAACAGATACCTAGCTGAAAGGGATTAAAAATGTTTCTAGCTCATATAAGGAAGTAATTTCTCGGGAATATAAACTTCAGGAATGGCTGGATCTAGGGGTCCACATGAAATCATCTACACTGTCTTTTTCTCCATCCTTCAACCCTGTCTTACCCTCTATCTTCATTTTCAGTTGGGCTTATCCAAACGGCTGCTGTAAGCATACATCCCACCATCTAAGTAAGCCCAAGGGAAAGAGACTTTCTTTCTTGATGGTCCCAGCAAAATCCGAGTTGATTCTAATTGGATCAGTACGGGTCATGTGCCCAAGACTGAACCAATCATTGTGGCCAGAGGGGGGAACAAGCTGATTGGCTCATATCAGCCCCACCAGACTCACACAGACAAAGGAGTGGAAGGGGGATGAGTTCTCAAAGAAAACTGTGGATGCTTCTATGACAGGAAGGGGATTGAATGTGGATCAGGTCAAGCAACAGATGCCCACCCAGGTGTGAAGACTTGTAGCCACCGTGCACGTTAGGACGCGATGGTGGGGATGCTAGCAAAGGAGAAATAGGAACTATTGGTGGAAATGCATAGGCAAACTCCAGATCCTGGAAGACAGGCAAATGAGGGAGTGATTCTTCACTTTGCAAAATTAATCAGGATATGTACCCTCCTTCTATTGCAGAGTGTTCTGTTACATTTTAGTGCTAGCCTCTGAATTATCCAATGCACATGTGTGCATGAATCCATGAAGCATGTGCCATGAGAAAGTAGGAAAGGTATTAAATGATATCCCTTCTAAAGTAGAGAAGCTGTTCTATAGCTGCACCCATGTCTCTTGTTTCCTATCAGATTGGCCTGACAAGGCTAAACTGGGACATGCAAAGCCCTCCCTTATCCCAGGTAGATACAGAGTAACTGAGTCCATCATAGCAGGACAAAGAAAGGATTTCTGTGATTGAAATTTGGGAGCACTGAATTCAGTAAAATTTAATGGATATCTTTCCTGCAGGACGTCTCAGAGGCTTTAATATTCCAGTGATCATGAGATGTTCCATGAAGGGGGAGAGAGATGGCAGAATCTCCTGACTTTATTTTTTTCCCACCTGGAACCCTTTTTGGGAGGTGCATATCCCAGGGCTTGTGTTGCAAAGAACATTTTGAGTTGGCTCCACAATACCATCTTTCAAAAACATTTTCAAAGCTCTAATGATGGAATTTGATTGTTACATAAGTCAGAGCTGTCAAAAAAACGAAATTGATTCATATTTTTATTTGGCAGACCTTTAAATGACTTCTCTATTTTAAAGGGAATTTCCTTGGGTTTATGTGAACACAAACAGAACCTCAGAAGATGACAATCCCTTCTCCTTGGCACATTGCTCATCCGGAAACACAGCACTAAACCCCTCCACAATCACACCTCAGCCGTATTCGTCCCAGTCTACCCTTCTTCCCCTTCCCATCCTCGTCACTGCTTACTCCCTTTCGTTGTACTTGCCACCCCTGTTCCTGCCTCCGGGCCTTTGCTCCTTCACTTCCTCCCACCAGGTGTACTCTTTCCTGAAGCCCATCTGTTTTTATTTGCTAAAGGCTGCCTGGAGCAATGTACCAGAAATGTGTTGGCTTTTATAATGGGAATTTATTAAGTTAAAAGCTTACCGTTCTGAGGCTGTGAATGTATCCAAATCAAGGCATCACCAAGAGATGCTGTCTCACCAAGTTGCAGCTGTGGGCATCATCGTAAGACGCTTTCTCTCCAAGCTCAGCTGTGGGTGATCAAGCACATGGCAGGGCAGAATGCGGTCCACTCTTCTCTCCTCTTTCCTCCTGGCCTGTGGCTTTTCTCTCTCCAGGCTCGTCAACTTCTGGAGGCCTCTCCATCTCTGCTGCTTTTTTCTGTGCCTGCTGCTTTTAGTCCTCCGTTTATAAAGGACTCCAGTAAGAGGATTAAGACCCACCCTGGGGCATGCAATCTAATCAGAGGCCCTTAACAGGAATAATTTAATCAAGAGTTCCCAGCTACAATAGGTTTACATGCACAGGAATGGATTAGCTCTAAGGATAAAATCTTTTCTGGGATCCACGAAAAGCTTCCAGCTGTCACACCATCACATCATGCCAAGTGGGCTACAGTCCACTCTATCTCTGCGTCCTGTTTACCAGATGATAGTTGTGTTTGGGGGCACACAGCTGTTGGTGAGAGAGGAAGAGTGTGTGTGTGTGTGTTGGGTGAGCTGTGTTTGAGAATCACTTGTAGAGAAATCCAGTTGCAAGGATGACTCATGGGGCTCTTCTCCATCTCACACCCCTTTCTCTGGACTGGGGAGACATTGAAAGTCTGGGAAGGCGGTGAACTGTAAGGAGAATGCTCAGAGGACTGTGTAGTAGGAGAACTTGGGTCCTATTCCTCTTCTATTATTTCCTTGTGTTTGACTTTGGGTGCATTGTTTTCCTTTCTGTGCCTCAGTTTCTTCCTCAGTACAATGGCAGGACTGGGATAGACCAGTGGTTCCCATACCTAGCTGATCACTGGAGTCACCTGGAAAGGTGGTTAAAAACATAGCGTTTAGGGCTCCAGTCCCTGGAGGCTGGTTTAGTGCTTTGGGTGATGCCTGGGAATCTGAATTTTAATAAGCACATCCAGGTGTGGGAACCATTGTCTTAGATTATTTCTAATGTCTTTGCCAAAAAGAAAAAAAAAAAAAAAAGCATTAACAAATAGCCTATCCCTCTTGAGACAGTGGGAATCTCCCCCCTCCAATATCACCACCACCACTGTTGTGTTCTGATGGAGCTGTCAACCCCAGGTCTCCATCCCCTGAGCCAAGCCTGCCCAATCACAGGATCACACTACTTGGTCATTGAGAAGGACCAGTGAAAGACATGTGACCAAGCCAAGCCAACCAGAGTTTTTCTCTAGGATTTTTTTTTTTTTTTTTGGCTTAGATAAAATATCATTAAAATTTTTAAAACAATTTATTGACGTATATCATTCATACATGAACATACATGAACTATAAGTGTTCGGTAAACATCGTGATCTTACAAAACAAACATACACAACATCATACAGGGCTCCCACACATCACCCCCCCACAAACACCCTGCATTGTTGTGAAACATTTGTTAACAAATCATGAAAGAGCATCGTCAAAGTATTACTACAAACTATAGTCCATATCTTACTCCCCTATACATTTTTTGAAGAATTTAGTTAGTTATTTACTTTTATCCATTTCCCCTGCCCCCCGTTTTTGCTGTTTCTGTGTCCATTCGCTGGGCAGCTCTCTGTGTCCGTTTCCTGCCCTCTCTTCTCATCCTTCTCCTCCTGTCTTCACTGGGATTCAATCCACGGAATCTTTAATGTGGGAGAGAGGCGTCCTACTGCTCACGCCACCTTAGTTCCTGGTTTTTCGGTGCATCTCGTCATGGCTCTCCCTTCTATCACTCTCCTGTTACATCATCATCTTGCTGCATGGTTCGCGGGGCCTGGGGGCATACCCATGCACGGGGCCTGACAGCTCACCTGTGGATGGGGCCTGACGGCTCACCCACTCACGGGGCCTGCAGGCCCATGTGCTTTCTATATTTTTCTTTTTTTAGTTTTTACCAGGAGATCCCGGGGATTGAACCCAGGTCCCTCCATATGGAGACAGATACCCAACCGTTTTAGCCACATCCGTCCCTCTGCTATATCTCTTAAGGCTGAACAGAGATATCTAGAGTTACAGTCTTTTCCCCTACAGGATGGTCATATAATAAATCAGGCTTAGTTTTTCACCAGCATTCTAAAAACCAGACCTAGGGAGAAAAACTAGGTCTGGGGACACATGCAAGGTTTCTAATATAGCGAATGTTTAGCCTACCCTGATTATCACAAAATCAGGACAGCGAGAATATTTGCAATCTGACTCTTTTTAAAGCCTTCCCCATGCCTTCCCCTTCATGAAGCTCACTGTGCTCTTTTCCTCCTCCTTTCTGCTCTTACAGTTCTTCTATTTGCACAATTCACTAGCTAATGATCATTTACTGCTTTAGACCATAATTTCTCATTTCTAGATTGAACCTTTGTACTTTTTTGTTCCATGTCCTCTATTAAATTATATGCTCCTCGAGGACAGAGACCATGATATGTGTGTGTGTGTGTGTGTGTGTATGTTGTTGTTGTTGTTTTAAAGATACCAGGGACTGATTGAACCCGGGACCTTGTATGTGGGAACCCGGTGCTCAACCACTGAGCCACATTGGCTCCCCTGAGTTGGTTTTTCCATTTGTTTTCCTTGTTGTTTGTTTTTGTTTTTTTTTCTAGGAGACACTGGGAACCAAACCCAGGACCTCCCATGTAGGAAGCAGGCACTCAACTGCTTGAGCCACATCCACTCCCAGGAGTTATATTTTTAAAGAATAATTGTTCACCATTATGGATACAGGGATGACCAAGAAACACCAAAGAAGTCAGAGGGCTTAGGATCCAATCCCAGTTTTGCCAGCTTGTAAATGGAAAAGTTGGGATTTGAACCCAGGAAGGGCGGCTCCAAAGCCATGCTATGATGCACATGTCATTCAAAGTCACAGACATGACAGATTGGAGACCCCAAGGAAAAGGCACCCAAATGAAGGTGCTCATTCATGTGAGAAGATTTGGAGGAAGTCATTTCCCTCTGCAAAATCAGCCACAGCTCCCCCGCAGCAGGCAGGATTCCCAAAGGAAACAGAGGCCTCGTTTATAAATCTGGCAGACAGGATGCAAGAGGACGATGTTAACCTCGATTCGCTTGCCTCACTTCCCTGGAACACTGGGAGTGATGGAAGCTGCCCTCTCAAGAGCCAGAGCTCAAGCCCCCAGATGATGCAGGGCTCACAGGTCTCCAGAACCACTGCCCGGGAGAATCAATCAGTCTGAATCCCTGCCCCAGCCACACATGAGTCCTCAACCTGAGGGGCAGCCCCTCATACCGGGAGAGTCAGAAACAGAGACCCACAGCAAGCCAGGGACCTGGTCCCTGCCCTCAGCAAGGCTGGAATCTATTTGAAGACACAGCTCACATCTACACAAAAAAATCATTTGGAATATTTATGAGGCTGCCTGGTATCTTGTGTAAACAAATAGTGCATGCTGAGACTGATAGAGACAGTTAGTCCTAGAGCAGGAAGGGGTCTTGCAAATTATCTACCCCAGGCAGCAGTGAACAGTGGCTGGTGGGCTAAATTTACCCTATAGATGTGTGTTTGGCTCGCAGTGTTTTATTTTTCTTTAAGCCAATTTTTACAATTGGGGAGAATTTCTATAAAATACAGTTTCTGATTTCTCTTGAAAAAGTAGATGATCTAGCAGTCCTGGGTTTCTATTCCTGTACAGCAAAAACTGGCTGGAGCTAAGTCCTTTTAGTTTTGTCAGAGTCCTCACCAGTCCCTGTTGCCTCCCTGCCTCTGAGGACCAGTGTCATTTGCCATGTATTGTTGTGTGTGTGCTGTTGTTTTTGTTACAGTAGAAAAATATCTACCTGTACCCATCACTTAATCAAAAGAGGGAAACCTCAAGTTTGTCAAGAGAACTGCATTATTTTACCTGCACTTTGCCTGCTTCTCTCATTTGAAAAATGGCCTTGTGCATTAAGCTTCTGAATATTTGGTCCCTGGTTTCTTCTCAAACTCTACCTAGCAGTGAAACTGAGGCCCCAAGACAGGAAGACACTGAAGCCTGGTATCATAGGAGCTCTGAGCTCAGCCAGAGTCAAGAAGGCTTGTAGCCATGGTTTTGAACCTCATCAATAGCCCCGAATGACTCTGTGTTCTTGGAAAGGTTGCCTCAAACCTCTAAGTTCAGTTATCCCATCCATTAAATGGACGTAAGAATAACCATCCTACTGGGGTTACTGTGAGAATTAAAGGAGATAATTCCATAAGCAGTTAATAGACCATAAAGTACAAGGAACCACAATAATATGCCCATTTGAACAGTAATCTGAAAGTTCCAACTTCATTGTTTGTATTTAATGTGGCCCCACAATCCCTGTTATTAGTATACCTAAATCTTCACAATGCTGGAAAGAACCTTCAGCTTTTCAGGCTCCTGTGTGCCTCATCTGCCTTCTGTTTAGCTTGGGTAATAGAAAAATTTTGTTCTTGAACCTATGCTTTAAAGCGGTTCATTGATGCCTCTTCTAATACATGTTCTTACAGACACACCCTCCTGGGTCCTTGAACCAGAGCAAAGAATCTCTCTTTAGGTCAAATATAACAATAATGGACATTCCCTGAGCTCTTATCATGGGCCACACACTGTGCAAGGCAAACCATTCACATGCATTTAAACTTCACAGTGACCCTGTGAGGCGAGTGGACCAGGTACCTATTACTGCATAACAACTCGCCCCCAAACTTAGCATCTTAAAGTAGCAGGAAACACTTACTACTTCACTATAGTTTCTGTGCGTCAGGAATTGGGGGGTGATTTAGCCAAGTGGTTTTGACCCAGGATCCCTTGTGTGGTTTCGTCCATCTGAAGGCTTGGCAGGGGTTGGAGGATCCCCTTCCGCAGTGTTTCACTCACATGGCTGGCAAGTTGGTGTGGGCAGGTGGCAGGAGGCCTCAGCTGCTTGCCATGTGAACCTCCCCAAACGGCTGCTTGTGTGTCCTTATGACATGGCTGCTGGCTCCCCCCAGAGCAAGTGACCTAAGAAAGCAAGGCAGAGACTGCTAGGTGCTTTATGACTTAGGCTCAGAAGCCACATGCCATTATTTCTATCATATCCTATTGGCAGAGCAAGTCAGCCTTATTCACTTTTGAAGGGGACTACACAAGAACTTGAATACTGAGAGCAAGAATTATTGGGCGCCATCTTGGATACTGGCTGCTATAGTGAGAATTCCTACTATTCCCATATTAAAAATGGGAAGGCTTAGAGGGATTACATAACTTTCCAAGATCACGTGGATAGTATTGGTAGAGCTGGTTGTCCAACCAGCCCTACTGCATCCCAAGTAATTTCAAAACTGCAAAGCACTGTGCAACTATATCCCGTTAGTTGATAGAATTTTTCAGGAATAGATACAATTTTACTGATAAGCAAGCGACCATTCATTCACTCCTCCATTCATTCTTTCATTTTTCCATTTAACAAATATCCATGGCATGCTTCATTTGTGCTAGGCTTGAGGTCAATGACTTGACCAAAACCATATACCTAATAAATGGCAAAGCAGGACTCAAACCTAAGTCTGTGTAACTCCTAGTCCAGTGCTCTTTCTACCACCTATAAGGTTGTTTTATATTTATTTTTTGTGTCTTCAGAGCATCTCGGTGAAGCCCTGAGAAATGTAGTGATTTCCCACAGTCTGAAAGAATAGGCTGGAGCAAATACCAGCTTCCTCCCCCAAAATGGCTCTGAGCGTGGAGCACACCAAGCATTCAGCCCAGCAAGGAAGACTCAGGTGTGATTCGGATTTCAGTGTTGCTAAAATTGGGTTTCAGGTCTCAGCTCCCAACATGTTTGGGGCACCATGCAAAAATATCATCATGCCATTTAATTATATCTGGAAGACAGCCCCAGGTGACAACCTGTTTTATGAGGGAAGAGACAGAGGCTCAGAGGCACTAAATCACTTGGCCCAGAGTCACATAGCTAGGGGATTTAAACCCAAATCCTCCCTGCTAAATGTGCAGCCTCCCTTTCTCTTGCTGCTGGATTTGCAGCCACGGGGAGGCCTGGTAACCATTTCACCAATGCTGGGGCAGCAATTTGTCAGTCACTGAATGCCTCGGGGAGGTATTTCACTTTTATGGTCTGAGATCAAGCTGGGGAGAAGGAATAGCTGGGGCTCTGGACCAGGGACAGCTGAAATCAGAGCAGCAAGGCTGCTGGTGAGCTAGTTCTCTCAAAGACATCCCGAGTGAGCTTCAGCTGCACAGCTGGGATAATTGGCTAGCCTGGGAACACCAAGAAACATTTGTAGGTCCAAATGTTTGCTGTAGAATATTTTCCTGTACCAGCTGGCCCAGATACCCTCAGATTTTAAGAATCCCTGAGATCTTGGGAATCATTATTTAACGAGGGGTGGGGATGGCCTGGGGGTGGTGTGTGGCAGTATCATTGTGGATCCAGGCAAGGAGGTGGGAGCTGATGGGAGTCTGTCCCCTTCTCCTTCCCTTGCCTTCCAAGCTTTGTGCTTGTACTTTGTACCTACGGCCCCTTGCTGGGAAAAGTGACACTTTAATTCAGAACAAGTGAAAAGGAGGCTACGCATAGTTTAATGAGAAGTGACCAGGGAACACGCTGGATTAACCAAGGGAGATTGCAAAGTGCTGTGTAAATATCAACTGCTGGACTGCTGGGGGTGGGGCGGTCTGTAAGCTGCACCAGCTCCCCAAGGCGAGGCTGAGCTAGCAGCTTGGCAGCTACTGGAACTGGAACCACCAAGTGCTGCCTGAGGCAGAAAGACTGATTCTGGAAAGAAGCATCCAGGCGTTGATGGGCCTGGCAGGAGCTTCTTTACTGGTTTACAGGAGTGGGAGCCCTGGTCAAGGAAGAGAAGAAGACTTTATTTATGGAAGAATTTCCAGGCTCCAGGGCTCATTCTGTTTGCACACACAAGTGGCTAGGAGATTTGGACACACCATGCCCTCAGTTGAGCCCTGCTAGATAATTGGATTTGGGTTTGCCACTTGACTTCTGTGAGCCTCAAGTTCATCATCCATAAAAGGGTTAATGTTAACCTCTCTGTCCGCTTGTTGGGGGAACTGGAGATGATCAGCCGTGTGCCTAAAACATAGTCAGCGTCCAGTTCACGGAACTTGTTACGGTCTTCACTACCATCCTATTTCCTGGGGCCATCACCCCAATGATTTGGGGGAATAGTCGATCACCAATGGGGCCAGAAAGAAGCATGGAATTTGGGTCATTTTCAGTATTGGTCGTCACTCTTTTCTCTTACAGCAAGGGTCAGCAAACCTTTTCTGTCAAGGGCCAGGTAGTGAGTATATGGGGCTTTGCAGGCCACAGAGCCTCTGTCACAACCACTCATCGCTGCCATTAAAGCGCAGCTGCACCCATCGACAGTGTAGAAGCAGGTGGGTGCGGCTGTGTGCCAGTAAAACTTTATTTACAAAAACAGGCAACAGGGAGCGAATGTAGCTCAGTGCCTGAGTGCCTGCTTGCCATGGTCCTGGGTTCAATCCCAGGTACCTCTTAAAAATAAACAAACAGACAAATAAATAAACACAGGCATGTAGACTTCTTGGTGAAGTCCCTGGCAGATCGTCAATACTAAAGTGTTAGCAGAGGGGACAGATCCCTCGCCCAGAGCTATGACATCCCGGATTTTAGCTCCCATTCCCACACCAGCCTTCAACAAATCACTCAACCTTGCTCAGCATTTCTGTGTATCATTCCACCACTGGTCACAGGGATAAGTTAATTTTCTTGTCCAATCCACCTGACTGGTGTGAGGTTTGAATGATAGTCTATACAAATACAAAATATTAACACTTAGTGCAAACTATGTCATAAGGGCAAATCCTGCCTGGAACAGACTGAACTAATGGGGAAATTGACAGGGTGTCTTTACCTAACATGACCATTTTTGTTTCCAGTAGACCTTACTCAGAATTATCAGCCATTGTTGGGCACTGATCATGGTTAAACACTGGATTTAACAATTTCTGTGATAATCATGAGTAAGTAGTATGTCCGAAAGTTTTGACTGGCAGGCAGATGATCCAGCTTCCTTTTACTACTAACAAGCTCTATGGCCTTTTCTAGGCTTTGGTTCTCCCAAAAGAGGGAGGGAGATCGATCACCCTAGGGGTTGCTTTAATTCAGTCTGGACTGGGGTAAGAATTCCTCGAACATATCTTCAGTAGCTCCCTCACCAGCCATCTCCAATAAGATCGAATGGCTCCACTCTCTTTTCGTGGGTTAAAATTCACTCCACAATCCAAGTATTCACTCAATGTCTACAAAGTGTCATATTATCAGGTCTGAGAAATGGCTTGCCAGTACCTTGTGTCGAGGGACTGGCTCATGCTGCTATAGGGAAGATCATCACCAAGGACTTTAGGAGATCCTGAAAGTACCACTCGCCCAGCTGAGATGCCCTGGGAAGGAGAAAGGCTCTCAGGCAGAGCTGTGAAGTGACAGGCACAGCGCCAGTACCTCGCCTACCACAACCAAGCCTTGAATATCTGTCAGTGCAGGGTAGGTGGTATTGTTCTAACCAACATCCCCTAATCTCTGTGATTTAACCCAACACAACTTTATTCCTCACTCCCAGCATGTGTCCATCATGGGTTGGCAGGGGTCTCTGCCCATGTCATCCTCATACATAAACCTGCTAGAACATCAGCACGGGGAATCTTGCTGGCTCTTAAATGCTCCTGCCAGAAGTGACACACATCACTTCTGCTCACATTTTGTTGGCCAAGTCAAATCATGTGGCCACGTCTAACTTCAAGGATGTCAGGAAGTGCAATCCTAGCATGTGTCCAGAAAACAGAGGAGTGGAAAGAGTGGTCAGAAGTGCTACTGTCCTTCATGCCTCTATGGAGCTTCTTGTGAAATGAGCACCAAGTAAATCCTTTAATTTCTCCTTTGGTGCCACCTCATATACCCAGTTCCTTTCTCTTCAAGTTCTGAAACGTGTTTTCTCCTGTGTATGCCACTGGAAGATTTCTGATGAGGGAGGAGAGAAGCAGCCCCATTCTACCAATGGAGTATTGAGTCACAGAGAAACTTGTGCAGGGACATCCAGCTTACTGGAAGGAGAGCGAGAACCAAGGGCTTAGGCTGTCCAGTACCAGGACAAAGCTCATGCTGGGTCTGCGAAAGTGGAGTGAGACCAGCCTCAGTATTTGTGCTCACAAGGACAGAGGGATTTGGGAAAACTTCTGTCATGGAGAATCCTCAGAAGGATCCTTGGAGGTGCTTCATTGACTGGTTTGGACATTCTCCTTCCTGTTGCCAGGGGATCATTCCAAGGTCTTCACATCAACCCCATACTTACTTACGGTAGGACCTTCTTCCACCAGCCCCAGTTACGCCTCTGTGTACAGAAGCAAGGATTGTGCATACCAGGAGACACCATTTACAAAAATCACGATATGAAATTCACACCTGAATGTGAAGTCACGCCGGAAGGTAAACTCCAACCTGAAGTGCTGGCTGCTGACAGCTCACAGCTTCCTCCCCTCCTGAAGCAAACTCTCTCAACCATGATCATGCCCCTCTTTAAGGCCCAGTGACTACATGGGGTGGCACACAGGCTCAGCCTCCTTCCTTCCCTCTGTGACAGCTCTGAAGGACCATCCAAGCTCCCATGGGATGAGCTGAGCTCTCTGTTGCCATTGGCATTGTAGTAGAATTTCTCTTTCTTTCCCCACTTGGCTACAATGTTGTTTTTTGAGAGCATCCCCTAATAGACCTTGTGATCTCAATCACTGTCTAGGGCAAGGGTTCTTAACCTTTTTTCTACCACGGACCCCTTTGCCAGTCAGGTGAAATGAATATTACTATAACTTATTTATTACATACATTCATAAGTGAAGGAAATGCTAGGTTTCAGTTAGAGGTTAGAGAACATAAAGACAACAAGTTGATTTTTTTTTTCAATTCAAGCTCACAGACTCCCTGAAATGTTTGGTTAAGAACCCCTGGTCTAGAGTCTGTTCCAGGGATCCAGTTGAAGACACGGGTCTTCTCACTTTCTCAAATAAGCCACGCTTGTGCAGACAAGGGAGCCTTCACACTGGCTGCTCCCTCTGTCAGAAACACTTTTCTCCCTTCTTATCTTTCAGGAATCAGCCCAAATGTCACCTCTTCCTTGACCATGCTATCAAAGTTAGCTCTCCATCACCTGCTGTCTTAGCACCCAGTTTTATGTTTCTCCTATCAGTCATTGTCAGCTGAAGTTATTTCACTTTTGTTTACTTATTTTCTGTCTTTGTCTTTTAGAATACCAGCTCTGTGGTGGGCAGAGGCTGTGTCCCTCTTGTTCGCTGCTGCAGCCCTAAGACAGCGTTGCATATAAGCACCCAATAAATATTTGTGGAATGCTGTTAATGAAGCCCCCGGGAAAATTCCTCTCCTTCTCTGAGTCTCAGTTTCTTCTTCTGTCAAATGGCAACTAGAAGATATATCGCCCTCTTGAAACTCCAGGGAGACTGTGTGGTTGAGAGCACTTGCTAAATCATGCAGGTTCCATAATGAGAGAGCTGGTTGGACAAGTACTATCTCCAGCATTCTCGTCCTCCTTCTCCTTCTCATCTCCCTAGTAACGCCCCAGCCTGCAGCAGTCCCTCCCCTAATCCTTTCTGACAAGAGTTTCTCAGCCACAGCATTATTGATATTTTCGTCTGGATAACTCTTTGTCACGGGGTCTGTCCCGTGTAGTATAGGATCTTTAGCAGCATCCCTGGCCTCTACCCACTGGATGCCCTCTCCACTGGCTATGGCAACCAAAAATGTCTTCAGTCATTGCCAAATGTCCCCAAGAGCCAACATTGTCCCCGGAGGAGGATAGCTGCTTTAGACGAAGACTATCACATGCAGTGAGGCAAAATTTTGGAGGAGGAAACAGAAGCAGCCTTTGGAGGTAGCTGGGGCCTTTAGGCTCACAGAGAACACATGAGGAAATGATTTGCTTCATATGCAGAGGCTCCAGTGTAGCAAAGTGTGACCTTGGACAAGTGACTTAACCTTGATGAGCCTCAGCTTTCTCATCGGAAAGTTGAGGTGATAATTCCTGCACCTTCAGGGTTGTGGTGAGGACTCAGTAAAATAACAAAACCAAATTGCTAAGCACATAGTGAGTACTCAGTAAACCATAACTATTCTTTTTACCCTGTTTGTTGTGGTGGTTATTGATGCTATATAATAAAGTTGCCTCCTGCCTTTGGAATTTCTGGTTTTTTTTTCAGTGGTTATAGCACAGAGTTTGCAAACGGGAATGAATGGACTGGATTTGACCTCCAGGCTTGTTTTATGTGGCCTGTAATGTGATTTAAAATGTTTGAATTTAGATTTCATCCATAGTCCCAGATTTCTGGCTTTTCCTGAAAATTTGCCTCATTGGCCAGTGTTGGAGCTAGAGACCCAGCTGGCAACAAGCAGCTAGTGTCTGCCTCCCCACTAGATGGGGTGTTTGGGCTCCCATTCCCCCAAAGCCTTGACATGCTCATTTCAACTTCCTTTAATGGTGTTTTCTTCTTGGTGCCTATAGAATTTGAGTTTTCATCCCTTGTATGTGGAATTAATTCATTTTCAAGACCCTCAGAGTTAATAATTCTTACCCAGGTTTTTCAATTCCACACTTAAAACCGAATCTCCTTTTGACTGTGAGAGGGTGAGTTACTTACCCCACACACAGACACACACACACACACACACACACTCCTAACCTCAGTATCCCTTGGACTGTCACACTCTTGTCAAAGAGCCAGGTAACAGTGTCTCCAAACCGTCACCGCAGTGTGGGATGCTGTTCAGGCCTGAGGCTCTGGGACTCCCCATCTTGTCATCAGCTCCCAGTCTCCTGACCCACATGCCTCCCCCCCAATCCAATCTCCCCCAGCAAAAGCAGAACAGGCAGCTTCTCGACAACCATTTATCAGAAGCAAGGAAATAACAGCTTTTAACACAGTTCTTATGCTTGAAGACTGTGATCAAATTCCGAACCATTTCCAGAAGTGCCCCTTGGGGCCGAGGGGAAGACGTGGTTTCCATGATAACACTGCCTTGTTGTTTCCTATCTCCAATCCCTAGGAAGGGAAGCAGCTCTTACTTCCCAGTGGTTCTGGAGGAAATTTAACTACAAAAAGCTGGCAGCAATGACATATATGAGACCACACCACCTAGGTGGGGATCTGTAGACAAATGTGTTGTCGGTGGCAGAAGCACTGTTCCCTCTAGATACCTCTTCCAGGCTTTCCTGGGCTAGTATACAAAATGGGGCTGGGGGCTATGGATGGGAAGAAAGATACACGTGCTTCCCCAACAGGGTTATAGTCTCTCTTTCATACTATCTTGGGTCTTAAGTGCTTTCCTGGGAGTGATTTTTAAAAATTAAAAAAAAAAAAAAGTAAGACAAAAGAGAAACCAGAAAATTGAAATGGAAAGGCTGGGGAGGTGGGGAAGATACTTCATAAATATAAAAAAGATACTATGTATAAGGTATTTAGAAGCCTCTTATTGAAAAAGCACTCCAAATTCTTCATCATATTTATTATCATCTGATTGCCTCTGCCTCAGAGGCTGCTTTGATAACCAGAGCAAACATCTACTGAGTACTTATGTTGATTATATCCATGATCTTGTTTAATTCTCATGGCCATCATAACTGGGTACTGTTGCTGTCATTTTAGAGATAAAGAAAATGAGGGTCAGAGTGGTTAAACACCTTGCCCCATATCTCAGAGTCCATTGCAGAGCTTGGATACAAACCCAGTTCTGGCTGATTCCAAAGTCCAGAATCATATCTGGCACACTATACTGTACTACCTTATTTGAGCCTGGGAAGAGAATATTGTTAAGTCTTTAGTGAGATATAGGGGAGTTGTGAACTCCAAAAAATCATTTGATCTCCAGTGTCTATTAAGCACAAGGAATAGAATTTTACTGAATTTTTATTGAATTCAATATTTATTGAATTAATGAGAGAACAATGATGAACTCAAATGGATGTATCTCTTATCGATGGACTTTCAGGCAAGGTGAAGAGACATGTTTGTATTGCAGTTATCCATTTAATTTTCTTTCTCTGTCTCTGATATGTGAACACCTCAAGGACAGTGATGATGTCTATATCGTTCACTGTTGACTCTCCAAAACTTCATAGAGAGTCTAGCACAGAGTTGGTGGCATAGATTGAATAAATAAATGAAGGAAGGAAAGCTACCATATCAGACTGTGTAGCTATGGCAGAAAGATGGTAGGACGGATGATTGGATGGACGGATGGGTGAGTTGGTAGATTGGTGGGTGGATGATGGATGGATAGATTTGAAATGGGATGGTTCACCATATTGGGAGTCCTCCCTCTTAGATGAGACCTCTGGACAGGGATCCAGGCTTGTGTAACGTCATATTACAGCCAAACTTGAAACACACTTCTGCCAAAGTTATCTGCTTTGTTTTCCCTCTCATCACTAATCGTCACCTCACAAGCTATATATTTTTGTTTATTGCCTGTCTATCCCAACTAGATTCATGAGGATCGTCTATCCTCAGAGCCTACAACAAAGCTGGCACATAGTAGAATTTGGTAAATATTTTGGTATATGATGCTTTAATGAATTAAGCTCCCCCTATGGCCCCCATCCAGATCCTTCAAGACCCAGCAGAAGGCCCTCCTCTTCTGAGAAGCCTTCCCTGACTACTCATATTGTAGTAGTCCCTACCCTTCTCCAGAGGTGGGAGATAAATCAAACCGTTCTTACCAACTGCTAACTATGCTTGCCTGGTATTACCCTGCCTTGATTAAATGATTCATGTAAATGAAACAGTTTACATATCTACAAAATACAGATTCTCTAGTCCCAACCACAAATGGACTGAATCGAAGTATCTGGTTGCAAGACCCTGGAATCTGTATTTCAATATCTTGCCCCCAACAGCTTCTGCGTTACATGGTCCTTGGATCAATTTTGAGAAACTCCACAAAATTAAGCACCAGAAATCTGAGATCATAACTGCTTGAAAATTTAGCCAAGTTCTCTCTTCTGCATTTCTTTATCTCTCACAAACCTCCACTTACCTCCATTTGTCTTAGACGAGTATGATTTTCCTCTGACCGACATGTACACACTATGTCACATGAAGCCCTTTTCTGAATACTGATGCTGGACATGGGAGAGGGACTTGAACCCCAACAGGGTTTATGAAACCCAGACCTTTTGGTGCTTCTTTCACAAGATCCCTAGAGTGGGAAGGAAAACTGGTTTCCAGGGCAAAGGTCGTGACTGGAGGCAAAGGTCCCAGGGGCCAGCTGATTTATTTCCTTGTTTTTGTTCACATATCCCCTCCCAGTTCTCCCGCTACTCTCAGTTTACAGTGTGGGTGGTTAGGCATTATGTTGGGAGGAAACTTAAGCTGAAGGGGATTTGGGAATCTTTCACAGGGGAAAGAGTATTTTTCCTCCTTTCTTGGTCTTAGATTTGTTTGGAAAAAGAGTAGGAGATTTTATCCCTGCCCCCTCCTCACCTTCTTCCCTCACCTTCTCTTTCTCTGTCTCCTCTCCTCTGCCTTCTTCTTCCAACAGCTACTAGATATTGAGCCCTCACCCCAAGCCCTGACTCTATATCGAGTTTTACAAGGTGTTGTCCCACTGAATCCTTATAACAGCCCCCTGAGTACGTTGTAATACCACCCCCACTTTACTTACAAGGAGGCTGAGCTCTGGGAGGTGAAGTTGCTTGCTCAAGGTTACACAGATTGCCAGACACAGAGATGGGATTTGAACTCAGGTTGTCTGAGGCCAAGCAAAGCCCGTGCTTAGAACCATGACACAACGGAGAACAACTCAAGTGCCCACAGGGGCTGTATAGACCACAAGGAATGGTGGGGGCTGTGGCAAACTGCAGAACCCCTGCCGTGCATGCAGGAGGCTCTGCCATTGCTTGTGTCCATTTGAAGGTTGCCAGGTGGGCTCTTCTGATTTTTCTAGAGAAGCTGGAAATCCGAATCTTAAGGTGAAATCTCTTGATTTTTTAAATGCTAGCAATTAATTAATTTTTTTAAAGTGTGTAGCTCAGACATATCTACAGCCTGGATTCAACCTCAGGGCCACCAACTAGTGACAAGCACATGAAGCAGCCACTAGAGGCAATAGTAGCCACACATTGACCCAGGACTCTGTGAGTCAGATGGGTCCTTGTCTTTCTTTATGTTTTCCCATGACTCACAAAGAACCATGACTAATGTAAAGGAGGGAGGTTCAGATACCCCCAAAATAACGTCCTTTAGAACTGCACTGTCCAATACACCTGTCTTCACATGTAGCTATTCACATTAAAATTAATTAAAATTAAATAAAATTAAAAATTTAGCCCTTCAGTCACACTAGCTACATTTCAAGTGCTCGACAGCCACTTGTGGCTACCGTAACAGACAGTGTAGATTATACAACATTTCCATCATTACAGAACATTCTTCTGGACAGAGCTGTCGAGAATCAGACTCTGGACCTGTTCCTCCCTTCCCCCATAAAACACTCCTCTGCTGGTAGCAAGATGGCTTATCTGGAGGGAGAACAGGAAATCATTTCCTAAGTGTTCATGGGAGAAGGCTGGCTGACCCCTACCTTCCTCTCTCAGGAAATGTGCACATTATCAGTGCCCTTCTGGTGACTTTTGCCCACCTCTGATTAGTTGAGCAAAGCAATTCTTGGCAAGTCCTTTAGAACAGACAGAAGAGCAGCCAGCCCTTGGAAGAGATGTTATGAGGGCTCTCGGGGTTCTACATCTGGGACCCCGGCACTGATGCCATGTCTCCTGCTGCTCCAGCAAGGACATTATTGGAGTAAGTTGGTCCAAGTTAGTCCTAGCTCAGTGATGAGAAAGAAAATTAAATGGAGATTTTCAAATGCATCAAGGAGGAAAGAGTTCTCGGTATGAATGTAGGGCAGCTAATAAAAGAAGACAAGCTTGAAATTAATGATGATTCAGAAATGCCAGCGTTACCCAGCTTGTTTTTTGTTTTTTGTCTTTTTCCGAAGACTTCAATGAGAGAGACAAAGTGAAGAAGTTGGAACGCTTACCAGACATGAAGAAATTGCAAGAATAGTTATTGGCCAAGTGGTAATTAGAAAAGACTTGGATGAGCTGAGGTGTCTGCAGGGTTGGCAGAGGGCACGGCATGGAAGCTGCCAAATTGCTCCATAATTCAGGACCTGGGTGGGTGGGGAGCCAGAATATCAGGGGAGAAGAAAGCCAAAGGAAGAGCTATCTTTGCAGGAAGTTTGCTTGGTATGGCCATCTGGAATCATAACAAGGAGACTTATGAAGAATTGAAATGAGCAACATAAAAAGAGAGGAGTGAACGTTTTTTGGTGGTACAAAACTAATTGCAAGAGACACGAAAGAGTCAGTTAGATGAAAATCAAAGTGTCAGCTTTATTACTAATAAAAAAGCTCTTTTGGAGGACATAGCTTGCTAACACTCTTCTGAATTGAACTCACCACACACACCAACTCAGGCAAAGCTGTGGGACAAAGCCTGTTCTGCTAAACTCAGAGTTCACCTTCTCTGCAGCAAGCAGATCCCAAGATTGAGGGTTAGGGGGAGGGTAATCTGAACTGAGCATGTTCTATTCCTTCCAGATGCTCCAGTCAGGTGGAGCAAGAGGCCAGAAGTGTCACTCTACTGGAGGTCCCCTTATAGGAAAACATGAGGATTGGAATAAATGTTCCCCTTCCCCCAAAAACTGACATTAGGTTGTTTCCAGAAAATAGGGAATTGGGTTTAAAGATGTGAGAGGATCTGAAATCCAAAGTCTTGAGGAAAATTGAAGAGGTTGCCTAGTCTCTCTCTTTCTTTTTCAGTTCCTCATTACTAGATTTCTACATGGACAGACTTACTGGGGCCCCAACTCAACCAACTTCATTCATTCTTTCACCCTCGCTGCTACTACCTTCTATAGATTGTCACATTGATCCTATGAGTTAGGTGCTATGATTATCTTCAGTTTTACTGATGTGGACCCTGATGTTCAGAGGATTTGAACCCAGGCTCGTGTCCAACTAGAAGCCCCCCCACCCCTTCAGATTTGTACATAACAGACATGACGCAGGCAGTGGATGATTGACAGAGCAGCACTAGACTCAAACTGATCAATGTTCAAATCCCAGCTCAGCTATTATTTCCTCTGTGACTTGAGCAAGTTACTTCTACTCTCTGAGCCTCAGTGTCCTCACCTCTAAATTGGGATTTTCCATTTGATAAGAATGTTGTAAGGATTCAGTGAGATTACAACAAGCCTCTTCATGCCATCATGTCTTTGCCCATGGTGTCCCTTTTGCCTTGAATTCCCTCCCCCCATTCTCCTACCCAGCTCCCCAGTTTGATGATCTCCCACTTGTTCTCCAAGACCTAGCTCAACAGGCATCTCCTTTTTGGAGACTTATTAGATTCTCCCAAACAGAATGAGCTGCTGTTTGCACAGCTTTACTAGGTCTCTCTTACTTTCCCTGTTAGAACTCTCCATATATGATATTAAAATGATCTGATAACTTGTCTCCCTTTTCAACTCCTAAATTGGATAGAGCTTCTCAAAACTAGAGAAGCATATCTGATCCATCAAACTTCTCATCTTCTAACATGGTCACCAGCACATAGTATGTGTCCAACAGATGTAAATGAATATTTAATGTATTAGCTATCGATTGCTGTGTTACAAAGTACTCTCAAACTTAGCCACTTTAAACAGAACACATTTATTATCTCACAGTGTCGGGGCATGACTTAGCTGGCTTCTCTGGTTTTGGGTCACTCACAAGCTGCAACCAAGTCATTGGCCAGGGCTGCAGTCATCACAAGGCCCAACTCTGCAGAATCCTTTTCAAAGCTCACTCATAGGGTTGTTGGCAGGATTCAGTTCTTTGTGGGTTGTTGGACTGAGGCCTTAGTTCTTCATGAGCTGTTGGCCAGAACACCTTGGTTCTTTGCCATGTGAGCCTCGCCGTAGAGCATTTAACAGCATGGAAGCTGCCTTTGTTGGAGTGAGCAAGAGAGAGGACAAGAAGGAGTGCCAGGAAGAGAGTGCAAGCAGGAAGGAGTCAGTCTTGTGTAACCTAATCATGGAAGTCACGTGCCCTTACCTTTGCTGTAGTCTTTTCATAAGAAGTAAGACAGTAGGTTTAATCCACATTCAAAGGGAGGAGATCACCCAAGGCTGTGAGGCAGAGGTCACTGGAGCCATGTAAGAAGCTGCCTACCAGACTTCAAAATGCAGAGGGGAGCAGAGGGAAACACAGGAAGGGAAAGAAATACCAAACAGACAGGATGAGGAGGGAATGGGGAAGGAGATGTCAGAAGAAGGAAGAGAAAGAAAGAAGGGTAGAAGGGGATCTGACAAACATTGATGGGACATCCGTGTTCCCAGTAAGGTGATATAAGAGTCACACGTATAGTGACATCACATCTCCTCCCAGTGGGTGTCTGTCAAGATGGGGAGATGAAACACCCACGTTAGGGATGATTGCATAACAACTCAGGGTCATCTGTGGGAGGGACTATGTGATTCATTCATATCCCAAGTGTTATGAGATTGAGTTGAAACCGAACTCCTCAGACCTGATGTGCAGAGAAAGGTGAGGCTGGAGCTAGGGCTTGCAATGTGGGTAGAATTGGATAGGAAAACTGCCTGCTGGAGGTGTGGGAAGAGGCTCAGGGGTGAGACTTCTTGAGGAATGGGGACTCCAGCTTGGAGCCAAGGAGGATTCCAGGAGGGCATCAGTGAGGGGCCATGGGGTGTAGGCAGATGGGGGCCAGGTCGCAAAGTGTCTCCATCCTGTGGACAGCTAGGAGCCTTTGAAGATGGTTGAATGGGGGCGGTGTTGAGTAGAGTCAATGTATCAGTGAGGGTGCTCCAGAGAAACAAAATCAAATATATGTGTATGAAGAGATTTATTGTAAGGAACTGGCTCACACGATTGCGGGCACTGGCAAGTTGGAATTCCATAGAGCAGGCCAGAGGCTGGAAATGCTGCTAAGAGTGATGCTGAAGTCTTGAGTCTGAATTTCTTAGGCTGGAAACTCAAGAAGAGATTGTAGTCTTGCGTCTGATCCCGGGAATCCTCAATTGTCTCTTAAAGACCTTCAAATGATTGTTTGGGGCCCACCCATATTATTGAGGGCAACCTGCTTTACGTGAAGACAAATGATTGCACGTGCTAATCCCATCTACACACTACCTCCACAGCAACAACTAGGCCAGTGTTTGACCAAACAACTAGCCAGAACCAGAACCTAGTCAAGTTGACACTTAAAACCAACCATCACTATTAAGCACAGAAATTTGGAATCAGGAAAACCGGCTTTCTGATCCTCAGCTTTGCCACTTACCAGCCAGGGTGAAACTCCTTGGGCAAGTGACTTCACTTTTCTGTGCCACAGTTCCCTCATCTGTGAAATGATAATATCTCTCCCATAGATTTGTTGTGAAAATTAAATGAAATAATGCATGCAAAGGGCTTAGCATAAGACTTGTCATATGGCAAGCTCTTGTTTAGTATTTAAATATGTAGTTTCTATTATTATTGTTGTTGTTATTATTATTATTATTATTTCTCAGATGTGGGTGGGCATGATGACCCCAAGAGATGAGGAATTTTTTAAATGTCAAAGTCATCTTCTTGGTGGCAACACATTCATACTGGCCCTTTCACTCGTCTCTTCCTAGCTGTGGGCTGTGACAGATGAGCAATGGGGACTTAAAAGTGACAGATGTGTCTGTCTAGGACGGGATACAAAGGGGAGGGATAGAAGAAGGAAGGGCTGGGGAATGACCTAACGATGCCTGGATGCGTGGTCAATGGAGCTGAGGAGGTTTGGGAACTTTATTGACAGAAATGTAATTCTGAAGCCAAGGCAAGGGCGAGTTCCCAGAATTTGCTTGGGGCACTGGTTCCCCAGTTTGCATTCAGAGGGAGGGGCTGACTTGGCTTCTAAAGACAGGAGGGTCCTTGGAGGTCAGTGGGGTGGACATCCCTCCTTGTGCCTTATTGTTCTTCTTTGAAGGAGGTTGTTGACCTGAGCAACTAGGGGGAGGAAACAGGGCGATTGGGCCTCATGACTCAAGTGAATTAAGATCTTGAACTCTGGGATGGTGGGGTTATGTCCTAGGGAAGTTGGGAAGTGGGCAAGTTTGATTTTTAAATTTTTTTTTTCCATTTTCTCTCTATCTTAGTTTCCTAGAGCTGCCATAGCAAAGCCCTGCAAGCTAGGTGGCTTTAAACAGCAGAAATGTATTGTCTCACAGTCCTGGAGGCCAGAAGTTCAAAGTCAAGGGCTGTGCTCCCTCTGAAACTTGGAGGGGAGTATCCTTCCTTGCCTCTCCTAGCTTCTGGCATTTACCAACAAACCTTGGCGTTCCTTGGCAGCTCTCCCACCTCTGCCTCCATCTTCACATGACCTTGGTCCTGGGTCTGTCTTCTTTGTCCCATAAGGACACCAGTCCTTGGGGGGTGCAGGGCCCACCCTTACCCAGTATGGCCTCCTCTTGGTGAGATCTGCAAAGACCCTATTTCTAAGGAAGGTCACTTTCACAGGTACTGGGGTTCAGAACTGCAACGTATCTTTGGGGGGGGGGGCAGCAGCAAAATTGAACCCGTAACCCTCCCCCACCCTCCTTTAAGCCCTTTGATTTAGATGAAGTGTAACTCCTGGTGGTGTCTCATGCTGCAGTTCTTTCCTCTTCACTTCCTCCCATCAAAACTTACCCATTCTAAAAAAAAAAAAAAAAAAAACTTACCCATCCTGGGTTATATTCCCTTTGTTTCTGCTTTTTTCTCTACTATCTCATAAAGCCAACATTCTCAGAGACTTTTGATGTCAAGGAGTAATGCATTTCCTTTGTTGAAATTCCCATGTTGCAAGGGGATTGTCAATTCTCTATTTGGCAAAAAAAATATGTTTTAAAAATTATACCATAAATGACTCTTATTCCAAAGCAGGAAGGATATGGTCTTGGGGAAAAGAGGCAATCCTTGAGCTTTAATGAGAAATTCCCCTACACAGACCTTAGTTTTCTGTGCCACAGATTGCCTTTTGGAAACGGCAATCAAAGATAATTCATGCTAAAGTGTTAATGGCTTACTAACATTTCATTTAGGAAATATCAAGTTCCTCTTAAGTGTCAAGCCCTATGCTGGACCTGTGGAGATGAAGGAAACTTGGTATCTGACCTCAAAAATTCAGTCTGGTCAGGGAAACAGTTGTGAACAATGATGCTGGTGGCAATACATTACCTCACAATGGAAAGGGCTTTTCCAGGAATTCAGACAAAATGATCTGGGTGGGCAGGACAGAAAGACTGAGAAAGCTTCACAGGTGAGCTGTAAGTAGGGGAAGGGCCTTTCAGGCAGAGGGAATGAATAGTTCTTTTAGTATCAGTGTGTCCTAAATATTGCATAGGATATACCGATACTAAAACAATATATATGGGAAGTGGATATGGCTCAAGCAATTAGACTCCTGCCTACCACATGGGAGGTCCCGGGTTCAGGTTCCTGATGCTTCCTAAAAGGAAGCACACAATGAATAGACACAGCGAGCGCAAGCAATGGAAGGGGGGCGAAATAAATAAAATTAATCTTTAATATATATATATTTATATATATATATTCTTTGTTTGAAATTCAAATTTAACTGGGTATCCTGTATTTTTATTTGCTATACCTGTCCATTTTTCAACAGCTTGGCACATTCACATTTAAATTCCAACCAGAACATTCAAGGCTAAGAGTGATTTGAGTAAAAAGCTCTTGCCTCCCATGAAAACTTAAGTTCCCACATTGCTAAGCTGAAATTTAATTGTGGTAAAGCAGGATGGATTTGTTAGCACATCCCCACCCAACAACAACAATGAAAACTTTCTAAGCAGTCTATTTGTTTTGCTCAAGCATATGATTTATTGTACAGAGAATGTCATGGAACAGATTCCCTCCCAACCTGGGCTGGTTCCAAATTCCACAATGTCCCTAAAAGGTGCTGGGTGCGGGGCAGGTTACAAGAGTCCTAGACCCTCCCAATTTGAGGATTCCACAACCCTACGGGGGCTTTTCAGGTGCCTCTACTCCATCCCCAAGCTGTCTTCTATTCTAGGTAGCTGAACCCCAGCTTTTGCCTGCCATCTTGAGATTTCGTTTGTCCGCACTGGCTGCACGTAAACCATAAACCGTTGGAAGCTGGGAGGGAGAACACTTTGGGAGCACTTAACAGTGACAAGAGCTTCCCTTTCTTCTCTTCTCCCTGCTGTTTGACAAACAAGAGTTGTTTAATCACAGAAAGCAGACTGAAGTGGAGTTTTTATCTTGAACCATTTACTAAAGGGATCAAATTTGGGTTGCCTTTGAAGAAATAAAAAGAGTGGCTTCTCTCCTCTTCCATCAGCTTTTTAAATTATTTTTTTAATGCAAAAGTTTAAAGGGAAATGCTTACAGCATGGAAAAGACATTGAAAGTTCCCCATTGGCTCAAGACACAGAATCCGACTGTTGTGGCTATTGAAACCCTTATGCCCTTCTATGTGGTTTCTTGCTCATTTATTCCACCCATTTTCTGCAACCTTCTGACCCAGAGCTTCCCATCTGTGTCCTTTGCATTGGTAGGGCTGCCTGGAATTTGGGGTCTAACAGTTCTGCTGCCCCCTTGGAAGTGTGAGCTAGTGTACAGGAGAAGGAGACCACAGAGACAGAGGCTTTCCATGCATTATTGCATGTCCTCCTCCCCGCAGCCCTAAGAGAAAATACTGTTTGTTCTCTGCTTTCCAGATAAAGAAACAGAGGTTCAGGGAGGGAAGCTGAAGGCTTTAAGTCATGGTTATCGGGTGGTTAGTTTGAACAGGGAAGCTGATGCTGCCCATTTCATACCCACTCAGAGGCTTTGTGGACTCACCCTCGGTGCACTCTTTGCCTTCAGAACTACTCATCCTTACTCTAATAGCATTAAACCCTAATAAAGATTAAATACAAAGCAGCTATTGGAATGTAGATATTTTTCTTCTCTTCTCTTTGTATGATGTAGAAAGTAGGAAAGTCTTCCTGCCTTTCTGACAGCTCAGAAGGAATAAGCTATATCGGGTAATCCGCTCATTGAAAAATAGGTGTCAGGTTATCCAGCACAGGAGTGAGAACCTGCTGGTGCTGGTCAACAATGGCATTTACTGCCCACGTTGGAAAGACCCCGGGATTATAGCATCTGGGCTGTACGAGCTCACTAAGTGATTAAAAATATCCATTTGAACCCTGCCTGGTTCACTCATTTCCCTACTGCAGCTTTTTTCCACAGTTCTGTGGACAATGACCCAATGGTCTGCAAGGTTCATAGCTTCAAATTCAAAATGAGGAGTCGAATGATGGACATGGAGCAACGGGAGAGAATTCAGGTGGTAATAATCTGCTGTGTGACTCCACTTGCTCATCTGTCCATTCAAATATTCATGCAATCACTCAATAGTATTTATTAAAGCCCTCCTTGTGCCAGGCCCTCTGCAGGGTGTTGGGATGATTGTTATGAACAAGCCAGGTGAAATCTTCCCACAAGGAGTATTTATTCTAGCAAGATGGGAGGGGTGAAGATAGACTCGAGTGGGGAACTACAGGATTCATTATGTAATTACAAAGTGTGGCAATTGTTTTAGAGATGCCATGGGAGCGGGGATGACTTCCTGGGGGATGTCAGGCAAGTCTTCTCGATGGGAGGGATATTTTGAGTTGAGATCTGAAGGATGAATAAGAATTAACTCGGTGTGATGTGGATGGCAGTTGGGGTGAGAAAGAGTGTCACAGGCAGAGAGAACTGATGTTCTCCTTCTACCACCAAACCCTCCACCGCAGTGTGTAGGACGCTTCTTTGCCTACACAGAATGAGTCCTTACCATTGGGTGGCTCAAATCCCATCCCAAGCTACCAGGTGTTCTTACCTATTTGGGGATCTGGAATCCCTTTGAGAATCTGATGGAAACCAGGGTAATGCACATAAAAACAACCTGGCTTTCAGAGGGATCCTTGACTCTTGAAACCCATAGATCTCTGGCTTCAAAGAGAAGCACGAAAGCTGTAGCGTGACAGTTAAGCTCTTTTCTCTGTTTCCAGTGTCTTCTCTGGCTGCATCCCTGCCCCATGAGTTGAGCTACTTCTGGAAACAGGCAATGTTCTCTCCTGACCCCCTGCCTTTGCATATGCTCCCCCCTCTGCCTGGGACCCTCTCTGCAACCACCCCCTCTCCTGGATAACTCTTATTTACCCTTCAAGAAAGCTCAGCCATCACCTCCTGTAGGATCTTTCCAGTAATCCCTCATGCTGGATTAGAGACCCTGCCCCCTCAAAAAAAAAAAACCACTTCCCTCATGAGGGCACCAGGCATTCTGAATTCTGGATTCTGCCTGTTTGTGTGTCCTCTTCCCACTGGACTGTGAATTCCTTGAGGGCAGAGCTGGTGGATCTATCTAGACCCTCAGTGCCAAGTGTAGCACTGTGCTCTAATAGGTTCTCAGTAATTATTTTCTGATTAAATGAATTAATGGAGTTCCCCAACCTTGTCTCCAAAAACTCACTTCTTAGTCATGTAGTTTTTTGGGTTTTTTTTCTTTCATAATTGAGATTTTATTGGTTGTTTTGAAGATCAGCACAGACGTTATGAACAATCTGTACACAATTCTTAATGTACGTACCGGAAACCTAAAAAGCCATGTAGTTGTTCTAAAGTTATTCCAGTGACTTTCCAGCTTAAAATTTGGAGGCAAGTTTTCCTTAAGAGTATATCAAGTACCAATATCTTCAAATGTTGATAAACTGTTACATCTTTAAGTCCCACTAATTCACAATTTAATACCATACACACTACATACTCACATTTCCAATCTTTAACAGCACATAACAAAGTTATTAGAAAAACTGGACAACCACGACCAAGGATGTTGTAGAGTTCTGACAGGGGAGTGGTTTTAAGAAACACGTCTACTAAAAAACATGGGAATAGGAGTAATTTAAAATGTTCAACACATGTTAAATGCATGATTGTGATTCCAAATCACCATTTAGTATGTGCTGTATTATAGGGTATAAAAACTGCCAGCCCCCAGTGGAATGTTAAGTTGACACCCAAGATAGTCAAAGCCTCCCATAATTCAATAGCCCACTATTTTCTCGTTGTACCAAAAAATAAACAACCAGCAAATGATATCCCCTCTTAAAAAAAAGAATTTACACTCAAAAAAATGGGATGAGGTGGGATTCCAATCGCCTTCTTAAAAATGTTTCTTCTAGAGCTACTAAAAACCTTGCATTTACAAAATAGTTGATAAAAATATTCCTCTGACCAGGAACTGAGGTGGCGCAGGTGGCAGAACACCTCTCTCCTACATCGGAGGTCTCCAGGATCAAATCCTGGTGAAGACTGGAGGAGGAGGAGGATGAGAAGAGATGGCAGGAAACAGATACAGAGAATTGTCCAGCGAATGGACACAAAAACAGCAAATGGGGAAGGAGGGGGTTTAAAATGGATAAAGTAAATAAATAAATCTTAAAAAAATATATATATATATATTCCTCTGGATTGTACAAGAAGGGAGAAACAGGGACCACTGATAAGACATGGTATATGGTATTAACCAGACTTGGCTTCTTTCTCTCCTGCTTCATCAGAGGTTGGACTCTCCTCATTTTTAATTTCTCCATTTTCTGCAGGTAAATCTTCTTTAGTTTCTTGGTTAGCCACTTCAGCTTGTTTTCCCTTTGCTCCCCTTTTTCCTTTTGGTTGCACTTTTTTATCTGAAGGTTTATCCTTTCCCGCTGCCTTTTTTGGCTTCGCTTCCACTTTCACGGGAGCGGGTTTAGCAGATAGCCTTGCCGACCGCCTCTTGGACTCCTCCTTCCCCGCCGCAGCTGACCTTCCTCTTGGGCATCTTGGCGGTGCTGCGGGACACACCGCGCCGAGAGCCTTCTCCGCTATGTAGTTTTAATTTCTCCGTGGCCCAGACCCCATGCATGAACTTGAGACTCCAGCTAACTTCCTGGCAAGGGGCTCTAGTTCATCTTGATCAGTACTGTCAGGCCTTCCGACATTCACCTTGCTGATAAGAGGAGGCTTTGTGCACTTCCTCCTACCACCCACTCCTCTTTATTCCAGCACCCACTGAACATCATTAGTACTTCTTAGATGACAATTAGCAAGCACTTCGTCTGGGTAAGATCAGGCCCTGGCTAGACTCTAAAGCCTCGTTACTCACAGTGGGGTCTGGGGGCCAGCTTCAGTGGCATAACCTGCAGGCTGGTTAGAGGCTAGACTCTGGTGCCACTTTCGACCTACTGAGTCAGAACCCGCGTTTTAACAGGACCCTTGAGAAGCCCTGGAGAGGACTGGTCTCAGGCTTAGCTGCACATGGTAACCACCTGGGAACTAAAAAAAAAATAGATATATACCGGGGGAACATCCCAGATCAGTTGAATCAGAATCAGGGCGTAGCGTCAGTAATTTTAAGAAGTGCCCAGGTGATTCTAATGTGCAGCCAGGTTTTAGAATCAGTGGGATTAAGAGATTTGTCATCCTCCTCGTCACTGCCAACATCACATCAATTCCCTATGGAGTAGGTGCTGAGATTGCCCCATTTTACATATGTATAAACTGAGGCTCTCAGAGTCTCTGACTTACCAGAAGTCACAAAGTTGTTAAGTGGAAGAGCCAGGAATTCACATCCAGATCTCCAGTCTCCATCCCGAGTCCCCTCTTAACAAGGAAGCTATCCAGCCTCTTGGCTGTATCAATGCCCACGCTGGTCCCATGGCTGGGGATCTTGTTCCTTCTAATGTAGCTTTTCAGTTATTTAGGAGGAAGCCTTTCTTTTATAAGATTGGCCCAGAGGTCTGAAGCCTAAATACAGTTTCTTTGGTTCCTAACTTCTGCCAGCATGTAGATGCCTTCCCCCAAGCATTTGAGAAAAAATGTTTTAGTTTATTCATGTTCACCCCGGCTTCCGTTCTTCCACACTGTTCTCACCCAGCCTCTTAGAGTCATGGAGACTTGACTGCGTGTGCCCTTGACTCAGTATTAGAAAAGGTGGTATACCCAAGAGTGGACTTCTCTGCCCAGGAAAGATCCAGCCCTCTCCTTGGTCAGATGCCTCTGGTTTCCCCCTCCTTTTATCAACGTCATTCTCGTGAGTTCATAGAAAGTCAGGGAATCAAGTTATAAATCTCCTGCCTCCTCCATTCTGTGTGACCTTAAGTGGATGCAGAGCCCTCTCTGGGCTTCAGTACCTTAACATGTAAAATGAAGTACTGTCCAGATAACACCACAAGGTTAGTGATTCTGTACATTTAACTTTGACTTTCCAGGCTGCATAAGGAACCACTGGCTTTGCTATTTATTTTATTTATTTAAATAAATTCATTTAATCCCCCATTCCAGCCTCTTTTGGGGACTGGCTACACAGTACCCAGGGCATTGTATCAAAATGCTTATTTCTGCTCTGCTGTGGGTCTTTTTCTGAGATGAGAAAGAAAAAAACAACCCAGTATAGACAATGCTGAGTTTTTTAGCAAGTAAAATGTAGGCAATTTAGAAGTATATTCTTTATTCTGAGATAATGTCTTTCCTACATTTGGGGTTTAAAATGTGCTTTTGTGAAATGATGATGATAATTTATGATAGGTGATTCTTAAAAAAAAATAATAATAACTGGCAGCTTCTATTCATTCTATTTAATGACATTTAAAAAGCGTTACCTGCTTGTGAAAACCCAACATCTAGGGACCCTCATTTCAAACTTTGAAGGGGTTAGTTTCCTACATGAGTGGGATGGATGGATAGACAGACAGATGGCTCCATGATGCCGGGAGGAGTGACAGGGAAGGGGGCTCTCATCCAAGGTCTCTGAGTTTGTGAGGGTCCCTTCCCTTCTCCCTCATCCCTGCCTTCCCACTCCCCACACTTCTTCCTCATTCTTCCCCTTCTCTGCTTTGCCCGAACACAGTTAATCTGCTGGGCTGCTTGCCCTCAACTTACTTGTTTGGGCTTCTCAGTTTGTTTTGGATCTTCTTCCTGAAATGCTTCCTCCCCTCGCCTCTCCACCTCGCCTTACTGTCCAGAAGAGAACTCAAAGCCTGCATCTTTCTGGAAGTCATCCCAGATAATCCACCTGGTTGAGCAGTCCCCTGCTCCAAGCTCCCACAGTATCTAGTTATTTTGATGGCCGTTACAGGTATTTTATTGTGGGAGTTGTCGTGGGCATCACGCTTCTTTCGTTTACTGCATTTAGCTATTGAAAGTGCCTACTATGTGCTGGGAAGAGCTCTGGGCAGTGGTGATGCACAGGGGATAAACACATTATGAACAAGATGAGTGCAGGTAGAAATAAGAACTCTAAGAACATAAAACAAGCTGAGGGGGATGGAATCACAAGAATCCCCTTTTGTGCTGTGATCAGAGGAAATCTGAATAATGAGAAGGAGCTAGAATTTTAAAAATCTGGGCCTAGAACGTTCCATGTGAAGGGAACAGCAAATGCAAAGCCTTAGAGGTAGGAATTAGCTCGGCAATTTTGAGGAACATTTATGAAGGTAAAATGCAAGTATCACATTACTGTTCTTCTTCAAAGGCTCCTTATTACCTTAAAGATAAAAATCCTGATCACATAAGGCTGATTATGACCTGACTCCCACCTTTTTCCCCCAACCGTAATCTTCCCGTTCAGCCATCAAATTCTGTACTCCACTGTTTCTCAAACATAAATACAAATCAGAATCGCCGGGAGAGCTTGTTAAAAACACAAATGGCTGAATCCCATCTCCCAAGTGTCCAATTCAATAAGTCCAGGGTGGAGCAAGTTCCCAGGAGATGCTGGTGCTTCTGGTCTAGGGACCACCCTTTGAGAAACTCTGCTATACCCTAAGCAGGATGTGCTCTGCCTTACTGCTGAGTCTTTGTATCTGTAGAGAGCTGTGCCTGCAGTGTTCTCTCCCTCCCCCTGCCTCCTTGGCCTGGATAGTTCATACTTTGGTTCTCATTTTCCCCAATTGCCCCAACACAGGGAAAAGTGCTCCTTCTTTGTGCATCCTCAGTACTCTGGTATTATCCCATAATATCAGAGCCAGTGCACTTGTCTGTCTCCCTGCTGGATTGTGAGCCTGTCGAGGGCAGAGGCATTTTCCCACTACTTGTTGAAACCTCAGCACTTGCTACAATCCCTGGCATATAGTCTGTGCCCAATCAATTTTGTAAATGTATTATGATCATTTGAAAGGGCACGTGATTCGAATTTACTTTTCCAGGAGTCAGCCATACTCTCTGTGGTTTGGGGCCAGAGTGATATGAAGTGGTCCTTGCAACTCAGGTGGAAACCCCCAGAATTAGGAGTGTTGAACGTCTGCCTTTCTACGTCCCTTCCTTATTGATAAGTTTCTGAAAGCAGGGAGTCTGGCTATTATATCTGAGCCTCCCCCTTCCCCATCTCTTAGGAGACCGTGCCTACCATTAGAATCACCCGAAATTGCTGCCATGTGCTCAGCACCATGTTCTTTGGGTTTGCTCAATCACAGGTTCTAAAGATGGTTCAAGTGCCTCTGACCCAGAATGATGAGCAAAGCTCCCTGCTTTGTTGTGTCTCTCACTGTCTTTCCTCTTTGTGTCTCCTTGTTTGCATCATCTTGTTGCATCAGCTCACTGTGCCTGCCCGTCACGCCAGCTCGCTGTCTTGCTGGTCTTGTCCAGGAGGCACCGGGAACTGAACCGGGACCTCCCATATGGTAGGTGGGAGCTCAATCAGTTGAGCCACGTTTGCGTCCCAATTTTTTTTTTTTTTTTTTCCCTAGGAGAAGGGGAGAAAGTTAGAGCAAACTCCATGTCTTCCCTTCTGCTAATGTGACTCAGGCTAATTTTTTTTTTTTTTTTTGGATGTAATCACTTTATTGCATTCTTCATGGAAGTATTTAATTAGATCATGTATTTTTTTCTTTATTTTTAAAGAAGTTTTAGGTTACATAAAAGTCACATAAAAAATATAGGGTATTCCCATACACCCCACGTCCTCCCTCTCATACTTTCCCCTATTAATATCTTTCATTAGTGTGGTATATTTGTTACAATGGATTGTGTATTTTTTTTTTGTTTTAAGGATTTATTTATTTACTTTTATCCATTTTTACTCCCCCGCCCCCCATTTTTGCTGTTTTTGTGTCCATTCGCTGGGCAACTCTGTGTCCATTTCATGCCCTCTCTTCTCATCCTTCTCCTCCTGTTCACTGGGATTCAATCCTCGGAACCTCCATTGTGGGAGAGAGGCATCCTACCTGTGCCACCTTAGTTCCTGTTTTTTCAGCACGTCTTGTCTTGGCTTTCCCTTGTGTCACTCTCCTCTTATGGCATCATCTTGCTGCATGGCTCACAGGGCCTAACGGCGCACCCATGCATGGGGCCTGACAACACACCCGTGCATGGGGCCTGGGGGGCTCACCCGCTCGCGGGCCCTGACGGTGCACCCACACATGGGACCTGGCGGCCCGCGCGCCTTCTATATTTTTCTTTTTTTTTCTTTTTACCAGGAGGTCCCAGGGATAGAACCCAGGTCCCTCCATATGGGAGACAGATGCCCAACCATTTGAGCCACATCTGCCCCCCTGCTATATCTCTTAAGGCTGACCAAAGATACCTAGAATTACAGTCATTTCCCATACAGGATGGTCATATAATAAATCAGGCCTAGTTTATACCAGCATTCTAAAAACCAGACCTAGGGAGAAAAACTAGGTCTGGGGACACATGCATGGTTTCAAACACAGCAAATGTTTAGCTTACGCTGATTATCACAAAATCAGGACAGCGAGAATCCAAGTCTTTTAATATCACTCCTAGTTAAGAGTGTGGGCCTTGGGCTCAGACAGACCTGGCTCTAAATCCCAGCTTCTCCACTTATCGCCTGTATGACCTTGGGCAAGACACTGTATCTCTCTAATCCACAAGAGGTGGGTCACAAGAGTAGCTGTCTCCTTGGGTTGTTATGAGGATGGAACAAGATGATGCATGTAAAGTGCTCAGCCTAGTACAAGGTAGTCATAGGTCAACAAATGCTCTTTTCTGTTATCCTTAAAAGTATTTTACTGAAAATTCTAAAGAAAGGAAAACAGAAAAACTACAGCATGTCACCCCTGGGAGGCCCCTTAGAAATCCTCAAGCTCAGGAGCTGCAAACACAAATGCATACAGAGTCCAGGGAAGAAGTATATGTGCAGGAGGATGACTAGATGAGATGTGATTAGGAGCAGTTGGGTCTGTGGCAAAAGGGGGAGCTTTTGCCTGACCTATAGTCAGTCAAGTTCTCTATTTCTAAATACATCTTAGGCCAGATGTGGGCCACCAGTTTGTGACCTCTGAGAGTCTCACCCCTTCATTTCATAGATGGGAAAACTGAGGCCCAGAGTTAGGAGTAAGAGTTGCCCAGATTCAGTGAAAATCAGCATTCTCGAGCCTTTAAGACCTCAGTGCATTGCTCACCCTCATCTAAAGTTCTCCTTAGGGGGAGCAGATATAGCTCAGTGGTTGAGTGCCTGCCTCTCATGTATGAGGTCCCTGGTTCAATCCCTGGTACCTCCTAAAAATAAATAAATAAAAAGTTCTCCTTGAAGGAGATGGGGCTGAGAGTCATGAGTTTGTTGCTCAAATTCCTGAATAATAAACCTAGGGCATTTTCCATTAAATCTAGTTGAGAGGGATTTTAAAAACAACGTTTAACACTTCTAATGACAAAATTCTGTGACACATTTATTTTAAGCACCATCCCTCACCACCCCCACCCCCCACCCCCCAAAATAAAAGATTTGTCCTAGACATACTGGCTGTATGACCTCAGACAAGTCCCTTCACTTCTTACAGAACTTGCTTCAAGGAGCCACTGCGAGAATGGAATATGAAAATGTACATAAAGCTCTTGTACAGAGTGGAAAGATTAAATGTTCCAGAAGTTATTCTGGGCTTATGGGTTGTCAGTAGCTTGCAAAGAATCCAGCTTGCCTTGTAAGGCAAACTCAGTTTCCAGGAGGAAAATGATGCATTAACTACTGTGGTCACATCACAACACTGACTATCGATTTGTTTGGTAATTATTTCTGCAACATTCAAACCAGGGGCAGGGAAGGGAGGGTGCTGCTGCAGAGAGCATTCCCCAATGCCTCTGGCTGCAGAAGATGCCGGATTTCTCTCCTGGCCCTCCTGCCTCCAGTTTTGCCTTCTTCAAGGGTGTATGAACAGCCTTGGTTTTTCTCTTTCTTGTCCTCTTGTTTTTTTTCTCGAACCAAAGGTCAGTTGCCTTTGTCTTCTGCTTCAAAGCATTCCAGGAGAAAATTCTGAATTCTAGTCAATAGAAGAGAAGTAAGAGACAAGTAAAATCAAGCCACATTCAGAAATTGCAGCCTATCTTTAAAATCAAAAGGCCCTTGAGGCAATACGATATATAATATGTCTACACAAACACACGTCATACACATGCACACACACACACACACGAGTAAATAAGGTGAACACAGCAGATGGTTAAATGCTTTTAGATGTAAAGCTGGATTCTCTTTGGCAAGTTCTCTATCTTGTCGTATGAAAGAATGTGAATTTGTACAGCCACATTTAAGTATTACACCAACTTAGGACAGTAGATGAGATGCCCACGGTATGTATATGCCAAAATGCATGTTGCTTGTATGTAAAAGAGCTGTGTCACATGCCTCTGCACAGAACAGCTGTCATGTCAAATTTCAGCTCTAATCCTTTCTAGCCTTGGAAAGCCGATATCAGGTTATTACACGAGCTAATACAATGTGCCCTGGACTTTAGTGGCTTGAATACTACTATTAGGATTTCTGTAGCATCTTTGTCTACCAGGTTCTTACTTACTATATATACTTTTTAAAAATAGAGTGATTTTGAATAAGAAACATTTTTTTAAAAATAGAAGGATAGACCATATATATTCTGACTACCTGTAGAGAGAGAGGGAATAGGGTGGACGGGGCAAGGTGTCTAGACTTCTCTGGATCTCTGAAATAATGAGTTGGTTTTCAAGCTTTCTTCTAAGGTACTACTGAGACTTTTTTATCCTTATGGTGAGCTCATGGATTTAAGCATGTTTGATGCTTTTCAATCAGTTGCCATTAGTACCCTTATTGGTGTTGAAACAATAACAACAAACAATTTTCAGAGGAGGCCAAAGAGTAGGAAGTTTTTATTGTGGGTCTGGAAGGGTACAGGTGGGTCAGATAAGACTTCTGAGAAGATGTGATTATGGAGTTTTAAGGGATGAATAGGAGTTTTTCAGATGGACTGAGAAGTCAAGAGGGAACAATGATTCAGAGAGTCATGAAACAGTATGGGGAATATGGGGGTGAATCATGAGCAATTTGGAATGGCTGGAGGGTGAAGTTCAAGGACAGGGACAGAGGGGACAGTGAAGACAGGGGCCATATCACGAGAGCTTTGTGGTTGAGGCAAAGGAGTTTGGCACCTATCCTACCAATTATAGGGAGTCAGTAGAGGAGGGGAAATGTCCAGGAGGGAGCCTGGAAGATGGCTAGGCAGAAGTCATATGCTAGGAGCAGGAAGGCCAGTTGGGTGGCTGGTGCAATTGTTCTGGGGTGGGGGATGGCCCCTTTATTCAAGATTTCATGTTGGGCAGCTTCATGCCCTGCCCCGGACATTCTTCAGCTTTGTTCCTATAATAAAATCAATATGGTAGTCTTGGAGATGCATATCCTGTCCTGCCAACTACCTATAAAATACCAGAGTTTCCATACCGGGCAGTGCAAGGCAAGTAGTTTTTGCCACTCCTGCAGGAAGAGGCAGCTGCCTCTGAAAGTAGCATCTTTTGTGGTTATGCCCACTTTCTGACAGACCGCTCTAGATGCGGACACAACTTATAGACAGGATGGATGCACGTACACACTCAGCTAATATCACACTTTTCTGATTCTGCTGCTGAAAGTCAGTGTAGCACAGATTTAAGAGCCTGGACTTTAGAGTAAGACAGACCTGGGTTTGAAACGAGACTCCACCACTTGCTAACTGTGCGACTCTGGGCAAGTGGCTCTACTATTCTGAGCCTCAGTTTCCCAATAGCAAAATGCAGGCAATGATTGCTCTATTCTCATAGAGTTGTTGCAAGGTTTACATGAAATGATGTTTGTCGAGGGCTTAGCACACATGGTAACCTATACTTTACAAATATAACTACTTTTATTACCCGAGACAGCAATGAATGTATTTGTCTTGTAGAACCATGGGAACTATGCAGCCAGGGAAGGAGGATTCCTGGTTGGTCCCTGTTAGTCTAGGTGCATTTGAAGCAGTGTGTGTCTATGTTCTAGAAGAGAAATAGACAATAAATGACAGAAAGTGTGATTCAGATTATTTACAAGGTAGAACATCCAAGTAGTGAAGACTGGTAAACCTCGAATAGTGCAATCATTATTTTTATCCTTGTCTGTATGAAAAGATACAGAATCTTATCTGAATTGCTTAGCACCACCCTGTTTAAAAGCACAAAGACAGATGAATTGGTCTCATTATCGTATTTCCCATTATCTCAATAATTATTTGAATCGTATACTGTTCACTGGACTTTGGGAAATGGGTACAGACTGTCAAGTTCCCTTGACATCTCTTGGTGCTGGTGGATAATGATTAGTCCCATTGTACTCAGAGGAGTCCTGAACACAGAGAGATTAAGGGTTTTATGCAGGTAACACAGTGAGGTCATTGAGTTGGGATTTGAACTGCCTCAGTAGGAGTGGTAGCTATTTCTGAGTTGAGATGTGGCCTCTTTGTGTCCCACTCTAGAGTACCTTAATTTGAAAATCCTAGAACCACTTCTTTTTGGCTTCCCCTTTGTTAAAATGAAAGAGCACCAGCAATTAGGTAAAGAAGCACCCTCTAGACATGATGGAAAATTAATTTTATCTGAAATGTTAACTCCAGTCAATTAGGCCTAGCTCTCTAGAAGACTGTTGAGAAGGATTCTGAGGCTATGTCCCAGAAAGAGTGCTGTGATGGATTAGTGATGCTTGCCATCAGCTCTGTACAGAGGAGAAGCAGCTATTGTGCCACATATTTGCATTCATTGTCCAGCACAGGAGTAATACCCTGAGGAAACGAGACACAAAATGGTTATAGTTTGATAAAGGGATGAAGGAACTGGAGTTTGGGACATATTGGGGAAGCCAGACCTAAAGTCTGAATCACTTTGATAGGGTGGAGAGAGATCAAACATTAGGTGATGGGAACCCAGAAGGTGAATTAGACAGTGAGCTCCTGCAGGAAAGGGGCCATGTTACTGATGGTGAAACTGAAGCGTGCAGAAGTGGTCACTCCTCCAAGACCACACAGTCAGGAAATGGCAGAGCTGGAACTTGAATCCAGGCAGTCTTGCTCCAATGCCAGACTCATTACCCAAGACCCCTATTTAGACACTTCAACACCACGTGCTTCTAAGTACGTGGCTCTTTGGTATCCACTAGCTTTTACTCTTCTACCCTGGTATGTCTAAGAGACTAAGGACACTCCCCTCCCCCCCCCCAGGCAAAAACAGAAAATATTTTTCACAGGCCTCATTTGTGTCCTTGGTGTCACCTTGGGCAAGACATTTAGGGAAGAGCAGCTTCCTTTCCCACCTCACCTGCTGCTGTGGAGTTCAAAAGAGGCAATGTCATGGGAATGAATTACCAACATTCTAGGGATTTAAGAACACAGCTGGGCAATGTTGGTTGAACTCACGGGACATGACCCTACCTACAAATGACTCAGATCACACCCTAAATGTCCTAACTAAGGATAATGTTATATACCCCAGCCTACTTAAGGAGCCAGCTCTCAACAAATATAAAATGACATCGACTTCAGGGTGGAAAACAGAGTTGAGAGCAATCAGGGAATGGGAATGTTGGGCCTGGGGCGGGGACGGCTGGATTCCACTTTATTCCATCTCTAAACTCCCAAGTCCTCTCCCACCTCAGCGGCTACCCACCTAAGAAGCATCTCTAGCTGTCGACCAGAAGGGGTCACTGCAGAGCAAGCAGCACTCTAAGGGCCTCCTATAAACTCGCGCATGAAAATTCCAAATACACACAAATCCAAATGTATATTCTTCTGGACCCATACTCCGTACTCCAGGGTTCTTTTGACCTTCTCCCCCTCCCTCACCTTGTTTTCTCTGCTTCCTCCTCCCCTTTCTCCCCTGTTCCCCTCCAGTTCCCTTTCAAAGATTTCTCAAGTTCAGGTTGGTGGCCTGGTCCCTTGGGTCCCCACTGCCATCAGCATCAGCAAAGAGCCTGGAGTTGTTCCTGCTGTGGCCAGAACCTGGTGCCAGGTGCTGGGAGGCTTTTAAGACTCAGTGATGCCTCCTTCCAGGAGTTGACAGCCTTGGAGAGATGGGCTGAGGGGTCCAGCAACTCTTGTCTTTCTTAAGCCCCGGGGGTTGGGGAACAAGAGAAATTCCACCCCAGATGCTCTCTGTCTCTCAGGTTTATTTATGATTCTAAACCTCCACTTGCTGGGATTAGGATTGAACTGGGAAGGGGTCGGGGATGGGGAGGAGAGACCAAAAAGCAATCCTGTGGTCCTCAGATCCTTTCCCCCAACTCCTCCCCGTAATAAGCGCTTTCTTTTCTAAAACGGACTCCCTTCCCCAGACCAGCCTTGTTAGGAAAGTGCCTGCAGCCGAACTGCGAGGAGCGGCTGGGGATGGTTGGGGGGCGGGGGTTGCTGTCCTCCTTCCTTTGGAAGGGTCTGGCAGCGAGGACGTTGGGCAGGCTGGCTGCGAGGCACAAAAGAGATATCCCTTACAGCGCCGCATGGACAGATGTAACGCTGCGCCCCTCTGCGGGCGGGGGCCCGGCTCGGCAGATGGCGAGAAGCTGAATTGGGGAGAGATTGTCCATCAAACGGCACTTTCTGGGCGGTGGGGATCTCACGGCCCCCCGGCGCATGGAGGAACGCAGGGGACCCTCCTTTGCCGGTCTTCTGAAGTGAGAGGGGCGGATTGGTTTGGGAGGATAGGTTAAGTTTTTTTGCCTCCCCCTCAATATTAGATCCTCTACAAGACTTCTGAAGGGGTTGAGAAGGGAGGTGGTCGGGTCCCGAAGGCACGCAGGAAAGACAAGGCTGGGGCGCCCTAGTGGGGGAAAAGAGGGAGCGCTGGGAAGCAGACTCTCCTGCCTGATTCAGTTCTGGGTGCCGGGATTGCGTCGCAGAAGGGTCAGAGCTGCAACTCTGTCGCCGCGGGGCCTGGTGACAGGCGCATGCCCCGCCCTTTCTCCTCCCAAGACCTACGGGCTTTTGTTATGCAGATGGCGGCAGGAGGCTGAGCTGGAGGGGGAGGGGTTGGGGGAGGAGAAAAGACGGAAAGGGGGGAGGAAAGTGCAGCTCGCGCGACCAGCCTCCTCTTCCAACGTCACATTGTGCGAGAGACAAAACCCGGGCGCGCCGGAGCTCACACGCGCACGCACACACACACGGTCGACCCTGTCGCCTCTGCTCTCCTGGCGCTGCCGAGAAAGACAGCCCTCCCTTTCCTCCCTGGGGCGCCAGGGCTCTGCCAGCTCAGAGCGCAGCCCAGAGCCAGCCCAGAAGGTGAAAAAAGCCCCGGCTGAGGCTCCCCACCCCCCGCCCTGAACCTCTTTCTCTCCCACCCCATCCCTCTGGGTTTCCTGCGGACTGAGCCGGGAGCTGGGTGCGCCCCGATTTGGAAGCCGCGTTTCAGCACTTCGGACAGCGCCCGGGCCCCGGCCCCTTTGGGTTGGCCATGGCGAGCGTCCAGCAAGGCGAGAAGCAGCTTTTTGAGAAGTTCTGGCGAGGAACCTTCAGAGCGGTGGCCACCCCGCGTCCCGAGAGCATCATTGTCGCCAGTATCACGGCCCGCAAGCCTCTGCCAAGGTAATGACCTCCTTGCTCTAAGGGGAGCCCCTGGTGATCCTCCTTCTGGCCTGTGCCTCAGAGCCCTGAGGGGTGAATACAAGCGGCTGGGCCAGGGCGTCTGCCTTTTCCCTGCGCTGCTGGGTATCTCCCGCTGGAACACGGGGACTAATTGCTTGTGTGGGGTGGGAGCTAGTGAAAAGAAGCGGCGTTTTTTGTGGGGAGGGGCACTTGACTACTGGCAGCTCCGTTTTGCTTTCTTAGGATGGGCGGTGACTTTCTTAGGGTGACTGACTGAGAAACTTTTCTTGGTGTCACAGGGCTCAGAGGACAGGAGAGGGAGGCAGAAGGAATGGTGGGTCTCCCGTGGTTGGGGTTGTTGTACAAGAAGGGAAGGTGAGTGCTTAACTAGCTCAAGCAGTGTTCAGAGACAGAAACACATTTCTATACTCAGCTCAGAAACTAGCAAGCTCTGAACATTTTGACAAAAGCCCATATGCTGTTCCCTTAAATACACCCAAAACAGCACCCTCCTCCACGCCTTTATGGCTGCTGCTCCTGAATTCTCTCCTCTCCTGCACCCAAACCCAAGATTCTGAGCTCAAGGGTCAAGGAGGAGCCTTCCAAGACCCTGAAGACAGTCTTGGAAGAGTTTTATTTGATTTTTCAAAAGGAGCTGATTGCTTTGAACACAATGATTGTGGTGGAAATGGTCTGAGGTGGGGAGAATTAGGAGAAGAAATTCAAGGGAGGCAGAAAGAGGGAGAACAGGATGTGGGGCAAAAAAGAGAAGAGGTAGGGGGAAATGGAGGCATTCCAAGACAGAAAATCCAATTGTTTTCATAAATCACTCAATTTAGAGGAGTTTGAGAATGAAAGGAAAAAAGCTGTGCCTTCTATCAGGGAAAATCAAGGCAGTATGAAAACTCATCTTTTGCTGGTGTTGGATGAGTGGTTCGGCAGGAGAAAAAGAAAGAAGTGGCCCAGGGGGGACCGCTTGGGGGATTGATTAATCCTGGCAGGCTGCATTAGGGAATAGATTGAAAACATGTCTTGAAAAGTGCTTCAGACAGAATGCCTGTTCTGGCACAACTGAATCTGAACTTTACAATGAGCATGGGGTGGAGGACTGATGGGATCATATCTGAAAATCAAACCCAGACTGGAGAACTTTTCCCTTCACCATTTGATAGAGACTTGGCTCATACAGTTCTCTAGAAAAATGGGTGCCCCACGTTGGGAATGGAAGGACTAGAGACCTGATGGGCCAGCAGGGTGTAGCAGGCTGCAAGCGGCAGCAGCAGCCAGTCTTTGCTGACAGGAGGAAGGGGACAGCCACTGACACAAGCTGGAGAAGGGGAACAATAACACCAAATGCTATCAAAAGCTGACGTTTCTCTGCCTGGAATGAGTTTCTTTGTGGAGAGTTTTGACGTCAGTGGTTTTATCTCTGAGTTTCTGCCATCCTGCCCACCTTTGGCGTGCACATTCTGTTGGCACATCAGGTGCTGCGCTGGCCAAAGGAAATGCCCTTGTAGAAGGGACTAGAGAGGAAATTTCATTGGAAACTAGAAGTGTGGCATTTGGTCCAGAGTCTTCCACCCATTTCAGCAGTGCAGGGAGAGGAGATCAGATTCCTGGCAGTGTTTTAGTTCTAAAAAAGCATGTCTAGTGTCCACTTGCCCAGTACCTTCATCCTTTGCCTGTTGGTGTGGTACTTTCATGCCCATTTCTTGTTCAGATTCTGAATTACCCGCAAGTCTCCGAACCCCCACGCCTTTTGTAGCTTTGTGAAAATCCCAACTGAATCCATCTGAGACTCTCACAGTAGCCACCTCTTCCCTGACCCACAGGTATCACCTCGCTCTCAGTGTCTTCTAATATCTTGGGTCTCCTTCCCCCTGGAAATCAGTCCTAAGTTAAAGTGTGAGCTACAAGCCCCAGGTTTATGTCAGGCTAGAACAGGGGTTCTTAACCTTTTTTGTTCCATGGACCCCTTTACCTGTCAGGTGAAAACCACAGATCCCTTACTAAGTCCAAACTATACTGTGCATTATTTAATAAATATATCACACTCGCTCGAACACGTCCCCACAAGAATAATGTTTTTGTTTTTGTTTTTTTGAATTTTCAGTTCAAGCTCATGGACCCCTTGTTAAGGATCCTTTTCAATACTTCTGTGACCGGCATGGTCTCTCTGTAGAATAGAGTCTAGTTTTACAGCTTATACTCCTGGATTGGGGGTGGAGATGAGCGGGGGGCATTTGTATCAAAGTCCTCAGGAAGGGCTGGGTTTGGCTTGCCTCTGAACAGACTGGCTATAAAACCTGAAGCCTCCCCATTTTCACCCAGGCTAGCCACATTCAGTGATGGTCAATTTCCATCTCCTTTCTAATATTCTTCTTACCTAAGGGTGAAAATGCTGTGTTTCCAAAGCAGAGTTCTTAGGAGGGAAAAGGACAGAGACCCTGGCATAGCATCTCCTGGGTCCCAGTAGCTTCCTCTAGAGGCAATCTGGGGCTCGGCTGCATCAGAAATGTTGTTTAGTTCCATGAGTCAAGCCCAGCTCGCAGGCAGCAGATCTGCCCAAGTAGCTGTCTGCAGGGAGATGGGGAAAGGGACAGATGAACCACCAGCCGCTCTGTTGGTTACACTCTTAATATGTGTTTATAAATGAGGGCCACCCTCGAATGAACTCCTCCAGGATATTTTAAGTCTATCTCCAAAGATAATTTAGTACCAGGACAGAAGCATACATACGGCTGGAAGCATTCATTCAATTTCCCGATTTCACAGCAATATGCATACATCATACAACTGCACTCCAAGCAAAACGTCCCCTAGTCACCCCTCCCCTTCCTCCCCCACCCTTGAGGCATACTTGATGAGGCAATAGCTTTATAATGTATCAAATTGCAAGCAGATGTCTGACTCAAATGTCAGAACAGTATAGCAGAGTGGGAGGCAGTATATCATAGTGGTTAAGAGCTCAGCCTGAGCATCAGACAAACCTGGATTCCTGTCCTGGCTCTACCATTTACTTGCTGAGTGTTTTGGGTGAGTGGCTTAATCTTGCTGAGCCTGTTTCGTTATCTTTCAAAATAGGGATAATAATATTAGCCACCTCAGAGAATGGGTTGTGAGGCTTGAGTCAGGTAAAGCACTCTTCCCAGCATGTGGCACATGGTGGATGTTTAATAAACGTTGGCTCTAATAAAACAAATAGCTCAGAGCTTATGGTGACAGAAGGAAATCAACGATTCCTTCCAGTATTGTGTTCTCCATGGGTACCCATTTCTCCCCCCAAATAACGCTGATGATAAAAATTGTAGGATTTCAACTATAGACAGGTAATGAACTGCATTGAGGTGGAATTATGAGATATGAGCTGGAGGGGGCTGGAGGGGAGGAATTTGCTTGTACAATTCCTCTCCCTGCTTTCCGATCTGTCTCTTGGAAGCAGTGGTAGTGAAGGGTTGTCCAGCTTCAGAATTCATTGATAGGACATCCTTATGGAGCATTCTTTTGGTTTGCATAGAGGTAACGAGGCAATCAGTCTAGACACGGTTCAAACTCTCCAAAAGTCACAGTTTCAGTCCTTTGATTTCCATTGAATCTAGAATCCCTAAGGAATTTTTGGTCTGAACCAGAACACAGTTGGGAGTGAAAGGGGTTGCTGTTAGTAACTATTGCAGGACAGGAGACCTAACAAGGACTATCCCAGGCAAATCAGGATTGAGGGTCTCCACAGTCAAACCTCACGCTAGTCCAGTTGGAAGGGAGCCAGCAAGACACTTGAAGTGGTTGCACCAAAGAAATGTGGTCATTTTGCGTAGCATGAAGTTCATTCTCTTTGTTAATTGCTTGATCCACAAAAGTTTGTACTTAGGAAGTTTCCACTCAAAGTGAAAAATTAGGGTTGGAGGCCAGCTCAAGCCACAATAATGATATCGATGAATAGCAGCTAAAGACTTAATGAACATGTAAAAATCACTTGAAATTAGCATATCAATTGTTTGTGAATACATGAGTGTTCATAAAGGGCTAGCATAAGCATTCCCTTTATAACTCATTTGGCAAGTTATTAATTTTCTTCGAAAATCCTTTCTGTGCAAAACAGTTCAGAACAGACTTCAGCCCAGTCCCCATCCAAAGGATCATAAATTCCAAACTGTTGGAGATTTTACCGCATAAAGGGAAAGATCGCCAAATTGGAAGGCAGGGGAAAAAAAATGCCATTGAATCATTTAATTCAAGACTCCCCTTGTGCCAAGAGATCAGTTAGCACATTTGTGCTGACTCCATCCCCCAGAGCAGGGTGAGGGGCTGTTGGGAGGCGATTTCCTGGCAGCCTGTGTAAAGAGCCAGTGTACCCAGGGCCACGGAGAATGCTTGCCCTGGAGATGAATGGACGTTTTCTGAGATGTAGGTAGTAGAGTGTAATGGTTAAGAGTTTGGACCCCGAAGTCAGAAGCACCCAGGCTCAAATCCTGCTTTGCCGCTTCCTAGCTGTGGGAACTGCAAGTCACTTCACGTCTCTCTGCCTCAAATATTCATCTCATGGGGTGGTAGCGAGAATAAAAAAGGATGATTTGTACAAAGAGCAGGGCACAGTGCCTGCACAGAGCAAGCATTCTGTGAGCAGACGCTCCTGATACTATGACGTGGGCTACCTGGTGACAGGCAGAGAGGGGAAGAGCCAAGTCCCCCACCCTGGGAGCCTCTTGGATGCTGGAGGTCCTTGGCCTTGTCCATCCCAATGTGCTTTGTTCATTCTCAAGTATGGTCATTCCCTATGGGCCACTGGGGATTTATAGAACTGTTTAGAAAATCTCACACACACACACACACACACTCCGCCATGGCAGAATCATCAAAAGAACGGTTTCTCTTTCCTGTTTGCAAAGCTTCCTGGCTATGTGAATTTTGCAAGTGATTTGACCTTTTCAGTCTCGGTTTTCTCATCTATAAAACAGGGCTATTAATAGCCACCTCCTGGAGCTGTTGTGAGGACTGAATGAGTTAATTTATGGAAAGTGCTCTTTGGCACTCAGTAAGGGCTCCGTCAATGTTAGCTCTTACTATTAATAATAAATTATACTTTTTATTATTACTCCATGCTGGGCCCTTTAGGGAGAGAAAGATGAATGAGACGCAATCTCTCTCTTCGAGCTTAGCAGCAGAGGTAGACACAAAAATGAGTAGGCATGACATGAGCGCACATGAAGGAATAAAGAACACACAGAGGAGGCAGAGACCCTCGCTGAGTCAGGGAGTCACTTGCACATAGTCACAATTATCCTTAGTTATCTGCTCTGTATAATAGGGATGATTCTCTTTCAACAGTTTTACCTACCAGTGCAAGGAATTATCAGAATAAATAGAGCCATTGTCCCCGGTAGGGTCTCAAGAAAGGTCTTTTCTTTTCCCAGGAGGGGGCATTTCCTGCTGGGAGATCACAGGCAGTGCTAATGAAGGGGGCTGTGGAAGGGAACTGCCCAAGGAATAGAGAACGCCCAGCTCCCCTGCCTTTGGCTCCGGGATGCAGGCTCTGAGGTGGGCATCATGCTTCTCATCCTTCATGGTCTAACTCTGGCTAATATGAATCCCCATCTGCAGTCCTTGAGCCACCACCAGTGGTGGGGATTGGGGTGACTCACAAAGGCTGAAGATATCAGAACCATAGGGGAATGAATTCACAAGGTGCAGAAGCTGCATGTGGCTAAAAAAAAAAAGTCGTTTTACTTTCATTCATTTGTTCATTCATTCATTCAACAGTTTTATTGCACTCCTACTCAGTACAACAGTGAACTTCACTAAGTCCTGCTCTCACAGGGAAGAAAGACAATGAAAAAACAAACACATAATGTAATGCCAGGTGGTAATAAGTGCTTTAAAGGAAAATAAAGCAGGAGCAAGGAATAGAGGGTGAGAGAAGGAGCTGATTCCTTGGGAGGGGCGATTCAGGAACTGAACCAAGGGAGGTGGCAAGCCAGGAGGGAAACTGGAGGGAGAGTGCTGGAGCCAGAGAGCAGAGTGACTCCAAAAGCCTCTAGCGTGGAAGCATGTTTGTCGCATTTGAGGAATATCAAGGAGGCCAGTGTGGCTGGACCAGAGTGAGTCCAAGGGAGAGTGACAGGAGATGATTCCCAGGATGGAGGCAGGAGACAGATGGAGCAGTTAAGGACTTCCCAGATCCTCTGCTCCTGGACTGGGAGAAGGGGCTGCTTCTAGGTGGGCTCCTGCTCTCAGGCAGGATTGTGATTTGATTCTGCTTCTCTTGGCTTCTGTCCCCTGGCTCTGATGCAGTCAGGGATGACTTTGAACTGTGTCAGAAGCTTGGCCGGGCCCCTCCATGTGATATGGACAAGCATGAAATTTACAATCTCTCTGATTGTGATCAATCAGATTAGGAAATTGAAAAAAGACACTGTTTAGACTTCCAAATAGCAGTGGCAAATCTTGTTTCCACGGCAGCAAGGGGTTGGTCTATCTCCCATATCCATGCATGCAAACTTAGACTCTTCTTCACCCCCAAGAACCCCCCTTCACTGCATGCTCTTGAAGCTACATGCTGCTCTCTCACTCTCTCTCTTCCTCATTCTCCATTTGAGATTTTGCTGAGGGAGCTCCTGTATGCCACAGCCTGTGTGCGGAACTCCATGAAATAAAACACCGAATTAAGATGTCATCGAGACAAAGCCAAACCAAATACAGGAACAATGCCGAACCCTAAAACACTCATTAAGTAATTCACGTCTACGTGTGTCTGTTCAAAACAAATATTAAGATCCTCTGGACACAAATGTTTCTCATCAGGAGAATCCCCTAGTTGCTGGATTCCCAGGGCTTTACATCCTGCTGACAGCTTCGCTGAGCAGAAGCACCAGCGAATCAGTTCTCTGGCTTCATTAAACGTTAAGCTTAGGCAAGTGAGCTGGGATGTTACAAGGCAGTTAGTTACCACTCCTGCGGGAGGGGAGGTACCATCTGGGATTGAAGTGTGTGTACTCATGGTGTGTGTGTGTGTGCTCACTCTGTGGGAGTGTGTGTCGAGCTCCTTAAGTTATCATGTGCCCAGCCCCGGGCTAGGCATGTTACTTCTGTACCCTAACTCTGTGTGCCTAAGAACCCTAGGAGAGAAGTATTTTTTAAAACCCTATTTTACAGATGAGGAAACTGAGGCTCAGAGAATAGATGTGACCTGCTCAAGGACATAGGGCTGGTAAGTCAGAACTGGGATGCGTTTCACAGATGATGACCCTGAGGCCAAGGAGGTGAGGTGTGGTCTGTCCAAGATCACAGTTTGTAAGTGATAGAACCAGCATCTGAACTCAAGTCTGCCCACTTGCAAGTGTGTTCTTTTGTACCTGCTGTACTTCCTGTCATTGTGGTTCGGGTTTTCAGGTTGGGGACATTTTTGTTTTATTTTGCTCCTCTTGTTCTGTGGAGGCTTGTCCAGTCAGCTTAGGGGATCACCATTGTAATGCCACCCTTACCCACTCATGGCATACTGCCTTCCTCAACCCTTGCCCCCTTAGCCATTCTCCATATCAAGCTAAAAGAACCTCTTTGAAAAGCAAGTCAGATGATGTAAATCCTGCCCCTCGACCCCATCCTAAGCCCTCCATAGCTTTCCCACTGTTTTAGAATACAGAACTGACCCCCTGCTGAAGCCTATCAATCTCTGCCCAGCCCAGCCTCTGCCCACCTCCCCATGATCATTTCTGAAATTCTGCCCTTCGCTCTCTGATCAGCTGCACCCAGCTCCTTTTAGTTACTCAAATTTTCCATGCTCCCTTCTGCCACAGGGCCTTTGCACATGCTGCAGGAAAGTGCTCCCTCTCCTCCTGGTGCCTAATTTACACCTACTCCTCTTTCAGATCTCAGCTCAAGTGCCTCTTCCTCAGGGACTCCTTCCAGGGTGCTCCAGTCCCATCCCCCCTTATCAACTTTCCCATTACCACAGTAGCTCTTCATGGTACTCAACACATTTGTGATTTTATACTGATTTGTGAGATGGTTGGTTAAAGTCATATCTCCCCCGGTTGGCCGTAAGCATCATGAGAATGGGGACCGTGTCTGTGTGCTCACCACTGGGTCTCTTTCACCTGATACACGACAAGCAGCTGAACAAATGTTGGCTGAATGCGTGAATGTAGCACGTGCCCCTCATCTAGTCACGTTCACAAGTAATTGTCTGATCCATATGGAATTGCCAATATTCAACCTCCTGGACCCACAAAAACAGCAACGTTTCTCCTTTGATTTGCAGGAAAAACATTTGGACTGCTAAGGGTGGGAAACTCTATCTTGTTCCTTGCTATGTCCCCAGTGATTAGCACAGTGGCCTCTAGTTGGTCATCTTTAAATATTCATTGAATGAAAATTAATGAGGACAATACAGGCTTAAGTACACTGTACAGAGGAGGAAACCCAGAGACCCATGGAGGTTCAGCATCAGAAATTTAGAGCTGAAAGGACCTGAGATCATCCAGCGTCCCGATTTCACATGTGGAGGTAGGGGAGGGATGAAGGATGTGTTTATAATATGCACAACATAGTAGAACAATAGTGCATGTACATACTTTATAAATAAATACACACATATTGGGGTTTCATTCTCAGTGAATGAGTGAGGTATGGGGTCAGAAACCTTTGGAGCCCCTGATCTAATTCAGCTCCTCACCTTACATATGTATAGACTGAGGCCCAGGAAGGGAGAAGGATTGTTCCCAGGTGTGGAGCAAGGGGAGTCAGCCTCAGGTGCACTCTGGGTTCAGTGGAGTGGCATTCCCCAGTGTCATGGTTCCTGTTTGGACTTCCCTGCTGCCCTTAGGTGACCAGATGCCTGCTCCCTCTTGCCCTTCCCCACGGCAGGAGATGTGGCCTTCTGCCCCACCGGGGCCTCCTGTGGCATATGCTGCCCATAGCCTGGTCCGGGACCCCGAGGGCATGTCCATCTGTGCCCAGCCTGTGCTGAGCAGAGCAGGTGAGCAGCTCTGGCTGTTCCTGGGCTCAGATTTCAGAGCTTCCAGCTGATAACAGGCTTTTGTTTGGCTTGCCCATCTGCCCCAGATTCCCTTCCATGCCCAGGTGGCAGGTGATTCGAAGGCCCAGTCCACTCCCGGAGGAGTTAAGTGTCTGAGCAGTGGTGCTGGATGGGCACTTGTGCCTGTGGACATTTGCTTCCAGCAGGAACAGTGGGAGGTCACCATCCTCATAGCACCTTATGATGGTCAGCTCTTTATAAACCTTCCTCACCTCATTGGGACATTTAGTCTACAGTCATAGGATGTATGGCCAGAGGGGAACTTAGAGGAACTCAGAGCCTCTTCATTTTACAGTGGGGCATCGAGGGTTAATGCCAGAGCCATGGCTGGAATATGAGCCACTGACACCCAGTCAAGACCCCGCACTGCTCAGAGTTCCTTGGGGAAGAAGGCAGGATCTATTTCCATTTTACAAATGGGACAAATGAGATTCAGAGATGTGAAGTGATTTGCCCAAAGTCACACCATGAGATAATGGTGTATCACTGTTCTTGCCATTGTAGTGCATGAACCATTGAGCTCACAGGCTTTGCACCCCAATCCTGTGCAGGAGGCGACCACTTTTATGCCTATTTTACAGCAAGAAGCCAAGGCTCAAGGCCAGGAATAAAGTTGGGCCTTCTTGACTCCAAGTCCAGGGCCCCCACCCCACTGTGGAGCAGGATCTCCCTCTGCCACCAAGGGCTTGTGCACTGAGCAGGGATCCACGATGGGAGAGGGAAGGGGACATTGACAGAGTGAGCTCCAAGCCCTCTTTCCCTACATGCTATGACTAAGCACCAGCATCATGCCCTTTTCAACTGCTCCAGTGCATGCTGTACTTTTTCCTGAGCGGAGAGCCTCGTAGAGTGACATCCGTTTTAATGGTCATGGCATGTTGAGGGATGGGGTAGGCCCCCCCAAAATGACAGGGGACCCAGAGCTCAGGAACCTTGGGAAGAACCACCATGGCACTTCCTCACTGCAGAGGCCTGATTGAGAGGAAACAAACCACAAACTGCAGTGGGAGGGATTGGGGTCAGGAAACCTTCCTTCCATGGGGAGTCTTGCTTATGCACATCCCCAACTGAAAGGACATCTTGGCAACTCAGACTTAGAGGCAACCTTAAGACTATTCTAGTCCCACCCTCCCTGACTCTTCATTCTACGGAAGGAATCCAGGCAAGAGTAGCTCGATGACTTTCCCAAGATCTCAGTCAATGAACGCCGTAGCCAAGGAGTTTGTTGTAGAACACTTATGGGTTCTAGGAAAGAGAAAAAAAGAACGAATCAGATTGCCACCCACTGGCCACACCTCCAGAATACTGGCTGTTCCGCCCCAGATCTACAGCATTTAAGGCCCTTTAACAAATCAACTCCCAAACTGCCCCCATGTGATGGTTTGAATAGGAGCTCAAGATTGTGATTCCAGAGGAATTCAGACTGGAAGTGCTGCCATGGGGACTCCTACTTCATGGCGAAGGCAAAATGCCATCCTGATATTTACCACTCCCACTCCTCTCTCTTCCTGGAAAGTTTTGGTGCTCTACATCCCCTACCCCAACCTTTCAACCCTAATGAAAGCAGTGGCTCCCGTGTACCTAGCAAATGCTAACTACCCTGCAAGCAGAGTAGAAAGAGTTCTGGCTCTGTAGCTGATATGTCTGGGTTTTCATTCTCCTCCACCACCTACTAGCTGTGTGACCTTGGGCAGCTCACTTTACTGTCCTGAGCCTCAGTGCTCTTACCTGTGAAATAAGGGTGAAAATCCCTAATTTTGGGAAGTCACTTGATTCCTGCTATAACTGACCATTCAGACTCATGTTCAAAAGGAAATCATCTTGATGGGTAGGTGGAGGTTGAGAAGACACCAGGATTATACCTCTGACCCCGAACCCTAAAACCCTGAATCTCAGAACTCATGGGTCCCAGCCCCCATTTTACAGATGGAGAAGGGAGATTCAAAGAATTTCTTTGCTAAGATGATATAGACATAAAGCCTGGCTAAACTTGGCCTCCCAAATCTCGGGAGTTCTTTCCGAAACATCTAAACAATTGTGGTCCCAAAGAATTCAAGCATTTATTAGGTTTGCTTTTCTTCTCTGAAGCCTTTTACTATGAAGATTGAAATGATCATATGTATCCATTCCTATCAGAAACAGAATTGCAACAATTGTTATGATCCTTTTTTGCTTTAACTTGTAGAAGGAGAATTCACATCTCCCTTCTGATTGTTCACCCATGCCTTCATCCAGCATTGAGCTTCTAGTACACACACAGCTTAATAATATTTAAAATCTTATCTCCCTTCAGGTTGCTTACGTCTTAGTTGGAGAGATATGCTATAAATAACTAGCTCTTACCAGGCAGGGCAGAAGCTAATATTGTCAGAAAAGGGAGTTAAGGCTCAGGTAGGTAAATTGACTTACCCAAGGTCACACACGTTAGAGCAATGCCATGCAATCTTAGACATCTGCCACATGTAAGCTAAGCCCTAGGCTGGGTAGTTTATAATCATTATTTCACTGACTTCTCACCCTAATGCAGTGCGATAGATATCACTGTCTCCATGTTATAGATGGTAGATGAGATTCAGTGAGTTCAGGCACCTTGGCCAAGGTTATCATCTTGTAAGGGTCAGAGGTGTGATTAGAACCCAGATGCACTTGCTGCTACCGCCTGTGATTCTCTCCCACCCAATGCTTTTTCTTCCCCAGAGGCAAGTTATGGAACTCAAATGACACTGGATGAGGCCTAGTTGTTCTCCTGCTCTCGGGTTTTTAGGGGGTTGCTTCAGTGGAAGCTCACCCCAAGACTGGGCTTGGGGGTGGGGGGGAGGGAGACTGACCTCATGGAGCGGGTGAAGTGTTGGCAGAGTATTGATGGTCCTCTCCCACCTCCATTGGGAAATCACTCAGAAGGGAATCAGCCAGCTGGGAAGTGCCTTCCATGCAAGAAGTGCTCTTCCCAGCAAGAGGCTTATTGAACCCTATCGACATCCGTGAAGAAAGCTAACCCTCCAAGACCAGGAGACAAGAGATAGTAGTAGTTAACCATATGTGTTCTTGGCCAGAGTGGAATTCAAAGATAGTACCCCAGAGGGCCACCAGCTGAATAATTAGTGTTGAGGCAGGAGTGGGGGTGGGGGTAGACATTTGTTAAGCACCAGGATTTGCCAGCCATGTGCACTTCCTTGCACTCACCTGTAGAGTAGGTGGAATCATCCTTATGTTGCAAGACCCAGAGAGGTTATTTTGCTTGCCCAGGGTTGCCCAGCTTGACAGAGCTCCGGCAAGTGGCCATCACTCTACACATGTTACCGTGGCGATGTCCCTCCTCCTGCTCCTGTGGCACCTTTCTGGTCTCCTGTCTCCTGAGCCCAGAAGTGATCTCTCTCTACTCTGGAGAAATCCTTTTTCTTTTGTGTTTCTTCAAGATGCTTTCCTATGTCCATAAATCCTATTCCCTTAAGGGCTTTGACTTTTATGAAAAGCAAAAGCTAAAATCATTCTCATTCTCTTCCTGTTTTCAGCCCTGATGCATGCTTCCCTGAGGCAATGAGGGTAGAACCCACACCTGCTTAAATGGTTAAAAAAGTGGGGGGGGGGCGGGAGCAAATAAATCAATATCTTAAGATATCGCATTGCACATGAGATGGGGAATATTATTTCTAGGAGAGGAAGCTGAAGTACTAGGAGGGTATGTGACTTCCCTAAGATAACACAGTTAGAAAGTGGATCCAGGATTCAAACCCAAGCTTGAAGAATCCAATAGCCAAGATTTTAACCTCCGTGTCTTACAGACACACTACCTGGGAGAGAAAAAAAATTATCAGAATTTTCCAGAGAGGAGGAGTGACTTGCCCAAGATCATTCATCAAGTCAGCAGAATGGGATCCAAGTTTGCTGATTAGGGGCACACTGGTCAATAATGACACTTAATGGGTATCACCTGCATGCATCTGTGCCTAAGGAGTGTCTCGCTCTGATTCTGGGGAGGTTAAACCTAAGAAAAAAATACAGAGAGGAAATAGGCATTCCCTAGAGGGTTAGCAAAACTACAGAACCATGCGACTGAGTAGGTAAAGACAGGGTGGCAAAAATGTTTCATAGAGAATTGTCAACAACTTTCACCAATTAGTGGTTGCCTGGAGGACTTTATGGAGATGGCTTTGGAGGCTGCATCTGGGGTCAGTATCAAAGAGTACTTTCATCGATTAATAATGTCTGTCATTGGTGCAGGAAAGGGAGTATTTATCATTCCTGGGGGAGGGATGCTAGTGCCTTTTGGGAGGACCAGCTCAAGTACCAACCATTGACCACTATTGATGCTGTTGGTGCCATGCTCTTTATATAATTTTTTCAGTTAATGTTCCCCGCAGTCTTTTGAAGAAAGCATTACCACCCACATTTTAGAGAGAGAAAACAGAGCCTCAGAAGATGAAGTCACTTGCCCAAGGCTAAAGAAGCTGGCCAGTGGCTAATCAGCTCTTACTGTTAACTATATTAACCATTAGGTTGATGGGTAGAAATGTCAATAGAGGAGCGGCTCAAGAACCTGTTAATGAGGGTGTGAATGTATGTATTTGGCTAGAGGGCTGTGTCTCATGTATCTCTTATCCTCCTGCATCTAACATGGAGCTTGGATACAACTGGTGCCCAGCACACATATATTTAGCACTGTGAACAGGCACTAGGCTAGACGCCCTGGGAGGGGTGGTTTAGAGATGGAAGAGATTTGGTTATTCATCTAACAGGAAGCGTCTGGTCCAGTGCATGGCACAAGCCAGGTGTGCAGAAACATTTGTTGACTCAGTGAACGCTGGAGGACTTGGCTGCTGGGTGGGATTTGGAAGACAAAACAGAGACAATCTGGGTGAATGTGGGGCAGGAACATTCCTTCTGCTATACGGTGGGGCGTGAGGAGCCTCAGGGTGGTGGGTTCTACCAGAAAGGACCCGCCTGCCCACTGCTGACTCCAGAGATGCCGGACAAAGCAGACATATTTCATGATTTCCCCAGGCAAGTCAGGGAGCTGAAGCGGGTGGGGAGGAGGGGAGCGTCCTGCCTCGAAGGAGCAATTTCTGGTTCTGTGTCAGCCAGCGGGGTATGAGAAGGCCACAGATGCCCGATCTACTTCCCGGGGCGCTCCAGCTTCACCCTGCCTGGAGCACTGAATGCTCTGGCAGGAAGAGCGAGGTGATCCCAGGGAGCCTAATCCTCTCCTTCCACATCTGGGCCTCTGTTCAGTTTGGGGTGATTGATATTACCTGCAGAATTGGCATGTTGCATTGTTAAAGAGTTTCAAATGATGAAACCACTAGGAGATGGGGAGAATTATTTTTCTCCGTTTCACAGATGTGAAGACTTAGATTAATAGGGTTATTTATAACAACAACAACAGTATGATGTCAGAAATTACATTGAGTATTTTGTATGTACTAACTTATTTAAGCCTCACAATACCCTATGAGACAGGAAACTATTCTTATTTCCATTTCAAAGATGAGGAAACTGAGGCTCAGAGAAGATAGAGCCTCGTCAAAACCCAGTCCCATCTGATTCCAGAGCCCATGCTCTTAAACTCCATGAGATACTACCTTGTCAATTAAACAATTAACTTATTAATAATCTGTACCTATGTAGTGTTTCACGTTTTCCAAATACGTATATATATTCTTGCCTTTGAGCCGTGTTCTAGTACTATAAGGAAGGTGGAACAGGTATTGGTTTTCCTTCACATCCTTTGACACATGGAAAATGATGCTTCAAGTTGGGAAGGCATTTCCTGCTCTGTAAAGTGTACAGCAAAGTAATCACCTGCTGTGCTATATTTCACTTCACCAAGCCTCAGTTTACTCATCTATAAAATGGGGGAAATAACTCTCTTCCATGGTTGCTAAGTCATCAGCCAAGGAGATGAACCCCTAGCACATCGAAGAAGCGCAGCACACTGTAGCTACCAAGCTACATGACCTGTGCATCATTGCACAGGGGTGGACAAGCACTGCTCTTGCTGGGTCTTCTTAGGACAGGAGTGGGCAGTTACAAGGCTGCTGGCTGGAGTTAGCCTGGTCATCTGTAACTGAGGAGGAGCACCAAGTTGTATTCTCAGCATCTTTCTCAGCCCCTGGGTAACCAGCCACCGGCAGACCCCTTTACTGTGTCAGGAACCAATGTAATATTCAAAGTATTTGACCCCTGTGGACCCTGTGCTAAAGCAGAGACCTGGGTGGTGGTGGTATCCATTTGGGCAAGGACAGGCAGGAGCTTTAGCCAAGATCTGGTGAAAGTGATTCCAGATACAAGAGGCATCTCTGGGAAAATAAAGGCAAAAAGAAGGACTCAGAAAGTGCATTTACCATTGGAAAACAGATTTTGTGGTTACAACTCATCTAGCCATGCACAGCCCTATCCTTGGGCTGTGACTATCGTGTTCTGAGGTTTTTTCAAGACACAGCTAGGGATGGAGGCATTTCACCAGAGTCTAAGTAGAAGCTTAGTCCTGTCCATAGTATTAGGGTTGTTTGATCAGTGGGGGAACCTAGAGAGATGTGGGCTTTCTTTCCCCTCCCATCCTCTTTCTTATGAACCCTTCAGCTCATTAGACTCGATTGCCAGCACTCCTTTTCCACCAAGGAACATATTCTCTGACCATGAGGGAGTAACTGCTGGCTGTGTAAACCATAGGATTCAAATAAGAATAGACGTCATCATGGATGTTACACGATGTCCTTAAATGAGGACAATGTAGTTAGGGTAGGTAAGGCCAGGAGTTATAATAGATAAACTCTGGGCTCTCAATCACTTAATATGATGAATTCACTTCTTGCTTATGTCTTAGTCCTTTGTGTGTTGGAGGAGGGCTTTGCTTCATGTAGTCATGCAGGACCCATCTTCAGAACACGGCTTCAGGATTACGTGGCATGATCCAGCTGGAAGCTGGGGACGGTGGACCAACACGGAGAGGTCCCACTCGCTCTTAACTGCCTCAGCCTGGAAGTGACCCACCACCTCTATTTGCACTCCACTGGTGGAAACTAGTCACAAGGTCCCACCTATGTGCAAAGAGAGCTGGGAAGTGTAGTTAGTAGAATCTGGTTGGAAAGGCAGAGGGGTGCGTGTTGGTGAACACAGAGCCAGCCTCGCCCACAGACGGGGATTGCTTTTGATCCCTGGAATCGCAGACCAGGGTGGGCATCTGAGGCCTCTCTGCTAAGTTCTTTCTCCATGTGAGTGGAAGAAGGCAGGAAAAATGATAGCAACTACTATTTATTGAGCATTTAAAATGAGCCGTGCACTGTGCTAAATTCTTTGCATGCATTAATATATAATACATTAATTCTATCAAGTATGTATTTGTTATTCCCTTTTTATAGATAAGGAAGTGAGCCCCTTATTGATCAACATCACACAGCCAGAAACTGTTGGACCCAAAGATCTGAACATAGGTCTGATTCTAAAGCCTGTGCTCCTAACCATGAAACCACACTTCCCATGTGAAGTGCAACCATCAAAGTGTTCCTGGGAGGACTAAATGTGGTGATAGACAAAGTGCTTACCCAGTGCCTGGCATGCCATGGTGCCGACTAAATGTTGATTACGAAAAAAGAAAATGGGCAAAAACTATTCATCTATTAGAAACTTTCTCTTTGATTTTTGGGACATCATCTCCCCAGATTGTTTTTCCTTTGCAAACTGAAGGATAGTGGTATCCCATTCGTTCACTTGTGCATTCAGTCAATATATTTACTGAGTGTGTGTTATGTGCCCAGCATGGCCCTGGAGATGGGACAGTCAACTGGATACAGTTCCTGACGTCAGGGAGCAGGGTTGGGTGTGGGACGAAAGGCATTCTTTCTTCCAAAATCCTTGGGTGGTCTGAGAAAGGACACCGGGCCTATCAGAAACTTGGGCATGTTTGGGGGTTGTCTGTGGTCAAGGACCAGGGGCCCATGGATTGAGCCCATCCACTTAGACTTTGCTCCCCTCTTTCCTCTCCCCTCCACCAACAGTGCCATTCGTTCAAAGCCCAACACTGAACAGCTCTGGACCCTCGTTTTCTCCTGCGCTGACCTGAGCCCCAGTGCCCTGGGCCCTATGGCATCCTTAATTCTTGGTTCTCCACAGACATGCTGCAAAATACTGAAGTCAGCAGTTGTGTAGATCTCTGACTATCAAAAACGAGGGCAATTTTATATATGTTTTCTGTTTCTATTTCCCCTACTCCCTTTCCCCCAAGGGTTTGAGATTGTGAAACAGGCAATGCTGGCAGAGGTTATGATGCAGGAAAAGTCACCTACTAAAAATGAGGTGCCTTCCATCAGTGTATATCTACCTGTAGCTAAAATACCACACCCAGCACAGCTCCAAAAAGAAGCCCCTCTTAAGAGAGGCAGTAGAAAGATCAGAGGGGCACTGGAAGGCTCCGTGTCCTCCCAAATCCCTTAGGGGCTTGCTGCAGTGGCTTGAGATTCCACCATCAGTTCCTCTTCTTTGGAAGAGAACACTTCTTCACAAAGCCCCCATTAAAATGCCCATGAAGAACGTAGGACGGCAGTACACTCACCCAGCTGCACCCACTGAGTACGGCAGCAGAGGTCAGATGCTGATCCCCCTGGAAACGAGAAGGCAGGACCCTGCGGGCAGGGACACAAGAGAGAGAGACATCTCTGTGGGGTGGGGGAAGGTCTGGATTGAGGGAAGTTGGGGAGGAAAGGGTGGCTAGCCCGGGTGACAGACATGAGAAAGGGTAGGTAGAGTGGGGGGGTTCTTGGCAGCCAGGGCACAGAAAGAGGGCACTAGGCATTGGTAAGACAAGTGAACTTTTAAGGCACTTCTGCCAAGGACAAGCCCAAGGGCTAATAGTTCCTTTCTTGCCTCCTTCCCTCCTTCCCTCCCTCCATCCCTTCTTTCCATAAACACCTTTAAAGTGCTTCTGAGTGTCAGACACATCTTCCTTTGTGCCTTCTCAGTAGCAGACGCATATGCACTCCTGGACATGCTCACACAGGACCAATGTTTTATTTCAAGAGACCATCATGTGGTACTTCCAGGTGTAGCCTACCTAGTGTGGCAATCCAAGAGGCAGCCCCTGGATTTCTCTGCATTCCCCTTCCCCTCCCAGCTCCCTGCACCTTCTTGGTATGGGCAATAGTGGAAGAAGGTTGAAGGAGTAGATAGATCTCTACATCCTTCTTCAACTTGAAGATGACAATATTCTGTATAATTTTAAGATTCTATGCTTCTTAGAGTCATGGTTCAGTGATTCCATATTTAAAAGCTTGTATGGCTCTGTAGCCATTTGGCATTGTTTATGAATTCCAAAAATAGATATTGGATTATGTTTGTAAACTGATCTGTTCCTCTGGAATTATGGATTAAATTATGATGAGGGCTTTGATAGGTCCATGTCAGTAGGACGTTGAGTCCCTGCCCACCAAGGAGGCGAGACTCACAGAGAAACCACACCGCAGAGAAAGGAGGTGGGAGTTTTGATCCTGGAGCCCAGGAAGTAAACACACAGGAGAAGCAGATATGTGAGGAAAGAAAGAAAGTTCCATTAGACATGGCAGAGGCCTCAGGAAGAGAGAGAAGCCTTTCACCTGATAGTTTACAGCTTGTCTTGTAGAGAGAGCAGAGCAGCTGAGCCCGGAGAGAAATGAGCCCCAGAAGAGAGACAAGACTTACCTCAGCCTATAGCTGATATTGGAAGAAGCTAGGAACAAGGAGCCTTAAGAGGAAGCGGAAGCCTGAACCCTTGCAGACTTCAGCAGCCTTCTTGCTCCAACACGTGGCAACAGACTTTGGTGAGGGAAGTAACTTAAGCTTTATGGCCTAGTAACTGTAAGCTTCTACCCCAAATAAATACCCTTTATAAAAGCCAACAGATTTCTGGTATTTTGCATCAGCACCCCTTTGGCTGACTAATACAGGCTCCCAATCTGAGGTTCTCTGATTCTTATAGTCACAGATTCCATGAGTCTAAGCAGAGGAAAGTTTGCCATGAAGCAAGTGACGCTTGCACTTCAAAGTCCCTCACTACATGGTCCCCTTCCAAGGCCCTGAGAAGGGTCCTAGAAATGTGTTCGCATTGTCATATGTTCTTGTAAAATCTGAAGATGTATGCTATTTTAGACATAATCAGTTAAGTCTGCTAGCTCTTCCCCAACTTCCATCCATCCCACTTCTCCCCATGTTGGATGATGTCGGCATAGCTACGGGCAGTTTGGGGATCTACTGAGGGAAGTTGAGTTGCGTATACATTTGATTTGGGTTCAGTGGATATATTTATGTGGTTCACAGACACTTTCATGCATTTCCTCCACTTTTATATCACAATCAAACCTTTGGACTTCTTAACGACATGCCCCCTTCCTCCTCAAAGCCTCCTCTACAAACCAGGATGGAGGAGACACTGAATTAGCTTTGTATTCTCTTTATGGATGATATTATCAAATTGTCAAATGAAAAGGCAATCAGAATATGCAGCCAAAAAGTGGAGAGATGTTCCAGGCTGTTATAGTCAAAACATAAAAAATTATGTTGTATTCTGGATTTTGAATGCGTGTGGTTTTTCTAAACTCTTAAAAATATGGAGTGTGTTGTGATTTCTTCCCTCTTTCTTAATACTCACTTTGGAATTTAATTTTGGTTTTGAAATTTTATAGACTTTTTCTTATGGAAGGCCTCCAAAATTGTGTAAGCTTCAGGCCCCACACACCTGGCTATGCCCTTGGTTCTAAGATTCTGAGACCATAAGATTCAATGGTTTTTATGTTCCACAGATTCAAGGTTTTATCCTTAGCTGAGCCCTTGGGGTCACTCTCCACCATTCTGATACTCACCCGCTATAGGGCATTGCTCAGTATACATTTGACTCCTACTCTTCACAGTCCCAAAAGTCTCCCCTTAGTGCCCAAAACATTTGTGGACCAGGTTGTGAGTTCCAAGGAGTTCAGCAAAGCACTGCAGCTTCTTGTGGCATCTGTTCCAGAGAAGGGGAGGGAGGCTGCAGCAGAGAGCTTTGGGAAGAGGCCTTGTTTTCTTGGGATTTATACATTCATTTGGATTTCTCTGTTTTCCATCCTGTGGTTCACAGATCTGTTGGGAGAACTAGCCTCCTCTTAGCAAAAGGAAGGTCAAGACCATAAGGGGCTCCAACCCCCTTACTTTACGGCAAGGAATTTGGCCCGAGTGGGGCAGAAGCTGGGCCAAGCCCATTCAACAGGTCAGCAGGTCAGCAGGTCAGCAGGTAGCCAGGCCTCAAACCCAGGAAAGAGACTCTTTACACTCTACTCCCCAGACTCAGAAAGGAGAAGCAGCACAGAGAAGGCATTTTGCTTCCTGCTGAAGAAGGAGTGGGGGACAATTTCAAAGACAGAAGTGGGGTTGATTTCCGGAGGCTGAAAAATAAAAATGTCTTAGTTCCCATCAAGCTGCAGACTCTTCTTCCAGGATTCTTTTTCCTTTGTTGCCTCCACTTACTCCGGGTTCCCCCTTCATTATCACTTCACTGTACTTCCGGGCACCCAACTAGTTCACTCAGAGAAGATGAAAAAACACTGCCAGCATCATCACAGTCCCTCTGGCTTCAGATTCCAGCGTTTGCAGTTGCACAAAAGCCTAATTTGAAATAAACATGATATAAGTTTCATAACAGGCTGCATGTAGGCTCCCCTAACTGGCTGATTCTGGGGAGAGTAGGAGAGGGAGCAGTTGGGAGCAGCCAGCCTTCTGGAGCTCTAGGCTGAAAGCACTCAGGGTATTAACACTTTCCTGGCCAGAGCCTAGAAAGAACGGCTCATAATCTGTCAAAGCCAAAGGGACCCCATTTTAGAGATAGGGAAACCAAGAGAAACTCAGTTGACCCTGGGCTCTTTGGACATGATAAATGGACCAGTCCCTGGGGAGAGTGTAGTGCACTTTGGAATCACCAGGGGATCTTTAAAAAATACCGATGCCTCACTGCCACTTCCAGACATTCTGATTTGATTGATTTGGGATGAGACCTAGGATTTGGGGTTTTTTAAAAAACTCGCCTGGTGGTTCTAATGTTCAACAGCTATTGGGAACCATCAGCTTGGTGGTGAAGAGATGGGGAGATCTATGTTTCAGTCTTAGTCTACTGTCTTTCCGCTGTGCCCTTGAGCAAGTGCTGTGGCTCATGCGGGCCTGGGCCTCCTTCATCTGTAAATTGGAGCTAATGGTCATGCCTGGCTCCTGCAGGGTCAAGGGGAGCATTAAGTGAGAGAATCTGATTAGCGCCTGTCAGATGGTAAGTTCTCAATCCATGTCAGTCTTACTGTGATTGCTGTTACTATTGTATTACTAATATATATACATACATCATCACGCCAGGCCCCCAGGCGAGAAAAAGAGGGATAGAATCACAAATCCATTGGTGGATGAGTTAGGAGACCTAATTCTCTTTTTGACTGTTCTGATGTTAAACGAGCTGTGTGACCTTAAGCAAACCTCTTAACCTCTCTGAGTTCAGTTGCCTCTTCTTGCCAGATGGGTCTCACAGACCCTGGCCATCTACTGTCTAGGGGAGTTGTGAGATTCCAATAGGATAATGGATGTGAACCAGCTTTGAAAATGGGAATGCACCAGAGGAATTTGAGACATTATGATTATGACGGTCATTTCATCCCACTGTGCCTTGACTGGCCCATCTGTTCTGGGAGTTTTGGTTCTCTCGCTGCCTCCTTTGGCCGCCGGTCCTGAGCTGCTCTGTCTGACATTTGAGCAGGTTCCAGGGAGGATTCTGTGCCTCCTCCATCTGTCCCTCAAGTTAACTCGTTTCTCTCTCCCCTTTCAGTCTACCAGGAATCCCTGACTCCAGTGTGAGTGGTGGCAGTGTGGGAGGAGAAATGCTGTAGCAACACTACTCTTCTTCTTTCCCTGGGGGCAGAAGTAGGCAGAGATCTCGGATTTTCCACACTGGATGGGTTGGACAGTCCCCATGAGAGCTTCCAGATAGACCAGCCGATGGGACCGAGTGGGGAGGTAGAGCAGGGATTCGAACCCAGCTTCCTAGATTCCCAGCCAGTGCTCCTCTGCTTTCCTACAGTCCTGAGTTCTTGGGGATGGGCTCTGGAATGGGGCTCCCTCTAGCTCCTCATCTTCTCTTGGATGAGTTAGTGCCTGTGGGAGACTATCTGGACACTATGGGTGGGGGTGTGGCTATTTACTCCAGGAGCCTGGACTCTCCCAAGGAATGCTGCTACCCTTGGCCAAGTCCTGTAATTTCTCTGGGCCTCGGTTTCCTTAGCTGCAAAATGGGAGCTCCTCCACCACTCAAATTAGCGACAAGAGTTGGTAACATCCATTGCCTAGGATGTCAGTGCTGCTGCTGCTGGGGATGAGATGAGATGACTCTGCCAGGCCAGACCCCCTGGCCAGACACAGAGGGCAAAGGCAGAGGCATCTGGGCTGTTCCAAGCTGTGTGGGCTGGGAGGAGCCAGGGAGAAAGCAAGGCCTGCCTGGGATTGGCAGCTGCAGGCCTGCCGGCAGATGGTCGCCTAAGTGGGCCACCCCGGGGTCAGCTTTATGGATTTGCACATTAACCCTTCCCTACCCTGCAGCCCCTCAGCTTGTTCAATTTGGCTTTGGCCTGGCCCAAGCCTGGCCCAAGGAAGGTGCTTGCTTTCTAACTCAGCTGTAGATGAGACCCTGGACCCCACCTTATCACTCTCCACCCCAAGGAGAACCCATCCCTTGCATGTGAAGGGCACAGACTCTGGATCCTCACAATACTCAGAGCAGGACAAGATGATACTGGGACACCCATTTAATATTTGTAATTTTATTAATACTAATTTTTGTAAATGATGAAGAAAAAGATTATCACTGGACACTATTAATAGTTGGGGGGTTTATCCTTCTAGATAAACCTCTCTCTCTCTCTCCCTCTCCCCCAACCCCACTGTCCCTCTTAGTTGTTATCAAAATGGGATAACATTGAGCATGTTGGTATAGTCCAGACTACTTTTTAAAATTTAATACCACAGCCTGAGTATCTTCCCATGCCAATAAATATCCATCCATCTCATCCGCTTTAATGCCTGCATAGTATTCCATTGTGGATATATATCTAATTTAACCAATCCCCTGTTGTTGGATGACACTGGTATGATAGAGGAGAAAATAAATTTAGAGAGAGTCAGCACCTTGCCTAAGGTCACATAGCTTATAAATAACAGCCTGAACTTGAATTTTGGTCTTGGAACATGAAATTCAAGGGGGTTTAGGAGCATCAGCTCTCCAAACCACTGTGAGCCTGACACACTCCAAAGGGGGCCCAGGTCAGCCTTTCTTGTTAGGCTGGTTGGGTTCTCGGTTAGAAGGTCAGCCCCAGCCCCACTGGCCGTTGGACTTTGGGCAGGCGGCTTCCCCTCTCTAAGCCTCAGTTTCTACATCCATAAAATGAGGCTATTAAGGTCTAGCTCATCAGGCCAGGGGTGAGGGGTGGGGGGGATTAGATGAGATGAGAGATTGCCCCCAACTGACTGGCACGTGGTCAGTGCTCCCTAAGTGAAGCTAATCCTATTCCATTGTTGCTGGGATTCTTGGCATTGTTACAGTTACAAGAGAATGTTGTCTAATTAGCCCTATCCCAAGACCCACTATAGGACTTCCAGCCAGTCCCTTCTCTCCTGGCCTCAGTTTCCCGGTCTGTGTATGTAGGGTGTTGCCTTTGATTATTTCTGAGGGTGATCCCATCTCTCACTCCCAGCCCTCGCCCCCTTCTTGGAGATGCATGTGAACCCCCGTGGGCTGCACAGTCAGGGCGCTCCCCCACGACACACACCCAGCCAGCGCAGGCAGGCTGCCCTTCCCCCACCCGGGCATGCCAAGCCTTTGACACTAATTGATTCGGAGTTTCCCCCTCTAATCCTGCCTCTGCCTCCAGGGCCCTTGTTCCTGGGGCATCTGCTTAGTGAGAGCAGGAGGCAGGGCCGACAGCCACCCGCCTGTCTGCCATCTGGACCCTTTCCCCTCCCCTCCTCTCAGCGCCACCAAGAAAAATCTGTAATGAATCCATGGCCCCAGCCCAAAGGGGTGGGGTGAGACAGGGTGCATGCTGGCCCCATACACATACACACACACACACACACACACAGCTTGTAGACACAATTAATGGCAAAGCTTTTGTGTGGCCCTCCCAGGCCTGCTCCAGCTGAACAGCTGCTGGGAGGACTCCGGAGCGAGATGCTAACAGGAGGGGATCTTTAATTATCTGACCGAATGGCATCTCCCGCAGTCCCCTGGGACTGGACAGCGAGATGGCGGAGAGGGAGGCAGGCAGGGAAGAGAAAGACGATTAAACAAGAGATGTGAAGACAAGGAAGGGATGGGATGCCCCAGCCGATGGGGAAAGAAAGAAGGAGATACACTGCTCCCACCTCAGAGAGTCAGACCTTCTGAAATCCAGGGCTGAAGAAATGATTTGGAAACCTTGCCATTTTTTTCCCGCTTCCTAGGTGACCTCTCACTCAGCCATTAGGGCTGTCTTGTTCACTCTGGTGCAGGACTTCAGATTCTGCACATTTGGGTTCTAATTCCGGCTCTGCTCGTTGCTGGCTGTGTGACATTAGGCCAACTACTTTACCTCTCTGAGCCTAATTACTCGTCTGTGTCAAATGGGGATAACACTAACACTGACCTCACAACGTTTTGTATCAGATAAGATCACTTGTTCAAACAACAAATGTTTACTGAGTGCCTGTTGTATACCAGGCACCTTGCTAGGAGCCGGAGAGACAAAAGAACGTATGACAGATGTGGCCTCTGCCCCCTGTTTGGAGTGGGGGTGGGGGGTGGGAGAAGACAATAAGCAAGGAAACCAACTCACAAAAACTATTTTTAAAAAACCAGCAAAACAGCAAATCGTGAATATGGCCCAAATACCAATTGCTTCAAGCAACTTTTCCAGATTCTACCCCTTCTACTCACGTCAGTCAGCACTTTTCCCCCCTTTCTTTCTTAATTCCTTAGTCCCACTACCATAATTGTATGTTGTAGCATTTCATGAGTGTTTGCCAGTGGGAGCATGTTTTCCCAGGACGACTTCAAGTTCAGCACCCAGACCATAAGAGGTGCTCAGAAAATGTTTTCTGAGATGAATTGCTTAGAGTGGCTGGGGGTGGGTGAAAAGTATCAGCCTTATTATATTGGAGGCAAAGGAGGGGCTCGTCTGCTTTAGAAGTTCTTGTTTTTCCTCCGGGGTTTGAGACTAGACCTTCAGATTGGCAAAAATTGAAAAGTGTAATAATATCACATGTGGGTGAGGATGTGGGAAAACGGTCATGCCCACATATTGCTGATGGGAGTGTAAGCTGGTGCAGCCTTTCGGGCGCACAATATTTCAGCATTTATCAAAATTAAAAATAAATTTTGCGTATGGTCAGTTCTTGGTGTCAGTTCTAGAGAAAAAAGGTAGTGCAGGAGAGTTCATTGCAACCATGGTCATTATTAAGGAAAAACTGAAAGTAACCCAAATGCTCTTCAGTAGGAGGATGTGGCTAAATAAATGATGGAAGATACAGAACTATGGAATACAATGCAGAAATTTAATGTGGTACATTCACGTGTATTGACAGGTCTCTAAGAGGTTGGGAGAGAAAAAAACAAGTTGCAGAATGATACACAGATTATATGATTTTATACAATATGCATACACAAACGAATTCTGAATATACGATATATACAGTACACGAAAGAACACCATAACTGTATATAAATAAATACCTATAGAAAAATGTCTCAAAGTATACACACCAAATTGCTAACGAGAGCATCACCACTGAGGAAAAAGGGCAAGGGGGATATTTTAGCTTTACCTCTGTGGCTTACATGTTTTATGAGAATGCTTTCATAAATTACAACATTTCTTTCTGTCTTGGTTATATATATAAAATTAATTCAAAAACAACAACAAAAAAAGTAGGTAGGAAACACGGAAGCAGGAAAAAAAAGTCTTGTGAAGAAGCTTAGGATTTCCATAGACAGGTTTTCAACCTTGGTACTGTTGACAGTTGGGGGGCAGATAATTCTTTATTGTAGGAGGTTGTCCTGTGGGGGGTTAGCAGCTTCCCTGGCCTCCACCTGTTAGAAGCCAGTAGGCCCCCACCACCCTGCTTTGACAAACAAAAATTTCTCCAGACATTGTAAAATACCCCCTGGGAGGCAAAATCACCCCTGGTTGAGAACCAGAAAGTATCTAGAGATACTTTCCCAGTGTGTGTGTGCCTATTTTTTTTCCTTCCATGAGCTCATAGTCTGGAAGGTCAGTTTCCCTAAAAATATCCACTCCAACTTGAATGGGCACCATTCAGTCATTTGTGTAGCAAGCGTTTACCTCACACTCACTGTGGGCCAGTTCCTGAGGATAGAGATGAATCAGACACAGCGTCCCGCTCACAGGCAGCTCCAAATTCCATCGTCACGTGGCATCTGAGCTGGGCCTGGCCTGGGTGACTTTCTAATCAGGGTTCCCATGACAAAATTCCCAGGAGGACATCCCCTGACTTAGCAACATTCCTGGGAGTTGAAGCTTTCTGTGAACTGTTCTCTGCTGCTTGCATTCCCTGCTTCTGTATTCAGCCTTTTCTACCTGCCTTCCCTTCCCCACCTGGAATTGTAGGGCAGATGGACACCAACTTGTCTGTCTCCTTCTTTATCAATCCGTGAACTCCCCCAAATGATCTTTGTCTGCTTCTGAGCACTCCCTCTTTCTTCAACTGCACTCCTGCCAACTACTTCCTTCAACCCCATCGTGGCTTCCATTTTGGTTCTTTAACCCACATGATTTCTTACTATTTCTCTGTAAGGATGCTGCGGCGTTCCAGAGTTCCTTTAGTGTTTTTTTGTCAGTTAAGTGTCACTTAAGCGTGTCTAGGCTTTTTTGTGGGTCTCTATTGATGAGGCCTCTCCTGCTGCTTGATGATATCCTCTGGTGACATTCACTATGTCTCCACAGCACACAGACTGACCCAATTGCCTTCTAAACTTTAGGGAAGGCTCCAGAGAGCGAGAGAGATGCTCTACTTCACCAGGTGTTTGAGACCAGCCTTGCAGGTGATGCTATTTACTCCCAGCATGCACTAGGTCTCAGGTAGACTTGGGAACTAGGTCACAGGTGGATGGGTGAAAATTGGATCACCCTCTGGCATCTCCAGACAGGCCTTCGTGGTGGAGAAATATCAATGTTTCTGTAAGTAAGTGACATGGTGTCCAAGAAATCAGATCAATGTTTGCACATGGGTAACCGACAAAACAAATTTTGGAGCCAAACAATAAGACTGCTTCCTTTTCTCCACCAGTTTGCCCGTCTAGTAGACTAAAAAACATCTACGACAACAATGACGTCACCAACAAACTGGCAGCATCTCTGGTTCCGTGATGAGAAGTTCCGGCCTAGAGAGGTTGGACAATTAATCCAGTGTAACATACGTGTAAATAGAATGTGAACTGGGGTTAGGACTCATGTTCTAAATTCCAGATTTTGAGTCCAGTAATGAATGATCTGCTTTCCACTAAATATTTGTTAAGCAAATTTTAATCATAAAAGTAAGACATGATAATGGTTTTTTGTTTGTTTGTTTGTTTTTACCAGGAGGTCCCAGGGATTGAACCCAGGTCCCTCCATATGGGAGACAGACGCCCAACCATTTGAGCCACATCTCTCCCCCGATAATGTTTTTTAAAATAACCATGTGGAAGTATAAAAAAGTTAAAGTCCTTTCATCTTAATTTTCTAGAGGCAACTACTATTGTGCTTTCTTATGCATTCTTCCAGAAATGTTTCATATGAAAATTATTATATTGGGAAACCCTTAACTTTTGTATCTTAGATTTTTCGTGCATATAACAATATTTAGAGTTACCCTGTTCTTTTCAGTAGCTTCATAGTGTTCTATTGTATAGATGTATCATCATTTATTTATTTAATCGATGTCCTGTTGATTCACAAGAGGTTGTTTTCAGGATTTTTGCTATAGTAAACAATACTGCAATAAGTGCATTTCTCTTTTCCCACTTTGGAAGTATATCTATACTATAAATTCCTAGAAGTAGCATTGCTAGAAGATACTGTCAAATTGTGTGACACAAAGTTTACATCCCCTACCACAGGGTCTGAGAGTCCTGTTTCCTGACTTTTATAAGATAGAGGATTATCAAGCTCTTTCACCCATGTCATTTGGAGAGTTGGAAGTAGTGTACGCTTGTTTTAATTTTCCTTTCTCTAATGATTGAGGGCATGCATCTTTGCATGTTTGCTGGCCATTTTGTATTTTTCGGTGATTGCATACCTCTTCACATCCTTCATCTATTTAATAGAATTAGGTAGTCCCTTCATATTTTAAGAGTTCTTTGCATATTAAGGCAATTATCCTTCTATCTGTCATACATGTTGCCTCGTAAATGGTTTTTTGGTGGTTTTTTTTTTTTTTTTTAATGAAGATAGAGATGCAGAGCAGGCAAAAAGAATTGTAGGTTGCTTTTGGAGAAAGGATAGAAAGTAAAGCAAGGTTCTTTCTCTTTCACCCTCTCTCTTTTTCTCTCCCTACCAAGAATGCCATGCTGCAACAGATGGAGAGTTATGAATCAGAACAGGTACAAGGCTCTAATCTCTCCTGCTGGCCCTGGGTTCTAAGGAGGGCGTGTGTGAGAGGGAAGCTAAACTGTCTCCAAGGAACATTAGGCTATTTCCCAGATCCAAGCTGTAGTTGGCAGCCTGGTCCCCCTTCCCAAAATGCCACTTCATGTTTTTAAAGACCAGACACAAGGTAGCATATGGCCCACAGGAACTGCAATTTTTAAATTTAGGAAGGCACAGGAAGTAAGGAGGGGAAAAGGAGGCAGTGGGGGGGGGGGGGGGGGCTCCTCGGGACAGTTCAGCTTCAGAGAGTAGGGAAGGAATGGGCTTTCTCTGCTTAGGGAGGGACTAGCAAATCTCTGGCCACTGAAACAATGGGGATACATTATGGCAAGAATATACTCGCACAATGTGGTATATACAGTCAGTGGAATATTATTTAGCTATTAAAAGGAATGACATTCGATACATGCAACAACATGGATGGCCCTTGAAGACCTCATGGTGAGTGAAATAAGCCAGACACAAGAGGACAGATATTGTAATTTCTCACTGATATGAAATAATTAGAATAAGCAAATTCATAGAGTCAGAAACTAAAATACAGGCTACCAGAGGCCAGGATGGGGGTAGAGAAGGGGGAGTTAATGCTTAATTGGCACAGAATTTCTTTTAGAGTGAAAATACTCTACAACTTAGCTTATATGTACACTTTTAGCCTGGAGAGAACCTCAGGAAATGCTCAAATTCCACTCAAGAAATTTGTTGAAGAAACGAGTGATTGAATTAATATTTATTTGCAGCATTGCTGTAACTGTGAGAAATTAAAAGCAACCTAAATATCCAGCAATAGGGTAATTTATAAATAATAAATTGTGATCTGCCCAAAACATGGACTGTAGTGCAGCAGTTAAAATGAATGAGACTGAACTATATGTTTGGACATGGAAAGAGAACCAAGGTATTTGTTGAGTGAAAAAAATGCCAGCCCCAGGTAGATATGTGAGTAATATACTTTGGACTAAAGGATTATCCTGTCTCTCAAACACATAATCCATCAGCAAGCCGATCAGCTATAAATCCAAGATATATCCTGAATCCCGCCCTTTCCTCCAGCCCCACGCACTGTCCCGGTCAGAGCTGCCGTCACCTCTCATCTGGCTGAGGGGGAGACCGCCTGGTTGTCTCGTTGTCTTCACATGGCTCACCCCCCTCCAGGCTGCACTGCACGCAGTGGCCAGAGTGACCATTTCAACACCAAAGCAGTTCATGTCACTTCTGCGCTCAGAGCCTTTACACTTAGCTTTGATTCAAACCCCCAGCTCCTCCCTCCTCTCGCCCTCCCCTCCCTCTCACTCACACTCCTGCAGCCACACTGTCTCCTTGCCCATTCCTCCTACACATCATGTTGGTTCCTGACTTAAGGTCTTCGCACTTTGCCCTGGACTGTTCTTCCCCCAGATTGGCCCCTCTTCATTCTACAACCGTCAGCGAAAATGTCACCTCCTCAGAGAAGCCCTCCCTGACCCCCCTACACACAGTAACTCCCGCTCACTGTTACCCTCTAACAGACAACCCTTCAGAGAGATGAGCAAACTATGCTCTTTGCCTTCAAGGACTCAGGATTCAGTGCTATTTTATTTTTATTTTATTATTTTTTTTTTTTTTTAAGGAAAACAAAAAACAATTAGGAGACTGGTTATTTCCCCAGAAGACCTAAGTAGTTTTCTACTCAGGAATTATGAAAACGATATAACCTAGACTTTTCTGTTTCTCTTTGCCTGCCCGGAAACTCATACCCGAATGTGTGGTTTAACCACAGTGTCCCTGGGAAAGGACGTGGCTTACAAATCTGCGTTCTGTTTTCTTCTCTATCATCTTGACTACTGTGTGTCATTTAGTTTTCTTAATTCTAGTTATGCATTCTTTACAAATATATGGATATATTTACCTATTTTACTGTCCATTTTGAGGAGAATTATTGGTAGTGTTTATGTTCATTTACAATGTCATGCTATGGACATGTTTGGGAAAGGCAAAGTCGAGGTAGTATAATGCAGATGCGAGGTGTGAGTCTGAATCCCAGCTCTGCCACTTACTTCACATCTCTGTACCTTAGTTTCCTCATCTGTAAAATAGGGATAAAAGAATATCCAACCTTGTAGGGTTATTTTGAGGAAATAATATTTGTAAATACTATGGACTCTGGAATATGGAAAGTACTATTATAAATCTTGTTAAATAAATAACCAACTTAATATCCCCACCAATTAAAAAATTCCTTAAGATAGGAGCCATCCCATCTACAGCCTAGACTGTAAGCTGCCAGAGGTTGTATCTCCAGCTCCTATGACTGGCACATGGTAGCTGTTCAATAAATCTTTGTTGATTGAATGAATAAATGAATGCATGAAACCCAGTTCTTAGCGCCCATTCGCTGCTTACTTGTGGATAAGACACTCTCGCTTTCTGGACTTTGCTTTTCCCATTTTGAAACAGACATACATTTCAGGTATAGAATCAGGGAACTTTAAAACTGGGGGAAAAAATTTGCCCTCTCTCAGGACACACTCTTTTTTTTTTTTTTTTTTTTTTTTTTATTGTGGGTAAAAATCAAAATTTTCACAATACATACCAACATTTGCAAAATGATATATAAATGTATATGCATATATGTGCATTTGCTTACAAAAATGTTATTTATGTATATATATAAATATATTTTAAGAGGTGCTTGGATACCCAAAATATTACATGGAACCCACTGGGATTCCCATGTTGCCCACTTCCCACACCTCCCACCACATCCCACATAAACATCTCCCACAAGTGTGGCCCACCACCCTCAATGGACTTACACATCCTGGGGCCTTGCCACCAACCATAGACCACAGTTCACCCTGTAGACCACACTCTCTCCCACACAGTTCTTAGTGGTATGTGCTGATTTAAAATGGCCTACATCCGTTGCCACAAAGGTACTCAGGACAACCTCCAAATCCCAAAGAAGCCCCTGTATTTCAACTGCTCATCCCCTCCCTGCCCCAAAAGTGTCTAGTGGCCACTGGCTCCACCTCATTATTATAATTTCTTCCATTGCTAGAATCACCATATGTGAACAACACCCACCATATCCATGGGATATAAGCCCTCTCTCACTTGGAGGTGGAGTGGACATCACCATCCCAGTCCCCTCAGGATTGGGGGAAGAACTATGGACTAGAATGGACTTGATGGTATTCAGGACACACTCTTTTTGGAGCTTTTGCCTAAGTCCTTTCAAGGCTGTGGACTTCCGAGTTGGGGATGAGGAGTCAGCCTAGGTATGCTTTGTGGGCCACAGCTGCTGTGTCCCCTGAGCTGAGGATGATGGGATGCAGGAGGCGGGAGAGTGGAGGATGATGGGAAACAGGAGGAGGGGAGTAGAGGGTTCTGGGAAGCAGGAGAGGAGGCACCTTTGTGTGTGGGTGGGTGTGGCTATGCAAATCAAATGGGAGTCTAGAATCTGGGGGACTTGGAGATTTTTTTTTTTTTTTTTTTGGAGATTCTTAAAGGCAACAAACACGGAGCAGAGTACTCTTAATGGGAAGTTGAGAGTGAAGGTGTCTGGTGTCCATTGGGGAGGGGTTCATCTCACCTTTACTCCAGCAGGGGCCCTCTTTCAACTTCCCCTTCCCCACCCTCAGCATGCGTAGTCAACCCACTGGTGAACTGGTTCTGCCGCACTCCCTCAGTCCTTCTGCTCCCACCTTCCTGCAGAATGCTAGCTTTGCCCTGTCCCATCCTCTGGGACTCAGACTGACCTGGGTTCAAATCCTGGCTTTACCACTTACCTGCTGTGCGACCTTGGACAAGTTACTTAACCCATCTGAGCCTTAGTTTCCTCATCTGCAACATGGGGGCAGAATAACTTAGCAGGGCTGTTGTGAATAGTAAATGAGATGTCAATAAAAGGCTTAGCACTGTGCTAGGGCATAGAGTGAGCCACTATCATTATTGTGAGAAAAAGGGAAACGGGGATGGAGAGAGACATGAATTTGTTCAGGCACCTGAAGAATGAATGGGTTACATTGAAAATGCTGGGTGGCCACTAGTATTAAAAAACAATCCTGTGGCAATACTCTAGGTATGGGAAGAATTACTCTACCTAATTTACGCTGTTATAGGTTGGAATTTCCTTGTGGTAAATTTACTTAAAGTGGGCATACCTGCTTTCAAGTTCCATGAGTTCCATGAAGACCCCGTTGAATATTCTAGGTCATCAATTCTGCCATCACTCACCCCTGGCTGAAGTCTCGTGTGTCTCCTTTGGAATGGCTGGGTTGCAAGTGATCACAACTTGATGAAGCTCAAGTAGAAAGGGGTCGATCACAGGGAAATCTCCCACACATGGCTCCAAAATGGGGGATTCAACCCCCAAGGTCTCCATAAGTTTGCTCCCCACAGCTAACCAGCAGAATCTCCTTGCCCCAATTCCACATTCCCTGTGAGGCTAATTGGCAAAGGTGATGTGTAAATCAATCTGACATAAATCAAATCCTAATTTAAATGCTCCAGGGGCCAAGCTACGTAAATATTTCACAGAGGCTTAGGAAGTATTGGGCACAAAATCCTTTATGCAGCATGAATGACCAAGTCCTAATCAAAGAAAGGGCGAAGACCCTCCTGGGTTGAAATAATGGGTTTTCTGCAATCCCACCTGGGAGCCAGAGCCTGCTGTCTCCCTTCCTCTAATTGGAGTGAATAAAAAGGGAATGCCAGTAAGTCCCTGAAGTCCTGGGTTTTGAATTTCTCCACCACCCAACCACCTCAAGTGCATTGGTTTTAATTTTTCACTTTCAACCAGAAACCCAGTACAGCAGCTTCTGGCCTTCTCCGGCAGCAGCTGCCTTTGCACTCTGCTACCTCCCCAAATAACACATTTTATTAATTTCTCACCCCACCCTTCTTAGCAGTGCCTTTCCCTGCCCATAAATATTCCACTCCAGTCTCCCTGGAGTCAAACTGCTTCACAGAGAAATGAGACCATTTCCCGGCTGGGGTAACCTCCTTTTTCCAGCTATTTCATTTGACGGGGTGGGCTCTTTGGTTCTTGATCAGAGCTAGAGGAGATGGCAAAGGGGAAAGGAAAGGCTAACAGACTTACAGAATGGCAGGGAAGCCAAGGGCCGAGAGACCATGCAAACTCAGGGCTCGGAATCCTTCCACGGGGCTCAGGCCCCTTGAGAAGCCCATTTCATGGACCAGAAAAATCATCCATGTGCAAAACTTTACTTCCAATTTCAGGGCCTTGTTGAATGCCCTGAAACCCATCCCAGGCCCAGGGCTGCTGCTAAACCTTACAGTGACTTTGTGTGAATTAGGAAAAGGGGCCACTTGCTCTGGGCCACCCAGCTTGGTGAGTGCTTAGGGCTGGACCTGAGCCCCCACATTCCCCCTCAACAGGGCATCCTTGTGCAGGACACAACTTGCACAGCTGAGGGTGATGGCCCTGCGTGGACTGCCCCCTGGGTGCACACCCCCTTCATTTTACGGCTGGTGCCCCGAGGTCCAGGGTGGGGACATGACATTCCCAAGGGCCCACTTTGAATCAGTTACCAACGTGGGCTAAAGTCTTGATTCAGTCCTTACCCCACACCTCACAGAGACACATTCCTACCTACCTTGTGATCAAATAGCCACTTGATTATCTTCACTCTACTCAGAGGCAAAGAGACCGAAAACTACCTCTTTGAAAACTGTTGTCTAAATATCTAACTGATGAAAACTGTTGTCTAAATATCTAACTGAAATCCCTTTAGAAGAGGCTCCCATTGATGTGTTGGTAAACCCAGTGGCCCCAGGCAGGGAAGAGGTCATCTTATCAGTACAGGCTGGGTCCAATGATCCATTTCCAACAGGATGAAATCATGAAAGTCTGGATGGGGGCGGGGAGGTTGGAGCTAGTGGCACTGAAAAGGGGTTGCTAAGAAGGGGAGACTGTCCTAAAGAGGATCATTCAGGTGTGTTAAAGACAGGTAGTGAAAGCACAAATGAATCGCCCAAAATAGATGAGATTTTTCTTGGTGGTAATTGCAAGCAGAGCTGGCGAAGGTTTTATATCAAGAGCACGGGAAGGAAAGAGCTGGGGAAATAGAGGATTTTATTGTGAAGTGAAGAATGAAGACGATCTTTTAAAAAAAGGAATGAAAGTGGTCTTTTCCGAAGAGAAAATGTCCCTATTGGGCAGAAAGGAAAAGAAGATGCTAGTGTCCCCCTAACCCCCCCCCACCTCGCCCTCACAGAGGGGTCCTCTTGTTGCAGCAGGAAAGTGATTCCTAGAAACCTTAGGGAGGAGGGGTGGGGGGAGTTTTGTTGGTTGGCTTTGTAATTCCTCTTTCTCAGTCTTAGTTTCTTCATCTATAAAATGAACTACTTCTATGTGCCATGACAAATAGAATCTTACAAACATAGTATTGAATCAAAGAAGCCAGGCACAAAAGAGCACCTACTGTGTGATTCCATTTACATACAGCACAAAGGCAGGCAAGACTGGTCTATGGGTTAGAAGGCAGGAAAGGGAGATGAGAGAGCCACTGTCTGCCAGGAAACTCACACCGGAATGTGGGGTTTAGCACACATGGCCATGGGGGGTGCTTCTGGGCTTGAGGATATTCTGTTCTTAATCCATTGGAAATTCATTGAGCTCAAACTTTGTGAATTGGGCACTTTTCTGTAAGTATGTTACATTTTATTTAAAACAGAAAAGAATGGACCTTGTATCTCCCAGAGGAGTTGAAACTTGTAGGCAAATGACTACTTCTAATTCAAAGCAGAAGATAGGAGCCACAGGAGCCCGCTAGAAAGATGTCAGGGGAGATCAGCTGACTTGTAGCTGGGGAGGGGGGTGCTCTCCTCAGGCTGTGTGTTCAAAAAAGTGGGGCCCCTGGGCCACCTTGGGCCACCTGGAGTCTGGGTGGACTAGAACTTCCCAAGAACCCAGGACCTGTCCGTGTGTGTGTACCACTGCCCCCTGGTGGCCTTTGGTGCCAGAACAGCACTTTGGGGAGTCTTCCCCCTCCACAGGGCTGGGAACGCCAGGCCTGAACTAAAATTAATAGAAATGGTTGCATTTGTGTCTCAATCAAAAGAGGGGCATGCTTGATTTTAGTTTGTTGGGGTTTTTTTTGTTTGTTTGTTTATTTGTTTGTTTGTTTTTCTCTAAGTGAGAGAGGCCTCCATCAGAACTTCTGGTGAAGATTTCATGTTTATTTGTTCCTTAAAAAAAAAAACAACCTTTATCAAGACCAACTCTGTGCCAGGCACTGGCCTGGGTGCTACAGATCCAGCCACAACCAAGGTTACCACCCATGAGGTCAAGGTTCTAGGCAGTTGTTTGAGGAGAGATGATCTGGAAAGATCTTCCTTCGTTCAGGGAGAGTCCCTGGAGCAGCAGTAGACGTTTAGACCAGGTGCCTAGGAGAGCTTCCTGACTACACCATAGTTGAATGTTTACATGATACCAAGGAGGGAAGTTTTATAAGACATAGATTTCATATATCATGGAGCTGACTTGCTAACCACATCCCTACCTATTATAGACAGAGGGATTGTAAAATTTATGAAGATTTATGACATACATCTCTAACTGAGGCCCAGAGAAAGAGAACCTGTACCCATTAAATGTTTTTGGCTATAGGTCCCAGAAAACACAACTGAAAATGGCTTAAATAATAAAAGAAATGTATTCTTCCATGTGAAAAAAAAAAAAAAAGTCCTGAGGAAGGTTTGGTTAATTCAGCAACTCAGCTAGACCTCAAGTTCTTTCCACCTTGCCTCTTCTATACTCAGTGTTAACAATGTTTTCCCTCACCACTGCAAGAAGGCTGCCCCATTTCCAGCCATCACATGCAGATACAATGAGACAGACTATCCTTTCTTATGTCCTTTTTCAAGAACAAGGAAACCCTTTCCTCAAGGGCCCTCAGAGTTACATAACATTTCTTTACCTAAGCCAGTCACTGGCAAGGAGAATGGACTTTCCATGACTAGCATCAATCAAATCAAGATTTATTTCCTGGGGATGAGAGAAGACCCAGCCTCCCCCGATGAAGCACAATGGCCACAAATAAGGGATTGTCTGCTGGGTGGAAAATGAAGTGTTCACCTCAGTGACAAACTAGAGCTTATGAACCATCCCTTGGATCACAAAATGGAAAGCAAGCTGGATAACTTTGCAAAGGGGCAAGCACTGGGAATGCTTTTGCACTTGAGTGATAAGTTCATCACTTTTGGTCCATTAGAGCAGTGGCCCCTGGGGGTGGGGGACTATGGGAGCTGAGATCCTGAAAGACAGTAACTCCTCTGGTTCTCATGGAGAAAGAGGGCACAGGTTACCTGGCCAAAGACTCTTGTCATGCCTTTGGTGAGCAGAGGTAGGGCAGCTCTGACCATCACCCCAGCAGTAGCTGACAGGCATTGAGCATTTCCCCAAAGCAGCCAGAGTGATCTCAACATGCAGATTGGATCATGCCAGGCGGCCACTTAACACCTTTCCAAAGTCTTTCTAGTATTCCCAGAAAAAAACAGACTCAAACCTTTCCCTTGCCTTACAAGGCCCTGCAAAGCCTGGTGCCTGCCTCCACCTTGCACTAGAACTCATTCCATTCTCCTCCTCCCTTCTTTGCTCCTAATTCATTGGACTTCTATCCCTTCCTTCATTGTTCCACACACCCAACACATAATAGGTAAATATTTCATAAATAGATAAGGAAATCGTTTTGAATGGATAAATGCTATTCCTAGCTAAAATTCTTTCTTACCTATTTTTGCCCACATTCTAGTTAACACCTACTCATACTTCCTCCTTAGCAATTCCTTGTCTTCGTGCAAATGAGGGTCTCCCTATAATTCTTTCTTCTAGAACCCTAGACTTTTCTTCATAAAACATATTACAGTTGCCGTGATTTAGTTGTGCTTGCTTGTTGGATGCCCGTTTTTCCCAATCTATTTATGCATCCCAAGAGAATTTTGCTGCATTCCCGGTCCAAGGCTGGTTCATTTATTTTATTTTATTTTATTATTTTACCAGGAGGCCCCGGGGATCGAACCCAGGTCCCTCCATATGGCAGACGGATGCCCAACCATTTGAGCCACATCCGCCCCCATTCCCGGTCCAAATCTCAGTGCCTGACCCATCATGGGGCTCAAAAATAGTACAAGCCCAGAGAAGGAGGTGACTTCCCAGGGTCACCCAGCAAGTTGGGGCCACCCTCTGCTGGCCTCCAGCCCAAGTTCCTTCCCCAGAGCGGCCCCTCCTTGCCCAGGGTTGTTGCAGGTTCTAGCATCTCTGCACCCAAACGTGCCCTCTCTGGGTGGTTGAATCTGGGTGGTTCAGCCTCACAGCAGGGCATGCAGACTGGAGGAGGGAATGGGGGAGGGGTCACAGCCCTGCAAGCCCCCTGGGCTGGGCAGCTTTGTGCAGCGCACAAACTGCTTTGTGTGTATTCTACTCCAGCCATCTCCTTGTAAGTCCTGGCGGAGGCCTCCCCTGCTTCAGCTGTCTCTGCTGGAGCTGCCCCCTCCCCTGACAGCCTTGTCCGCTTTGATCTGTTAATCCAGGATTTGCCAGAGCATGATTGACACGCATTTAAAGGGAACCTCCCTGGGGCTGAGAACTGCTCCTGCCTAAACCCAGGGATGGACAGGCCGGCTAGGTCTCTAAGCTTGATCTCTGGGCATTAGGAGCTTTTCCAGATCCCTCAACATCCAAACCAGGCGGATGTTTGTGTTTGGAGGCGTGTAATGTGCATCTCTTTTGTGGGCTCCCTCAGGGATGCTCTGTGTCTCCCCAGGTGTGCCCTGGGGCCATCGGCGGAAGGAGAAGAGGACCCTCAGTCAGTGAGCACTTGCTGTGTGTCACGTCCTCTTCAGGGCACTGGACAGCCTAAAGGAATGAGGCTGACACGTTCTTGCCCCCTGTGACGCTCACATACTTTGTGGGGAGGCACATGAGTCAAGATTAAAATATGGATTGATAGTGCTTTAATGGGGGCTTGGGAATTGTGTTCTGGGCGTCCAGAGCAGAGGCTTGTAACCCTGGTATGTGTGCATGTAAAAGGAGGGAGGATAGAAAGTTCTAGAAGAAAGGACACTTACACCAAGACTGGGAGTGTAGGTGTGGAAGTGGTGTGGGAACAGAAGAGCATGTGCTGACAACACGTAGAGGGAACTGTAGGTATCTCAGGGTGGTTGGAGTATCTAGTGAGAAGGGTAGGCAGTGAGAGATGAGGCTGGGCAGGTAGACATAGTCAAGGTCATGGAAAACTTTTCATATCATGCTCTAGTGTGTTTTCCTGGCCTTCCTAGAATCAGAGACCAAGACAAGATTACCCATATAAGGATTATACTGGGAGAATTGCCTGAGAGAAAAACGGGGTGCAGTCTAAGGAAGGCTGGTCATGCTGCTGGCAAGCCCTTGGCCAAAGTTGGCCGCCCAAGGAACCCCTTGTGTGTACCTGCCTTAGTATCCCTGCTGCCCAGCCACTGGCTGGAAGCAGGCTGTGAGAACTGTGACCTTGGCACAAGGATCAGAGCTCAGCATCTGAGGTCTTTGGTCTATATGTTTCCTGTGGTTGGAGGTCTGTGAGACACAGGGTCATGGCCACCACATCTGGATTTGATTTTCTGGTAGGAATAATGGGAAGCCATTGAAGGTTTTAAGCACTTTATGTTATATTAAAAAATCACTCTGGCTACTGTGGAGAGGATGAGTAGGAAGAGATCAATGATGGAATCGGAAAAGACAATTGTGGGTTGTTGAAGAGGTTCAGGAGAGAGATGATGTCGACCTGGAGGTGGGGGTGTGTGATGGAGTCATGCGGAGAAATGGACAAATTGAAGTCATATTAAAGAGCTTGAATGCTTGAAACCTGGTGACTGTACGTGAGATGAAAGAGAGAGGAAAAGAGAAAATGAGGACAGCATCTCTCAAGTGTCATTTGTGTGCTGGATATCACGTATGGCTCAATGGTCTCATTTAATTGCTATAACCACCATGTGAATTTGGTTCTCGGCAGTGGCACTGATGAACTCCCAATCTGCCCACGTCACCCAGGTGACCACCACCCACGCTGACCAGGATAATACCATTGTCTCACCTGCACGTGCCTCAGGAATGGGCATATGAGACACAGAGAGAGGTTTCTGTCCCTCCTAAGAAGGAGTCACAGCAAGAGGTGGTCCCTTTCTTTCTCTGGACGTGGTGGTGTCCAGGTGGGTAGCCTGGGACTGTGTCTGCCATCTTGAAATAAGGAGAGGGGCAGCCTGAGGGCACAGCATCATACCACGGGTGGGAGAACAGAAGATGGCAAGAACCCGGGCTCTGAATGGTAGCGTGGAGCCATGGACTCAACTGCCGCTGCACTACCTGGAATTAAGACCATATATGTACTTGTGGTTTGCAACAATTTGAGTCAAGATTTTCTGTTTCTAAACTCACACAAAGCACAAACCCTATTTTATAGAAAAAAGAATGGAATCTTAAAGTCACATGGCTAGTAGATAGCAGAGCAAGGAGTACTCCCAGGTCTTCCTACAAGATCATTTCTTCCTTTTGTCTAAGACAATCTTCCTCTTTGATGTCAACTCAGGTCACCTGTTAATGAGAAAACCAGGGATCTTAGCTAGGAGGATATTAATGTATGGGTCAATGAGAATCAGATCGACAACCATTAGTTGGGCCCTTGCTGTATACCCTGCATAATACACATCATTGTGGAGGACATAAATAATCTAGATATCATCCCTGCCTTTGAAGAGTTTACAATATAACAGGAGAAACTAACACAAGTGGAGATGAGAATAATAGATAACTTTGGGGGGGGGGGTGCTTATTTTATACCAGGCAGTGGGGTAAGTATTCTACATGTCTCAATAAATAACCAAGTATTTACTATTACTATCATCATCTCTATATTATAGATAAGAAGGTACAGAGAGGATAGTAACTCGCCCCAAACCACAGAGCTGGTATAAATGGAATTTAGGAGAGTCTAACTCCAAGCCTGTACTATCTTTTTTTCTCAGACTTTCAAACTTTAAAAAAATACAAAACCCATTCAGAGAACTCCAATTTCCTCGTGCCCCACCCCCCCATACCCAGATCCACCAATTTTATTATTTTGCCACTTTTGCTGTATCGTTCTATCTTTCTATCCATCTATCTATCATCTGTCCATCCGTCCGTCCACCAATTTTCTAAACATTTGAGAGTAGTTTGTATACATTGTGCTCCTTGAACACCTAATACTTCCATTTACATTTCCTAAGAACGAGGATATTCACTTATATAACAATCTTAAGTACAGTTATTAAGTTCAAAGACCTTTAACATTGATAAAAAGGTTTTAGTCTATATTCCAGTTTTTCATGTCCCAGTGATGTCTTTTGCGGCCCTTTCTCCTCCATTATTAGATCTGGTCCAGGGTCATATATTACCTTACCTATATTACCTTTAATTATCATTGTCTCTTCATTTGCTGTTTTTAAAAATTACAGAACCCTGTGTACAGCGTAAACTTCCCTATCTCCCCCACTCCCAAGCACACCATTCAGTGGGGTCCATCACATTGTGCTGCCCTCACCACGATCCATCACCCCACACTGGGGCCCTACACCTGTTATGCAGAGCCTGTGCTCTTAACTGCCCCTGCAGAGGTCAATTAATATAGGATAGCATCAAGGATGGTAAGAGCCAAGATTCCTAAACATAACCAAACTTGAGCATGCACTGGAATCACCTGGAGGGCTTGTTCCAGCACAGGTTGCAGGGCCCTGTCCCCAGAATTTCTGATTCAGTAGAACTGGTGTGGGGCCTGAGGATTTGCATTTCTAACAAGTTCCCAGCTGATAATGATGATCTGGGATCCACACTTTGAGAACCACTGCCTCAGAATTACGATCCCCATTTTGCAGATGAGGAAACTGGCTCAGAGCAGGCAACTTACCTGCCCACACCCGGTTCAGCCTGCCCCCAAAGGCCATGCTTTGTCCTTTACACCATGCTGCCCCCAGATCTAAATGCACCGCAAGGTGAGGAGGCTAGAGGACAGTGGGCTGGCATGCTCTGGAAGATTTCCTCAGGGAGGAAGAGACCTGGCAGGAAAATTAACTTGAATCATCCATCCCAGACTACAAGCATGACTAGAGAGACACTGGATTTGCCGTGTTATAGCAGCATAAACAGCCATGCCTCTGGTTCTATATAGTGGGAGGGACTGTGGTGAGGACACAGTCACGGTGTGGGGGAGGGTTCGGCAGAAAACACATCCTGGAGTGTAGGAAAATTGCAGGGATCCAGAGGCAGGATGGTGCTGATTAATGAGTCCCCAATTGGAAAAGGCAAATACAGGTGGGGAAGTTTTATCCCCCTTATGCCAAGGCGAAGACAACAGCCCAAGGTAAGATGGGTAGGCGTTGCACCATCCAATTTCCTAAACTGAGAAGGAGGAACATGGCTTAGAGATACTTCTTCAAGACCCTGCTCCCTTATTCCCATTTTAATTTCCTTAATCAAAGCAAAGAACAAGGACAGTGAGTTCTCCTTTATCATTGAGTGAAAAATGATGGCACAAAGACACAAGCCTTATCAGCAAACACCTGAAATATGGTATACAGAAGAGAGGTTTATTCTAGGTGGTTGCCAAGATTAGAAGCTGGACCAACAGGTGAAAATTCCAAACTAAGGAAGAATGTGCTAGTAATTCTTCATATTATCCTTCTGTCTAGTTATTGATTCATTCCACAGTCACCCATTAGGAGCCCACTTTGTGCCAGGAATGCTCCTAGGTGCTTGGTGAGTCAAACAGAAATGGTTCTTGTGTCCATCTCCTCACAATTTAGGCTTAGTTTTGAAATTAAAGTATACTAAGTCCTTTCTCTTTTTTGTAATAATAAACTTTAAGAGAAGTTTTAGTTACAGAAAAATTGTATCAAAACTATAGGGAATTCCCATTATAACCCCTCACACACACACACACCAACACACAGTTTCCTCTATTAACATCTTACACTAGTTTAGTACATTTGTTACGATGGATGAACCAATGTTGAAGCCTTGCTACTAACCAAAGTCTGTTGTTTACATTCGGGTTTACCCTCTGTGCTGCATGGTTTTATAGGCTTTGACAAACGTATAATGCCATGTGTCCATCATTGCCGTGTCATACGGGACAGTTTCACTACCCTAACAATGCCCCGTGTTCCACCTTTTCAGTACCCCCCTCCCTTCTGAACCCCTGGCAGCCACTGTCTTTATATCAAACTCTAAGTCCTTTCTTAGTAAGAGGAAATGTGGATGGTCACCAGCTGACCCTTCTCCTACGCCCGTTTCTTCCTGTAGTGTCAACATATGCTTTAGTTGTGATGAGACTTGGCAAAACCGTCTCTCTCGGAGCCCTTTCTCCTCCAGGGAGTGGGAGCCTTGGAGTAAACGCAGACATGGCACGGTCAGGGAAAAACCACGCACAGATTGCACCTGGTCAATGTGATGGGAGCGCATTCTGAGGTAGGGGGATGCGTTTCTCTGTGAGGACGACCTCCCAGCTAGTGGCCCATCCCTCAGGGGTCCATGCAGCTGTCCCAAGGCATTTCTCGGGTCTGAGAGAGAAAATCCATCAGCCATTCACGACTAAGCGTGGGGGCATTTCAGCTTTCTAATAGGGTCATTCGCTTGGTAACAGATGAAACTGAGCAGCGACAGAAGGCAGAGGTAACTGAAACGTGCGAGAAAAATACATAGTGATTTTCCAGATTCTTTCAGCCCGTACGTTCTCCTCAAAATCCCCTCTACTACCCAGCGCCATGAAATGTCAGAAACCAAGAGATTTGCAGAGCGCGACGCAAAGAACCTGGGGTATGCTGCATGATGAGGAAGGACCTGTCCACCAGGGAGGGAAGACAGATTTCCAGAAAGCCGCGAGCTAATCCTGTAGCGCAGTTGATGCTAGCACAGGACACCCTGCAAATACTCTCAGTGATTCTGTAAGCCCAGGAAAGCACGCAGAACAATTTGTGAGAAACAAGGGACCACGTTCTAAACAGACAGTTCAGTTCTGGCTTAGGAACTTATTCCATTGTTAACTTTGATTAATTAGCTTTGCTCTTTCCTTTTAAAAAAATAACATATGTCCGTTGTGGAAAATACAGGAAAAAAGGGGAAAAGAAAAATCACGTAAAATCCCATAATTCAAAGATAACACTATTGAATTCTTATTGATATACCTGCAGGTTTTTTTCTATGCATATTTCTACAGCTCTCTCTTTTGCAAAATGGAAATCATATTTTCATAGTTTTGTAAGCTGCCTTTCTCACTTAACAATAGATCATGAAAATTTCTATTGCAAAATATTTTTCATGATACTATTTTAATGTCTGTATTATATGAATGCATTAGATTGAAATATATAAAATTAGTGATATGTGCCCGTTTTAACCCACAAAAATGGTAATTTCATATGGTTTACCTATATTGTAGTTGATTTCTCCAGCCTTCTATTCATTGACATTTAGGCTGTTTCCAAATATTCCCAATTATAAAAATGTTGCAGTGGACTTCTTTGTGTCCAGATCTTTGTACTCATCAATGATAATTTCCTTATGGTAAATCCTTATGTACCAGTTATCAATGCTGTGTAACAAATTGCCACACATTTAGTATCTTAAAAAATCACACATTTGTCATCTCACAGTTTCTCTGGATTGGGCTTAGCAGGGTCCGAAGCTTCAGGGTCTCTTGCAACTGCAATCCAGGTGGCGGTCAGAGCTCATCTAAAGATTCAGCTGGGGAAGGATCTGCTTCCAGTTTCATTCAAGTGGCTGTTGGCAGGATTTAGGTCCTTGCCGGCTGTTGACCTGAGACCTCCCTCATTTCCTTGCCATGTGGAGCTCTCCGTGGACTAGCTCAGAACATGGTAACTTTCTTCATCAGAGCCAGCAAGGGAAAAGCGTCTGTTAGCAAGATGGAAGTTACAGTGTGATGTACCCTGGTCACAGCATCGCTTCAGTCATACTCTACTGTTAAAAGCAAGTCACAGGTCCCACCCACACTCGGGGGGAGGGGTTTGCACAAGGGTGTGAACACCAAGGGTCGGGGATCATTGGGGACCATCTTCGTATCTGCCTGCCACATTGTAGAAGTGGAATTGCTATGTAAAATGATATGAACCATTTTTAGGCTTTTGAAATTTATTGATGAATTGTCCCCTGGAACAGTTGCATGAATTTGTCTTCCCACTAGCAGTAAATGAGAGGACCTACCTGCTTGTTCTCTCTCTTTCACACTATTTTCATTTTTAAAAAACCTTTTCAATTTAGTAGGGAAACAATGGTATTTTTTCATATTTGCATTTCTTTGAGAATGCGTGTGGGATTTTTTTCTATTCATTAATTAGTCGATGTATTTCTTCTTTTGTAAATTACTAATTCATGTCTTTTATCCATTTTTTAAAGGGCTGTTCATCTTTTTTGATACAAGCGTTTTATAAACCATTTGTTTGTCATACATGTTTTAGATATTTTTCCAGCTTTGTCAATTGTTTTAAAATCTTGTTTACAAAATTTATTTTAAAATATTGAATTTTTACATGGTGAGATCCAACAATATTTTACTTCATGATTTTTCTTTTGCTTTTATTTCTTTAATGTCCAAAATCAGGTAGGTTATTATCTTAAGGTATTTTTTATAGTTATTTCAGGGTTTCAATATTTAACTCTTCAGTGGTTCATCTTTCCCCACCTTTCTCTCTCACTAGTGTTGATTCCTGACTGGTAACGAGGGGCTCACCTTCCAGAAAGGGGTATCAGAACCTCTTTCCTGGTGTGGAGGGGAAGAATGGAGATAGAAATATGATCCAGTTATTTCAGATTCCTGCTTTATTGATTGATTAAAACTTCTGAGGGAAAGAAGGGAAATAAAAGGGATGGTCATGGAGCGTCTTTTTCAAGAATGCCCTAGTGTTTCACCAATAGGTGTGATGTTCTTGGTTGGTTTGAAGTAGAAGTCTTTATCAAATTAATTCCTAGTGCAGGAACATGTAAAATAAATCTCTAATGGGTGTTGGCTCAGGGACGGGGATGGTAATCTAAACAATACCAAAATTTTTTTCTTATTTGACTTATTGGGAAAGCTCTCATTAGTCAAGGTGCATTTATCCCTTAAATTTCAGTCCCCATTTGCTAATATTTTATTTAGGGTTTTGGCAGTTATATTAATGTGAAATTGGTTGATTATTTTATTTTTTGCTACTAAAGTTATGCTGATCTCATTAAATACTTGGAGGAACTTTCATCTTTTTCTATGTTTTGATAACAGTTTGTAAGGAACAGCATTGCTGGTTTTTGGAAGTTTGAAAGATCTTACTTTCGAGTGGCCTGGGCCCAAGGCCCTTACACGTTCAGGTTCTCTACCACCAGTAGTCTAGTCAACTCTTCCACGTCCTGTGCTAATATGGTCATTGATACGCCCCCCACAAATTGGCCATTTCAGTGGGGGTTAAAAATTTATCAGCAAAAGTTGTGCAAATAGTCCTAAATCTAACTTTTGATTTGTAATTATATTTCTGATTACATGCATTCATTTACCTTCTCTTTTATGCTTGATTAGATGTGATGAATCATCTATTTTATTGTTGATTTTTCCAAGAACCAATTTTTATATATATCAATTCTATTGGCATCTATATTTTTTCTTATTCATTAATGTCTACATTTATTTGTTCTTACTCCTTTCTCCTTTTTTCCATTTTAATTTTTTATTATGAAAATGTTCAAACACACTTAACATTAGGGAGAATAGTATAATGGACCCCTGTATATTTACTCATCACCCTATACCACCATCAAGATTTTGCCACATTTGTTTCATCTTTCTCTTTGTTCTTTGCTTTATTTGCCAAAGTATTTTAAAGAAAACCCTAGAAATGATGTCATTTTCAACCCTAATATACTCCAGAATGCCTTTCAAAATATTATATTTTCCTTAACTCCTTAGACATTTTTTGTGTGTGAGGTTCTTTTCCCACCTTTTTGGATTGACTTTTCTTAGTTTATTGATTTTTCATTCTTTCTTTGTGATAGGAAAAGCATTTAAGACTATGAATTTGCTTCTGAGTACAGAATTAGCAGCACATATTAATACATTTGATATGTAACATTCTCAGTGGCAATAACTTCAAAATCATCTACAATTAAGGCTTTGAGTCTTAGTCTGATATCTATGCAGAATGAAATACTTACATTCCTATATATCCTTCTGGTATTCTTATTTAAATATTTTAGAAGCGATTCTAGTTTATTGGAACATGGTCTGTTTCTCAGGTTCAGTTCCCTGGGAAGCAGAACCTAAGATGGAGATTAGTGGGCAGGAGCTTCATGGGCAAGTGGCCTTGAGATCAAGGTCAACACTTGGGGAAGGGAAGGCAGCAGGCCTGCACAGAGAGAGAAGCTGAGCTGGAATGGGGCCTCAGTGGAGGGCTCAGGCAATCACACGGAGAGTTCTGAAGCCAGGAAGACCCTTTGGAGTTGTCTGGAGGCAGGAGAGAACAGACTTTAGTTGGCCACATCAATCAGTCCTCGAATGCAGGCTGCCTCGGGGAAGGGCACGGTTTGTGACTCTATAGGAGAAGCCCACCCTGCGTGCTGAGAGTTGACTCCCAGTGGCTGGGAGAACACAGCCTTCATTCTTGAAGGCGAATCTAGGCGGGACATCCCAGCCTCTATCCCAGTTGGAGAATTGCTTATAAATGATCCATTGAGATTCAAGAATAATGTTTATTCTTCAGAAGGCTAAAAATTTAATAGAGATATACTACTCAAACTTCCTAATTTTTACCTACTTCATTCGTTGAAGAGTACTAAAGTATTCTAATAAAGTTATTTAATAAATTTAAAGTATTCTAATAAAATTACTTTTGTCTTTTATAGTTTTTGCTGTATACTTTTTGAAGCTATGCTATTCAATACATAAATCTCCACAAGAGTGTATCTTTATTATGGCTTCAACTTCCCCCTGTCCATGCAAAACCCTCACTTGGAATATTGTTTCCTCTTACTTTGAATTCCATGTTCACTGATATTTTCATCCCTGGTTTCCTTTGGTTTGAAATTATCTGATATATCTTTGGTCATACCTTTATTTTCAACCATTCTGTGTCATTTACAAGGTTTATCATTATTAAAAGCATATAGTAGATTTGGATGTTTTGACCCACAACTGAGAATATTGGTGCTTTAATAGTGGAATTTAACCCCTTTACAATTATAGTCATAAACAATATAACATCTTGTTTTTTGGGGATTGATTTTCATGTTTCTTTAAAATTCACTTCATGTCCTATCTTCTCCTATATGAACTGTATTTTCTTTTCTCTTGATTTTTCTAGTGATTTGGGTGCATTTTGTCCCTCCCCATCCCACCCCACTAGTGATAACTTTGGGTTTATTTTTTAATACATTGTTGGGAAATATTTTAATCTTGTTATATATTTTTAACTTTCACTTTTATACTTTTATTTTTACACTCTGCTTAACAATAAAAATAATCAACCTATTATTACCAGATAAAAAAACAGTTTTTAAACTATCCCACTTATATACGACATAAAATTAAGTTCAGTTTTCTTCTACCTACTATCCACTTCATTTTCCTATTTTATTCATTGTATCTGGAATTTCAATCTCATTATATTTTTTCAGTATTTATTTTCATTTTCATTTTTTATTTATTTTGTTTTATAATTACAGTAAATTCAATTAAAATATGCTACATTGTTTCATTCTTTGTTTCCAATTGCTTTACACCACAAACTCCCCAGTCATACATTCTTTATTTTGGATAATTTCTTACTTGACTGCAGGATATCTCTAAATAATTTTTTTCAGAAGGTGCAATTTTAAAACTTTAACCCTTGAATTTTTAAAATGTGGGTGTTTTTTTCTCTTCAATTGTAAAGTTAGCTTCATTACACATATAATCCTTGGATCAAAAAATTACCCTCTCAAAGCTGCATCATTCTTTGTGTTTCATGTTGTAGAGGAGGTTTGAGGCTGTCTTGTTTTTTTTCCTTCTTTTTCTTAGTAGTAACCTTTGTTCCCTGCCTTGCTTGTACACGTTTCTTTACCATTGAAATTCAAAAATTTTACAAAGATACCTAGTTGTTTGGCTCTTATCATTATTTTTCTCCTGGAACTTGCTAAGTCTATTTGATTTGCAGACAAAAGTCATTCTTCAGCTAGGCAAAGTTTTTTTCATTATTTCTTGGTGTTCTCTCCTCTCTTTCCCAATCTGTGGTATTAGATGTTGTGGACCCATTCTCCGTGTCTACTTTTTCCTTTTATATGCTTCTAAACTATGGGAGATTTTTGTAAGCTTATCTGTATTTTTAAATTTTGATCCCCCCACATGTGCAGTCTGTTTAATGCTTCTATTTGCAACTTTATTTTTTTTTAACATTTTTTTAACTTTATTTTGTACGTTTAATAATTGAAAATATAAACAACTAAAAACTAAAAAGTAAACACATGAATAAATATATACATTTCTCAATTAAATGTAATGGATACATATAAAAAATTTTTTTTGAATCAAACAATATATTACACAATATATTTGGTTCATAGTAATGCATTCATACAGTATTTGTCCTTTTGTGTCTGGCTTGCTTCACTCATCATAATGTCCTCCAGGTTCATCCATGTTGCTATATGCTTTATGACTTCATTTCTTCATACAGCTGCATAATATTCCATCGTGTGAATAGACCAGTTTGTTAATCCATTCATCTGTTGATGGACACCTGAGAGTTTCCAACTTTTGGCAATGGTGAATAATGTGGCTATGAACATCAGTGTGCAGATGTCTGTTCATGTCACTGATCTCAGTTCTTCTGGGTATATACCCAGTAGTGGTATTGCTGGGTCACGTGGCAAGTCTATATTCAACTTCTTTAGGAACTGCCAAACAGTCCTCCATAGTGGTTGTACCATCCTGCATTCCCACCAACAGTGAAGAAGTGTTCCTATCTCTCCACATCCTCTCCAACACTTGTAGTTCTCTGTCTTTTTAATAGTGGCCATTCTGATGGGTGTGAAATGATATCTCATTGTAGTTTTGATTTGCATTTCCCTAATCATGAGTGATGTTGAGCATTTCTTCATGTGTTTTTTTGCCATTTGTATTTCTTCTTCGGAGAAATGTCTATTCAAGTCTTTGGCCCATTTTTTAATTGGGTCGTTGGTCTTTTTATTGTTGAGTTGTAACATCTCTTTATATATCCTGGATATTAAACCCTTATCAGATATGTGATTTCCGAATATTTTTTCCCATTGAGTCGGCTGCCTTTTCACCCTTCTGACAAATTCCTGTGAGGTGCAAAAGTGTTTAATTTTGAGGAGGTCCCATTTATCTACTTTTTCTTTTGTTGCACGTGCTTTGGGTGTGAGGTCCAAGAAACCACCACCTACTACAAGATCTTGAAGATGTTTCCCTACATTTTCTTCTAGTAGTTTTATGGTCCTGGCTTTTATATTTAGATCTTTGATCCATTTTGAGTTGATTCTTGTATAGGGGGTGAGACAGGGGTTCTCTTTCCTTCTTTTGGTTATAGATATCGAGTTCTCCCAACACCATTTGTTGAAGAGACTGTTTTTTCCCATTAGCATGGGCTTGGTAGATTTGTCAAAAACCAGTTGACTGTATAGGTGAAGGTATATTTCTGGATTCTCAATTCTATTCCACTGATCGATGTGTCTATCTTTATGCCAGTACCATGCTGTTTTGACCACTGTAGCTTTGTAATATGTTTCAAGGTCAGGCAGTGAAATTCCTCCCACATTGCTCTTCTTTTTTAGAATGTTTTTGGCTATTCGGGTGCACTTACCCTTCCAGATAAATTTGGTAATTGCCTTCTCTAATTCTGTAAAGTAAGCTGTTGGGATTTTGATTGGTATTGAATCTATAAATCAGTTTGGGCAAGATTGACATCTTCATGATATTTATTCTTCCAATCCATGAACACAGAATGTCTTTCCTTTTGTTTAGGTCTTTTTAGATTTCTTTTAGCATTCTTTTGTAGTTTTCTGCATATAGGTCCTGTACTTCTTTGGTTAAATTAACTCCTAGGTATTTGAGTCTTTTTGTTGCTATTGAAAATGGAATTTTCCTCCTGATTTCCTCCTCAGATTGTTCAGTACTAGTGTACAAAAACATGACTGATTTTTGCGTGTTGATCTTGTATCCTGCCACTTTGCTGAACTCATTTATTAGTTCGAGTAGCTTTGTTGTGGATACTTCAGGATTTTCTAAATACAGGATCATGTCATCCGCAAACAGTGAGAGTTTTACTTCCTCTTTTCCTATTTGGACGCCTTAATTTTTTTGTCTTGTCTAATTATCCTAGCTAGAACTTCTAGTACAATGTGTTTTTGTTTGTTTGTTTGTTTGTTTAATTTATTTATTTTTTATTGTGGGTAAAAATCAAATTTTCACAATACATACCAATATTTGTAAAATGATATATAAATATATATGCATATATGTGCATTTGCTTATAAAAATGTTTTATTTATATATATATATATATATAATTTTTTTTTTTAAGAGGTGCTTAACTTACCTAAATATTACACGGAACCTACAGAGATTCCCATGTTCCCCACCTCCCACACCTCCCACAACATCCCACCCAAACATCTCCCACAAGTGTGGCCCATCACCCTCAATGGACCTACACATCCTGGGGCCCTGCCATCAACCATAGACCACAGTTCACATCGTAGACCACACTCTCTCCCACACAGTTCTGAATGGTGTGTGCTGATTTAAAATGGCCTACATCCATTGCCACAATGGCACTCAGGACAACCTCCAAATCCCGAAGAAGCCCCTGTATTTCAACTGCTCATCCCCTCCCTGCCCCAAAAGTGTCCAGTGGCCACTGGCTCCACCTCACTGTTATAATTTCTTCCATTGCTAGAATCACCATATGTGTACAACAGAATACCATTAAGTCCACTCTAATCCATAGTTCTTCCCCCAATCCTGAGGGGACTGGGATGGTGATGTCCACTCTACCTACAAGTGAGAGAGGGCTTATATCCCATGGATATGGTGGGTGGGATGATCCTGCCTGCAGATGCAGGCCCTCTCCATTCCCTGGGATGGCCATTGCCCATCGTTGTCTCCTCGCCAGGTGACTTGGATGAGTCCATTGAGCTGTAGGGTAGGAGTTGCAGCTCCACCGAGATTCCACGCACACCTGGCACATAGGTAGGCCAGAGGCTCCAGTCTCTGGAAGTATACCTAAAAACTCCAGCATCACATATAGGTTTGAATAGAAGGGACTGATGAACCATGTGCAGGGAGGACTTATTTGAGTCCAATTCTGTCACTCTCAGGAGCACAGATTCCAAAATAGAGCCCACTGATAAGGCGTCAGTCTCTGGGGCTATCCCCCCTTATATAAGACCTGGGTGTCTCCAGAGCTCTCAGGAGCCCCTCTGTGTGGGGTGATAGGCACTTTGATGTTCTATGAGCTCCTACTGAGGTGTGCGTAAGCGTTACCTCTGGGATGCCCTCCCGATTCTCTTTGAAGTCTGTTAGCCACTTGAACTTATTTGTCTTTACCTTTTCCCCCTTTTATTCAAGGTCTTTTTCCAGTTGTGTTGCCAGTTGGCACTTGGTATTAATCCCTCGTTGCTAGGAGGCTCATCCCCGGGAGTCATGTCCCACGTTGGGGGGAAGGTAATGCATTCATATGCTGAGTTTGGCTTAGAGAGAGGCCACATTTGAGCAACAAGGAGGCTCCCAGGTGGCAACCCTTAGGCACCCCATAATAGTAAGCTCAGTTTCAGTTACAAGAGCAAAGACTCATAAGGGTAGTCATCAATAAAAAGAACTCACCAGTGGGTCATCCTCTTTTGACAGACACTGTCCCTGCACTCAGAGGACTATTGCTGCTCCCTTGGAGACTGTGGCAGAGCTCTCCAGGCTAGGAATTCAGATTCCCTCATTTATTGAGTGATTGTCCACCCACCATGACCATGCCCCATCCTTTGATCTTTTGAACAATTTTGTATATCTTTCATGTATATTCAGATGAACTTACTCCCATGAATCCCCCCTCCCAGACACCCCCCACCAATAATCCCCTGCAGTACCCATTGTAACCCTTCTGTGATCTAAATCTTCCATGAACATGTAGTCCATAAAATAATCAAATACACTTAATAGGAAAAAGAAACAACAATGAAAAGCTTACATGCAAGAGACAAACATAAGGAAACTCAGGAAAAAAAAACCCAAAAAAGATAAACAAACAATCAAACAAAAAACAAAACAAAACTAAATATAATTAGCGGATTGGAACATTCAAAAAAATGGGGAAAAAAGCAAAAGAAATGCCTTAAAAAATATATATATATATATATGTATATTCTTTTTTTCCTTTTATCACTGTGTTATCGGATGTCCGGTGTGCCGTGACACCTTTCCCCTCTCAATCCCCAGTGTCTCCCAAATTTTCATTTAACTTTCAAAGAAGTTTTAGGTCACAGCAAAGTCACACACGGAATACCAGAGACTCCCAGATACCAAACCACCGCCCCCTTCCCCACCCCATATTAAACCCCCCCCCCCTTTTTTTGGATGTTAGCATTGTTATAACTGTTATACAGATAGCAAAATATAGCAACTAAACATTGTCAATGATTTACAGTATAGTTTACAATTTAGACGATACAGTTTAATAAGTTTTGATGATATTTACCATGTCCTGTGTCCATTACTGTAAGGTAATGAAAAACCTTTCCCATGACCACTAAATACCCCATTAGATCTGAACTGTTCCTTCCTCCCAACCCCCCTGGGGCATATGACACTCCCCTGTCTTGACTCATGGAATGTCAAGATTCATAGTTACATGCCCTGGGTATGTGAACCTGCCCTTCCTAATCTACCCACCTGTCAACGCTGCACCACCAAACTCAGTAATATCACTTCCCATCTGTCCTATCCTTCAATATGCAACTATACTCTATCCCTTTACCATAGATTATGTCCATATGGGTGATGGCTCAAAGCCTGCTCTTCTCTTACTCTCCTTTGTTAACCTATCTTTCAGACTATGGTTCTCAGAGACTGCTCACTTTCCTCAGTTCAAATCAGTGAGGTCATATACTGTTCATCCTTCAGTGCCTGGCTTGCTTCTCTCAACATAAGGTCTTCAAGATTCATCCATGTTATTCCATGTGTTAGCACTTTATTCCTTCTTAAAGCTGAGTAATATTCCATTGTATGTATGTACCACATTTTGCTTATCCATTCGTCTGTTGATGGGCACTGGGGCTGATTCCAACTTTTGGCAATGGTGAACAATGCCGCTATGAACATTGGTGTGCATATATGTTTGTATTTTTGTTTTCAGTTCTTCTGGGTATATACCCAGCAGTGGAATTGCTGGATCATACGGAAGATCTATTGCTAGTTTTCTGAGGAACCGCCAAACTGTCCTCCACAATGGCTGGACCATACCACAGTCCCACCAGCAGTGGATGAGGGTTCCTATTCCTCCACATCCTCTCCAACATTTGGTGTCTCCTGTTTTTTTAATAGCTGCCATTCTGATGGGTGTAAGATGGTATCTCATTGTAGTTTTGATTTGCATTTCCCTGATAGCAAGCAATGTTGAGCATTTTTTCATGTGCTTTTTAGCCATTTGTATTTCTTCCTTGGAGAAGTGTCTTTTCAGGTCACTTGCCCATTTTTTAAATGGGCTGTTTGTCTTTTTATTTTCAAGGTGTAGGATTTCTTTATATATGCAGGATATTAGGCTCCTATCAGATATATGGTTGCCAAATATTTTCTCCCATTGAGTAGGCTGCCTTTTTATTTTCTTAATAACATCTTTTGAGGTACAGAAGTTTTTAATTTTGATGAGATCCCATTTATCTATTTTTTCTCTTGCTGCTCGTGCTTTGGCTGTGAAGTTCATGAAACCATTTCCTATTACAAGGTCCTGTAGATGCTTCCCTACATTATCTTCCAAGGTCTTTATGGTTTGGGCTCTTATATTTAGATCTTTGATCCATCTTGAGTTGATTTTTGTATAAGGTGTGAGATGGTAGTCTTCTCTCATTCTTTTGGATATGGATATCCAGTTCTCCAAGCGCCACTTGTTAAAGAGGCCATTCTCTCCCAACTGAGTGGGCTTCGTGGCCTTGTCAAATATCAGATAACTGTATATGCGAGGATCTATATCAGAACTCTCAATTCTGTTCCATTGGTCAGTAGGTCTATCCTTGTGCCAATACCACACAGTTTTGATCACTGTAGCTTTGTAGTATGTTTTATTTTATTTTATTTTATTTATTTTTTTTTTTTAAAGATTTTATTTATTTATTCATTTATCCCCCCCTTGCTGCCCGCGCTCGCTGGGTCAGCTAACCACGCCGTGCGGGCGGGCCTGCCTTCACCAGGAGGCCCCAGGAACCGAACCCGGGGCCTCCCACATGGTAAACGGGAGCCCCACTGATTGAGCCACAGCCGCTTCCCTGTAGTATGTTTTAAAGTCAGGTAGTATGATACCTCCAATTTCATTTTTCTTTTTCAATATGTCTTTGGCAATCTGGGGCCTCTTGCCTCTCCAAATATATTTTGTGGTTAGTTTTTCCAGTTCCTTAAAAAGTACAGTGTTGACTTTTATTGGGATTGCATTAAATCTGTATATTAGTTTGGGTAGGATAGACATCTTGTTGATGTTTAGTCTTCCTATCCATGAACAGGGAATATTTTTCCATTTATTTAAGTCTTCTTTGATTTCCTTTAACAGTGTTGTGTAGTTTTCTGTATATAAATCCTTTACATCTTTAGTTAAATTTATTCCTAGGTATTTGATTCTTTTAGTTACTATTGTAAATGGTATTTTTTTCCTGATTTCCTCCTCAGTTTGCTCGTTATTGGTGTATAGAAATGCTACTGATTTTTGAGCATTGATCTTATAGCCTGCAACATTACTGAACTTTATAAGTTCTAGAAGCCTTGTTGTAGATTTCTCAGGGCTTTCTATGTATAGGATCATGTCATCTGCAAATAATGAAATTTTTACTTCTTCTTCTCCAATCTGGATGCCTTTTATATCCTTTTCTTGTCTCAGTGCACGTGCAAGTACTTCTAAGACAATGTTAAATAGGAGTGGTGATAGTGGACATCCTTGTCTAGTTCCCGATCTCAGAGGGAAGGCTTTTAGGATTTCACTGTTGAAAATGATGTTAGCTTTGGGTTTTTCATATATACCCTTTATCATATTCAGAAAGTTTCCGTCTATTCCTATCTTTTGCAGTGTTTTTATGAGGAAAGAGTGCTGTATTTTGTCAAATGCTTTTTCTGCATCTATAGAGATGATCATGTGATTTTTTTTTCTTTCAATCTGTTTATGTGGTGTATTACATTGATTGATTTTCTTGTATTGAACCATCCTTGCATACCCGGATGAAACTCACTTGGTCATGGTGTATAATCCTTTTGATATGTTGTTGAATGCGATTAACAAGTATTTTGTTGAGGATTTTAGCATCTAGGTTCATTAGAGAAATTGGTCTGTAATTTTCCTTTCTTGTGGTATCTTTATTTGGTTTTGGTATTAGGGTAATGTTGGCATCATAGAATGAGTTAGGCAATATTCCTTCTACTTCTATTTTTTGGAAGATCTTAAGTAGAATTGGTATTAGCTCTTTCCAGAATGTTTGGTAGAATTCAGATGTGAAGCCATCTGGTCCTGGGCTCTTCTTAGTTGGGAGGTTTTTGATGACTGAGTCTATCTCTTTACTTGTAATTGGACTGTTGAGTTCATCTATTTCTTCTTTCATCAATGTAGGCTGTTTGTGGGTTTCTAGAAACTTGTCCATTTCATCTAAATTATCATTCTTGTTGGCATATAATTTTTCAAAGTATCCTCTTATGATACTCTTTATTTCTGTGGGGTCAGTAGTGATATCCCCTTGCTCATTCCTTATTTTATGTATTTGCATCTGTTCTCTCTTTTTCTTTGTTAGTCTGGCTAAGGGTATATCAATTTTATTGATATTCTCGAAGAACCAGCTTTTGGTTTTGTTTATTGTTTCCAGTGCTTTCTTATTCTCTATTTCATTTAGTTCTGCTCTAATCTTTGTTATTTCCTTCTTTCTACTTCCTTTAGGTTTAGTGTGTTGCTGTTTTTCCAATTCCTCCAAGTGTGCAGTTAGGTCTTCAATTTTAGCTCTTTCTTCTTTTTTAATATATGAATTTATGGCTATGAACTTCCCTCTCAGGACTGCTTTCGCTGCATCCCATAGGTTTTGATATGTTGTGCTGTCGTTTTCATTAGTTTCAAGGTAGTTACTGATTTCTTTTGAGATTTCCTCTTTGACCCACTGTTTGTCTAAGAGTGTGTTGTTTAACTTCCATATCCTTGTGCCTAACCTGTTTCTCTGGCCCTTAGTGATTTCCAATTTCATTCTGTTGTGGTCAGAGAAATTACTTTGTATAATCTCAGTCTTTCTGAATTCGTTGAGAGTTGTTCTGTGGCCTAGCATGTGGTCTATTTTGGAGTATGTTCCATGTGCACTCGAGAAGAATGGAAATCCTGCTATATTTGGATGTAATGATCTGTATATGTCTATTAAGTCCAGGTCTTCTAATGTATTGTTGAGTGCCTTTGTTTCTTTATTGATTCTCTGTCTAGATGTTCTGTCTAATGATGATAGTGGCGTGTTGAAGTCCCCTGCTATAATTGTAGAGGCATTTATTTTCCCTCTTAGTTTTTCCAGAGTTTGCCGCATGTATTTTGAGGCACCCCGATTAGGTGCGTATATGTTGATGATTGTTCTCTCTTCTTGAGAGATTACTCCTTTTACTAATATGTAGTGTCCATCTTTGTCTCTTATAGTAGTTTTGCATTTAAAGTCTATTTTGTCTGATATTAGAATAGCTACTCCAGCCCTTTTTTGGCTATTGTTAGCTTGTAAAATGGTTTTCCAGCCATTCACTTTCAGTCTCCTAGAATCCCTGGGCCGAAGGTGGGTTTCTTGTAGACAGCATATAGATGGATCATATTTTCTTATCCATTCTGCCAATCTGTGTCTCTTGATTGGTGAATTTAATCCATTAACATTCAGTGTTATTACTCATAACGAATTTCTTACTTCAGCCATTTTTTCTTTGGGTTAATGTATGTCATATGTTGTTTTGTTTCTCTTTGTGTCTTTTCAGTTGTTTTTAAACTCTTTTCCAACTCTCTCTCCCTTGTTTTTTCCTTTCAACTTGTAGAGATTCCTTTAGTATTTCTTGAAGTGCTGGTTTCTTATTGACATACTCTCTTAATTTCTGTTTATCTGTGAATATTTTGAACTCTCCATCATTTTTGAATGCTAGTTTTGCTGGATAGAGGATTCGTGGCTGGAAGTTTTTTTCTTTTAGTATTTTGACTATGTCATACCACTGTCTTCTTGCCTCCATGGTTTCAGCTGAGAAATCAGCACTTAATCTGATTGTGCTTCCCTTGTATGTGATGGTTCTCTTTTCTCTTGATACCTTGAGTATTTTCTCTTTGTCTTGAGCATTGGACATTTTGACAAGTATATGTCTTGGAGTTGGCCTGTTGGGATTTATACTATTTGGGGTGCGCTGTGCTTCCTGGATCTGCACATTCATCTCTCTCAATAGGGTTGGGAAGTTTTCAGCCATATTTCCTTCAACACTCCTTCTGTTCCCTTTCCCTCCTCTTCTCCTTCTGGGATGCCCATAATGCGTATGTTTGTGCGTTTTGTGTTATCGGTTAATTCCCTGAGTCCATGCTGGATTTTTTCTATCTTTTTGTCTATCTGTTCTACTATCTTTTTTATTCCAGCTGTACTGTCTTCCATATCACTAATTCTTTCCTCTGCCTGTTCAAATCTGCTGTTATGTGAATCCAGCATCTTTTTGATTTCTTCGATTGTGCCATTGTTCACCATCATATCCATTATCTTTTTAGGCATGTTTGCAATTTCTTCAGTATGTTCTCCCAGTGTCTTCTTTATATCCTTAATCTCTTCCTTCACTTCTTTAAGTTGGTCCATGATATTTGTTTGGATAGCTTTGATTAGTTGTTCGATGTTCTGCAACACTTCCTGGTTTTTAATTTGTTCATTGGACTGGTCCATGTTTTCCTGTTTCTTCAAGTCATTTGTATTTTTTTTGTTGCCCTCTGGTCATCATATTATCTTGATGGGTTTGTTCAGTTGATTAGCTTTTCTCTATGCTGTAGAGTTTTATTTAGATGGTGGTTCTGCGTGTGAGTTAAGTTTTCTCTTTGGCACTTTTTCTTCTTATTTTATTTCCTTGCTTCTTTCTATGTTCCGAATCTCTACCGTTCCGTCCATGCCATTGATCCGCACAGATAGATGTCCCAAGCTTCTCATTCCACGCGTGCACAGCACAGACCCCCGGGCAGGACTCCATCCACAATCTGCCTTGCTCTGGGAGCTTGCAGTGTGTGCCCTCCTACACTAACGCCATCTTGGCCCCTCTCCCTCTCTAGTACAATGTTGAATAACAGTGGTGACAGTGGGCATCCTTGTCTTGTTCCTGATCTTAGGGGGAAAGCTTTCAACCTTTCCCCATTGAGTATGATGTTGGCTGTGGGTTTTTCATATATGCCTTTTATCATATTGAGGAATTTTCCTTTTATTCCTATCTTTTGAAGTATTTTTATCAAAAAACAATGTTGGATTTTGTCGAATGCCTTTTCTGCATCTATTGAGATGATCATGTGGTTTTTTTCCTTCAATTTGTTAATGTGGTATATTACATTGATTGATTATCTTATGTTGAACCAGCCTTGCATACCAGGAATGAATCCCACTTGGTCGTGATGTGTAAGTCTTTTGATATGCTGTTGGATTAGATTTGCAAGTATTTTGTTGAGAATTTTTGCATCTATGTTCATTAGAGAGATTGGTCTGTAATTTTCTTTTCTTGTGGAATCTTTATCTGGCTTTGATATTAGGGTGATGTTGGCTTCATAAAATGTGTTGGGTAATTTTCCGTCCTCTTCAATTTTTTGGAAGCGTTTAAACAGGATTGGTGTTAATTCTTTTAGAAATGCTTGGTAGAATTCACCTATGAAGCCATCTGGTCCTGGACTTTTCTTTGCTGGGAGATTTTTTATGGCAGATTCAATCTCCTTAATTGTGATTGGTTTGTTAAGTTCTTGTATTTCTTGTGTCAGTGTAGGTTGGTTCTGAGTTTCTAGAAATTTGTCCATTTCATCCAGTTTGTCTAGTTTGTTGGCATATAGTTTCTCATAATATCCTCTTATGATTCTTTTTATTTCTGTGAGGTCATTTGTAATTTCCCCCCTTTCATTTCTAGTTATATTTATTTGCATCTTTTCTCTTTTTTTCTTTGTTAGTCTAGCGAGGGGTTTGTCAATTTTATTGATCTTCTCATAGAACTAGCTTTTGGTTTTGTTGATTTTCTCTATTGTTTTTCTGTTCTCATTTTCATTTATTTCTGCTCTAATCTTTATTATATCTTTCCTTCTTTTTGTTTTGGGATTGGTTTGCAGTTCTTTTTCTAGTTTCTCAAGTTGTTCAGTTAAATCTTTGTGTTTAACTCTTTCTTGTTTTTTAATATAGGCATTTAGGGCTATAAATTTCCCTCTCAAGACTACCTTCGCTGTATCCCATAAGTTTTGATATGTTGTGTTCTCATTTTCATTTGTCTCAATATATATTTACTGATTTCACTTGCAATTTCTTCTTTGACCCACCGAATATTTAGGAGTGTGTTGTTCAGTCTCCACACATTTGCAAATTTACTTTTTTCCTGTCTGTTATTGATTTCTAGTTTCATTCCATTATGATCTGAGAAGGTGCTTTGTATAATTTCAATCTTTTTATATTTATTGAGAGCTGTATTGTGACCTAACATGTGGTCTATCCTGGAGAAAGCTCCATGGGCACTTGAGAAGAATGTATAACCCGCTGAATTTGGATGCAGTGTTCTGTATATGTCTGTTAGGTCTAACTTGTTTATCATATTGTTCAAGTTCTCTGTTTCCTTGTTGATCTTCTGTCTAGTTGTTCTATCTAATGATGTGATAGGGGTGTTGAAGTCCCCGACGATTATTGTAGTAATGTCTATTTCTCCCTTCAGTTTTGCCAGAGTTTGTCTCATATGTTTTGAGACCTGGTTAGGTGCATAGATATTTATGACTGTTATATCTTCCTGGAGGATTGTCCCTTTTATTAATATATAATGGCCTTCCGCATCTCTTATCACTTTTTTGCATTTGAAGTCTGTTTTGTCTGATATTAGTATGGCTACCCCTGCTCTTTTCTGTTTACTATTCGCGTGGAGTATCTTTTTCCAACCTTTTACTTTCAGCCGGTTTGTATCCTTGGGTCTGAGGTGAGTTTCTTGTAAGCAGCATATGGATGGCTCATGTTTTTTTATCCATTCTGTCAGCCTGTATCTTTTGATTGGGGAATTTAATCCATTCACCTTCAATGATATTACTGAAAATGCACTATTTATTTCCTCCATTTTATTCTTTGGTTTTCATATGTCATCTTATTTTTGTCTCTCTTTTTACTCTTTTGGTTATCCTTTCTGCTTTTCTTTCTTCTATACTCTCCTCCAAGCCTCTCTCTCCTATCTTTTTCTTTCAGGTTCTAAGGCTTCCTTTAATATTTCCTGCAAAGGTGGATTCTTTTTTGCAAACTCTCTTGGTTTCTGTTTGTTTGTGAATACTTTATATTCACCTTCATATTTGAAGGACAGTTTTGCTGGATAAAGAATTCTCGGCCGGCAGTTTTTCTCTTTCAGTTTCCTAATTGTATCATACCACTGTCCTCGCCTCCATGGTTTCTGAAGAGAAATCTGCACTAAGTCTTACTAGACGTCCTATGTATGTGATTGTTTGCATCTCTCTTGCTGCTCTGAGAATTTTCTCTTTATCTTTTACATTTGACATTCTGAATAATATGTGTCTTGGCATAGGTCTATTTGGATTTATTCTTATTGGGGTACAGTGTGCTTCTTGGACATGTAAGTTCATTTCTTTCGTGAGAGTTGGGAAATTTTCAGCTATTATTTCCTCAAATACTCTTTCTGCCCCTTTTCCTTTCTCTTCCCCTTCTGGAACTCCCATGACACGTATGTTGCTGCGTTTTGTGTTGTCACTCAACTCTCTGAGCCCCTGCTCAATTTTTTCCATTCTTTTCGCTCTCTGTTCTTTTCTCTCTTCACTTTTAGCTGCTCTGTCTTCAGTATCACTTACTCTTTCTTCTATCATTTCGAGTCTGCTGTTGTATGCCTCAAATGTATTTTTGACTTCACCTATTGTATCTTTCATTCCCATGAACTCCGTTACTTTTCTGTTCAGGATTTCAAATTCTTCTTTGCGTTCGCTCAATGACTTCTTGATGTCATTTATCTCTTTGACTATATTCTCTTCCATCTCATTAATTTGATTTTGGAAATTTGTGCTCATCTCACTGATTAGTTCTCTCAAATTCTGCATCTCTTCTGGGACTTTGCTGTATTCCTTTTCCTGGGCCATGTCTTCTATTTTCTTAGTATGGCTCATAATTTTTTGCTGGTGCTTAGGCATCTGGTTAGTTTGTATTTTACTTGGATGCTCTATCTCTTTCTCTTTTATGGGGTTTTGATGGCAGGAGGCTGTGAGTTACCACAGCTCTTTGATTTTTGGCTCAACCTTGATTGTTAGGATTGTTCTGCTGGTTGCTCAAAACTGGGCACTGGACCCAGTAATTGGTTGTAGAGTCGTTTCCCAGGGCCTTGGGCAGGGAGGCTATAGAGGCCAGGAAAAGCCTCTCTTACTTATTAATTTTCTTATGTGCACTTCCTTGGTCTGCCAGGAGATGGCGCTTGTTGGCAGCTCTCAATTCAATGCCTGGTCAGAGCGTATTTGTTGTGACACAGACCAGATCAATGTGATAGAGCTTCCTGTCTGGGGGCTAGGAGCCCTGTGATTCAAACTTTCTGAGACAGTTCTCCAGACTTCTCTCGTAGCGCCCCCCTTTTCCCAGCTAGGAAATATTTCCACTCCCTTATGAATCCTCAACAATCAGTCCCTGTTAGTAGAGGAGGAGATTGGGAGGTTTGTATATCTTTAGCCTCTTGCAGGCTCCAAGGCAAACAATGGCACAGCCCCACCCGGACTGGAAGGGCTCTCGGGACAGGGCAGACCAAACCTGGGAGTCCAAAGCAGGGTCAGCCCCAGGCTCTCTCTCCCCTCTCCTGTGGAGTCCTCAACAATTAGTCCAGGCTAGACGAGAAGGAGGTTTAGAGGGTCGAATTTCTCCAGTCCTTCCTAGGCTCCCAGGGCAAACCGCCGTGTAGAAGGGTCCGTGGGGCTCCGCAGCCCAAATTTGCAGGTCAGAACCTGAGTCAGCCTAAGGCTGTGTCCCTCTCTCTCCCCTTTCCAGCTGTGGTAGATCCCTGGGGCCCCCTTTGTCTGTGGTCGCAGGCCCAGAGGCCCGAGAAGTCTAAAGAGTGTGGGGGAGGGTGCCGGCAGCAGCAGAAGCTGCTAGTTCCACCTCACGGTTCTGTCGTTGCGATTTCCCTCTTCTGTCCCTCTCTCCTCTGGGTGGTGTGCAGCCTTCACCTGCTGTCCTAAACCCTAGAAGATCTTTTTCGGGGCTGTTTCGGCTTGTCCTCCAGCTATTTTTCTGGAGAAGAGATTCGCGTGTCTTACTAGTCCACCATCTTCCCGGAAGTCCACTGCAACTTTATTTTTTATTTAACCAACATGTTTTTCCATTTCCATGGCATTTTCCAGATTTCATAGTTACCTCTCTTGGATTATCTCTTCTCATTACATAGATGCAATGCCTTCTTTAATCTTACCAAGAATATTGCTAACCTTTTTTTTGTAGTAAGTCTGTATTATTGAGCCCTCTTCTCTATCCCCTTCTTTTGAACTTTGAGTCTTTTCATATGGCCAAACATAGTTCTTTGTTTGCTCAAGCTTACAGGGTGAGGTCCATGCTTACCATAACTTAGAAGTCTGTAAGGGTTGGTTCTAAGAGGGATTTAGTAGATCTTTGACTAGTATTTCAGGCCAGATAAAGGGGAAAGAGAAACATTTGGATTTATTATAATTTTCCTTTTCCTTTCCAGAGATTAAGTTGCTTAGAGAGATAAGAAAGGTAGTCGGATCCCAGGATAGCTTGGCAAGGAGTTTTGCCTTGGGTGAAAGAGTTTCTTTTTCTTGTTTGTGGGGAGCCAGCAGTGGCCCCTATTGTTGGTCAGCGTCATCACAGCAATGCCCATAGTTTGTTCACGTTCCAAGAACTCCAATATCAGTGCCATGGTGGGCTCTGCTCAGTGGGGTCACTGGCTCTGCTTCACTTTCCAAAGGTACAGGTGGGTTCCGAAATTGTCCCCAGAAGACCTTGTGGCCCTCCCTGGCCTCTAGCCAGTGTTTGTAAGGTTCTTCCAGGGTCTCTTCCCCTTGCCCCAGGCCCACAGTGGACTGCAGCTGGGCGTGAGCCTTATTCAAAACTTGCCCAATCACGTCCATGCCTGGCTGATATTCTCCAGAGCGCCTCTGAATTGTGGGAGTTGCCTTTCCCTGGTTTTAGCATCAACACGGCATATTTTATTGTTAAATAAAGGAAGGACACGGGTTTTCCTTTATGTTTATATTCTGTTGGTCATTTCAATGGAAGCTTGAGGAGCAGAAGGGGAAGAAGATGGATGTCACCCTTGAGGAGTTCTTGATTGCCCGTTTTATTCTGAGTACAGCCTATGGGAATAATTGCCCAGGTTTAAAGGCAGTAAAGGGGGAAAGAAGCTGTTGAGTGAAGAGGAGAGAGAAGAAAGGGAAAAGACTTAAGGCAAAGAGGCGAATGATCCTACAAAATTGTCTGTGGTACCCACTTGTGCCTTGTGCTTGGATACCCCACCCTCCGACTAAGCCACTGTGTCCAGGCTTCCTGCGCTGGCCCCACATCCTCCAGTGATACTTGAGGACCGTGATGATGCTAAAGGTGCCGTCCCAGGTGAGCTCCTTGACAAGCCTCCTTACTTCTGCCAGCCACTCCTCTGGGGAGGGAGAGCACCCCAAGAATTTTTGTCCCATTTCTGAAAGGGCTTAGAAATGAGTTATGGTGGGAGTGCCAGGGTGTATCAGTCAGAATCCCCACCTCCTGCTGGTGAAAACAAGTTTTCCCACCTCCTTCCCCATGTTTTTGTTCCCAGTTTTCAAGTGGGGCCCCTGGTTTGTCCTCTCTTGCTAAAATCCAGAGAAAATAAGAGAGAGAGGGTAGGGGGATTAGGAGGGGTAGGGGGCAGGAAGGAGGGAAAGAAGGAGGGAAGGAGCGAGAGAGGCAGAGGATCTTAGGATGAATGCCACCCAGACTGCAAAATGCCAGCAGTTGGAGACCATTATCAAAAAATAGATTTTTCTGTCCTGAATGCAAAACAGATAGTGGAGCTTTGTGGTTGGGGCTGGAGAGGAGACTGGGGGGCAGAAAGGCAGGGTGGTGGTGGGGAACCACTAACACTTCAGAATGAGGAGTGGATCCCTGTTGAATTTTCTATGGCTGTCATTGTGCCTCCCCATCACATTACAGCCTGGGTGAAAAATTATCCCCAGCCCACCAAGGAAATAGATCTGTGTGAATCAAGATTTCATTGCCAAGGGCCACGTTATCACATGGAATTTCTTTACGGATCAACAGGGGCTGACTTATTTATATGTGAACCCTGTGGGTGTCCATTAGGCCTAAGATCACCATGGGGACAGCTGGCTTATATATATGCTGCCTGGGCACGTGGCAAACGGCCTGTAATGTATTTGCTAAAGAGAAGGGAAAGGAAAGCATGAAAATATATTTGGGCTGCTTCTGAGTACTCAGGGCCTGAACCCAGGGCTGGGGGTTGAGAGACCTGGGCTCTCATTCCAGCTCTACCATTTGCCAGATATGTAAAGTTGGGAAATGACATCACTTTACTGAATCTCAGTTTCCTCAGCTCTATAATTAGGGTAATAATATTCCCTTCTGGTCCGGCAGGTCAATGAGGTATGAATGTGGCAGAAAATAGTATCTTGGATAGGAATTAGTAATACTGTTATTATTGACTACCATGGATAGGAATTAATAATCCTGATACATCCATTCATTTATTTATTCAACAAACACTGTGCCAGGTACTTTGGTAGGTGCTGGAGACACCTTCACTGAGTTATAGTCTAGCGGGGACAAGACAAGTTGCCTTTCTCCCCTGCTTTGCTTTTAGCCTTGTTTCTGCATCTTTGAAGTTAAAACTTTTATCAGGATTTCCAGGTGTTTTTCTAGTCTCATATTGTGTACCTGTAACTTGCTAAGTCTGTTTGAGTTGCAGACAGAAGACATTCTCGAACTCAGCAAGGTTTTCTTCGTGTGCTCTTTCTCGCCTTCTAATGAGATAATGTGTCTTAGATTCATGCTCCGCGTCTTTATTTTTTTCCTCTTCATTTTTGCATCTTCATGGAATGCAGCAAGGGCATGGTGCCTGGGATTTTGCTCATGGGTGTTCCACTAGCCACTTAGCCCACCCCTAGAAAGCCATTCGTCTCTCACTGCCCCTTCCCCTCCAAATACATACCATTAAGACCGGAGCCAAAAGGGTGCAAAAGAGGAGTTGAACACGGTTCTCTTTGTATCTATCACCAGTGATCAAGGTAGCAGGTCTCCTCTCCCTCAATTCCATATCCCGACATTCTCTAAACACAAGGGCACTGAACAGAAGTCAGAGAAATTCAGGAGTTGAGGGATGGGTCTAGGCTCAAACACAATAGGCATCATCTTAGTTCTTACTTTTTGGAACATCTAAAAGTTGGGTCAAATCACTTCTTATCACTGAGAACTGTACTGACTGACAGCCCATGTTCTGTCTCAGAGCTCTCTCCTGCTCCCCGTGGATATCGTGGTGGGCACAGGGCCACTTGCCCACTGCACATTACCCAGGAGGCACCATCTTGCTGCAGTCTATGTAGATGATGTGGCCTTGAGCACCTGGAAGAGTTTCTCCTGGCAGTCCAGGCTGGGGTCCCTGGGTGATGGGATTATTGATGATATCAGTCTTCCTCTCTATGGCTTTTTAATTGTATGCTTCATATGTCCTGTAATTTTCGTATTTACCATTATTATTATTATTGTTTGTTCAAAGAGTTTACGATATCACTCATCACTTCCACATATTGACCAATGTGTAGGGTGACCAACTCGTTCTGGTTTTCTGGGGCTTTCCCGGTTTGGATACAGAAAGTCCTATACCCAGAAACCCCCCCTCAGACCTGGGCAAATCAGGATGGTTGAACACCCTACCAGGGTGGTATCTAAACCACATGCAGCAGATTCATAACCAGATGAAAAGCAAAATACCATCTTACAAATACCCAGTGCCAAACTTGGGAAAGCTGCCATAAAACCTGAAACTGGGGTCTGAGGCTGAACTGGGACATTTTCCTTTGATTCCTGAATTAAATTCTGGAACTGGAGACCCACATTTTCAGATGTGGCTGGGAAGAGAGATTGCCTCACCCACCACACATGGGGAAGAGCCAGCTCATAGAGCACATGCACTCCCTTTGTATCCAGTGGCCCTCCTTGCCAAAGAAACACGACCCAGCTCATCTCATGGAGAGGAGTGAACATGGGGGTGAGAGGAAGAGGCCATAAATGTTCCTTAAACCTCTTCAGAGCGGAGAGAGAGTGGGTGAAAGTCACCTCCCTAAGGGACACTCCAGGATTGTTGGGCTCCTGTCCCAACATCACCCATAGTAAGTGAGGCTACCCTTCACTGACTGCTCACTGTGATCCAGGCAGCATATTAAGCTCCTTATATACATTATCTTATTTGATCCCCATAATAATGTCAGTGAGAGGTACTCATATTATTCCCATTAGACAAGTGAGGAAACTGAGGCACAGAGAGGTAAAGCCATTTTCCCAGGGCACCTAGTTAGCGCACAGCTGGGATTCACATCTACTTCCATCTGGGTCTCATTAAGTGGTCTGAATTCTAGTTGAAAATCTAGATCTGTGTAACTTTGGGTCCCCCCTTAACTAGTCTGTGCCCAAGTTTTCTTATATGTCAAGTGAGAATGACAGTCCCCCACTAATTTTACAGAGACATTAGGAAGATCCAGTAAAATGGTAGATGCAAAAGTACTTCAATCATCTTACTCATATGAATTATTTTTTTATATAACTTATATAATATCTTAATTGACAAGCAGAGTTAAGGTGGTAGGATAATATCTGTCCCCAGACCAACATCTCTGCTATCTTTAGTCTTTGTGGGTTCCTTTTGTGTTTTTAGAGGAATCTGGGATGCAAATAGAGTCCCACCAATGCCTCATTAGATTCTTGATTGAAAATCACATAGTGTTGAGACTCCCATCTGTAAAAATGGGAATAAAGGGGCAGAGGTGATTCGATGCCCTGGCAGGTGGTCAGAGAGGTAGAATACCCTCACTGAAAGGAGAGAGTGAAAAATATCAATCTGCTCAAAATGGCATGGTCCTACTGGGGAGCTTCCTTTAAGCTAAGGAGAAGGGACCAAGTGTTCTCTCTAAGGTCCTCATACTCCGTGAAACTTTGATGTCACCTGACAGCATCAGTCATGAACTGCAGACTTCAGGAGCTCAGCATGACTATGGAAATCCCCTGCTCCAATGACCTAATTTGGCAGATGAGAAGAGTCTTAGAAAAATACCACGATTTCCCCAAGAACATATAGCCAATTAGTGACAGAGCCACAAGTTAGAAGTCAAGTCTCCTGACTCCCTGTTCAGTGCTCTTTCCATCTGACCGACTGCCTGTAACGTAATTTGAATGTCAAGTTCGGGAAGCAGGCTGTGTGGTAGGGTTGCTGGAGGCAGGCTTGGTGGGAGAGGGAAGAAGATAGAGGATAAAGAAGAAAGGAAAAATGAAGGGTGAGAAGAAGAGAGCAAGAGGAGAGATGGGGAGGGAACAAGAGAAGGCAGCATGAGAGAGAAACAAGATTTGCAATAAATATGAGGGATGCAACGGAAATTACTTTTTGAATGGCATTTAATTGGTTTATTAGTGTAATTCAGTTGCAGTTTGATTTGATTCAGACCTCTGATGTGTGTGATTCGCCGCCCACCAAGGACACCGCCAGCCTTTGCAAACAGCAGCAAATGGAAGATCTGAGAAGAGAAAGTGGTGGTGTAGGGTAATTGGAGATGGGGCGGGTGGAGAGTACGAGAGAATGGATGGAGGAGAGAGAAAAGGAGAGGGGAAGAGAGAGAGGAGACAGAGGAGAGGGGTGGGGTTGAAGAAAGAGAAGATAGGGAGAGAAAGGTCATAAAGATCAAGACTGAGAGCTGGAGATGGGAGGTGATAGATTGGGAGAGAAGACAAGGAGGGGGAGGAGATGGGGAGAGAGTTAGAGAGGGATGAGGAAAAGAATACAGGAAAGGGGAACTTAGGAGATCTGGGAAACTAAGCAAGTCAGAGGGGGACAGAGCAACAGATGCTAATGGACTAGGAGAGGCAAAATCAAAGAAAGGACAAATGAGAGATGGGACACAGGGAGAGAAGAAAAAGTGTAGGGGACCAAGGAGTTGCAAATACATGGCACACACATACATACACACTCGTCCCTTGACTATCCTACCTGCTGATCCCTCGGGACTCCTGACACTAGGGTGGCATCAGGGTCCTGCCACCCCCCAGGCCATGTCCCACCCCCCTGAGAAGGAAGCCCTTCTATGTCAGTGATGCCATCCCCAGCCAGACGACAGGGGTCAGAGCTCAGAGAAGCAGCTCCTTGGTGGTACCTTGGGAAAAGAGGAGGGTGGGGCTAGGGCCGCACAGGCTGGTAGCCCCGCAGAGCTGCAGAGACCCGGAGTTTTTATTGAGTTGAGCCTCTTCCTTTCACAGATGGGAGGTCTGGGCCCAGGGGAGGAGAGGGGAGGTGGAGGCACAGCGAGGAGTCAGAGGCGAAGCTTCCAAAGCTGCTTGTCCTGCCTCCCAGGCCAAGGCTTGAGCCCCACAGCAGGCCGTCCAGACAGGGTGGTGCAGTGGTTATGGGCACAGGCTTTGGCCCCAAGTACACCCAGCCATGTGACCTTGGCCAGGTCACTGTCACCTATCTGAGCTCTCACTTCCTTGTTTGCAAAATGCAGGTCAGGATAGTCCCCATTTCATAGGGTGCTGTGAGGAACCAGGGAGATAAGACTCTATGGGAAGTATGTAGAAAAAAACGAGGCACAAAGTGCTTGATATTTTATGACACCTGAGGCACCCAGCAGAGTTGAGGGTGGGGGCTGTCCTTAGCTAGGATTTGAGAAGGGCAGTATGGACTTGTGGTCATGAACATGGGCCCAGGAAACCGGAGTGCCTGGGTTTGGATCCCTGCTCCACCCACTCAGTGACCTTGGGTGAGTTAATCCACCCTGCCATGCCTCAGTTTCTTCATCTGTGAAATGGGCGTGACACTAATGCCTACATCATCAGATTGTTCACAAGGATCAAATGAGATAATAAGAAATGCGCAGAACTGGGTCTGGTGCATAGCAGGTGCAACCTACAGGTTAGGTCTGGTCGTTGGTGCGGCGGGGCTCCCCTATTCACATGTGGAGGCCGAGGGTGACGGATGGACGCTCCCAATGCCACACGCAGCCAGTGCAGGCAGAGCCGGCATCGGAATCCAGGGCCGCCTGCTGCCTCAGGACTTCCCGAGACTCCAGAATCCCTGTTCAGGAATCTTCCCGCAATGCCAGCACCGCCTGGCTTGTTCCTTCTCCCTTAACCTTCAGCTGTATCTCTGATGAAAATACCTCCCACTTTGAGGAGGAGAAAGGACAGAATGTGTTTCAGCCCAGGCTTTGGAACTCGCTGGCCTCTAGAGCCACCCCGCTCCCCACCCAGCACACACAGGCGTGACCTCCACGCCCATCTGCAGTTACGGAAGCCAGGTCAAGGCGGCCCATGGCAATCGGCTGGGGCGTGGGCTGGATTTGTCTCTAATGCTGATTCCAGGGGCCTGCAATTTTCATCAGCGCCGCAGGACTTTTTATAGAACTGAAAAAATGCGTGTGCAGCTAATGAGCCGTAATTCTGAAGAGCTTCTGCCTTGATTGGGACTAATTATTTTTATAAAGAAAATAATTAACAATCCCGGCGACCCACCGATGGGGAAAAGAGGCCTGTTTTGGGCACCATTAATTATCACAGGGCTGGTTCTCAGGACCCTTTTATCTTTTCTCAGTCGGGCCTGGATAGAATGAGAGGGAAGCCGAGGGCCTGCTGCTACCCTTATCTAAGAGCCTTTGCGGGGCCCCTGGGGACAGGAGGAGGAGAGCAGAGTCTGGCCCCTTAGCCAGGGAAAGGAGATCAGTTGGCTTCTGTCCACATTGAAGCTGACTCAGAGAATCTTAGAGCCCGAAGGGACCCCGGAATAAGACTGGAAAACTGGGTTTGAATTCCAGCTGTCTGACCTTGAGCAATTTACTTAACCTCACTGAACCGGTTTGTCAGCTGGTGCTAGAAGGATCATTGTATGGATTAAAGAAACAACCTAGAGTTTAATGGGAATTTCATAAATGATTTTCACAAATGATTCTGTGCACCACCCTTGTGCTGAGATCCAGAGAAGGGAGAGAACTTGATCAAAGACATATAGTCAGTGTGTGGCAAAACCAAGATCAGAACCCAGGCCTTTTTTTGACCTGTATGTTACTGTTTTCTGTTTGTTTGAAATTTCACCATGTTGCCTGAATTCTCCATTTCCCAGTCTCTGGACATATCCAGAACACTGATGATATGGCAGTTCCTTTGCCTGAATTATATGTGTACAATTTGGTCTTCCATTTCATACGTGTAAGATACAAAGATGTGTGCACTCTTCCATCACACAAATCAATGCTTATGGCTTGGCTATGCCGTTTCCTTGCCGGATAACCTGGGCAAATCTCTGAAACTCTCTGTTCTCAGTTTCCCTATCTGTAAAATGGGAATAATAAGAGAGCCCAGCAAATATTTCATGATGTAATACTCATACTGTCACATTTAGCAAGCATGTATCTAAGTCAGCTCTTGCCACAATAGTGCTGTGTAACAAACCACCTCAGAATACTTTCTTCTCACTCACACACGTGAGTTTCATCCTACAAGCAACTATTAGTAAATTGTGGGATCATTGTTAAATGGAGCACATTTCGGAAGATACTACTTTACAAGATATTCAGGCATGGACTGTAATATCAAACAATCCCTTTGCCTCTTGGATCTGTGAAGTCTTTCTCCCCAAGGGCCTGAATCAGATGCATTGTGCCCCCAATCATTTGTTGATGCCATACTCCAAGGAGAATTACATCACCTGCATCATTTCGAATATATCACCATGGTAATGGTGGCTGCCCTTGATGTATGGTCATAGTCGGCTTCCATAGCAGTGGGTGGGTGCTGGCTCATCCAAAAGAGGGAGCCAGGGCAGTGAGTTTCAGTTGATAAGGACAACTAACTCTCTTGTGTGTCCCTCTTGTGGTAATTGAGTGGGTGTAAATGTCAATGTCAGTGTTTCTAAGACTACCTGGGAAAAGGCCTATGTGAATTGAAGGCTTTTTTTTTTAGCTTAGCTTATTTCCAACCAAGTACCAACATGAAGACGAACTAGGACATCTAACTGTTGAGCGGTGGGGGTGAGCATGAGCATGGTGAGGGCAGTAGAAATACATAAATTGGAGTTTGGGGCACTGTGTTTTCCAAGGTTTTGTCTCCACATTATCATTAGTCTGAAAGATTTTAGGTGGCCTCATGGACGCTGCAGGAAATATCACAGAATCCCATGGTGAGAAAGTGATTGCCTTTTCAATTCACTTTCCATCCTCCCGGTTGTCAAAGAGTTGTCTCAGTTTGGGGCTAGTGTGTTTTACCACCACTCAACACTTGCAAATCTTCCTTTTTTTACCAAAAAGAGGGATCAGGTGGCAGGCCTGGGGGCAGGTAGCAGTGCATAGCTGGGATTTAATAATCTTCCTCTGTTTTCATCATATCTATTTTTAAGGCTCTCTTCTATTTCTGAATAGGGCATTCGTTATCCACTTACAATTGTGATGCAAGTTTTTCTTTTTAACTAGATGTATTAAGTCAAAAAGTAAGTCAATTTAAAAGATAATATGAAGCAAATTACAGCATAGGAGACACATGCGTACATAGACGATAAATCATGATTAGTCTTGGGTGAGCAGATGAGGTTTGGGAAACATGTTTTACAGGAAATGTGACTTTGGAGAAAGCAAGCCTGGGTTAAATGCCAGCTCCATCACTGACTAGCTGTGTTGTGCGGAGCAAGTCTTTTTTGACCCTCTTGGTCTCAGTTTTGTAGCCATTTAAGTGGGAATAATAAATTACCTATCTCATGTGGTTGATGTAGAATAACCATAGAAGGCACATAGTAGAGGATCAATAAATGACAATTCTCATTGTGGTTAATTTGTGACTTGCACATCAGTATGTGCACACGGTGCCACTAAGAGTCCCAGGTTTGAGGGAAAACAAACCTCTTTCTGCTCAACATCCCAACAGTGACATTTACTGGCCATTCCCTCTGTGCCAGGTGCTGTTCTAAGAGTTGTACATGTATCATCTCATTTAATATTCCCAGTGATTCAGTGAGGTAGGGGATACTATTATCCCCATTTTACAGATGAGGCCCAGAGAGATAAAGTAATGTATCAAAAGTCACACAACCAGAAAGCGGCAGAGGCGGACCTCAAACCCAGGCATACTGTTTCCAGTGGGCATGCTCTTAACCACTCTCATAGGTAAGTGAAGTTTCCATACATTGTAGACCTTCAGTAAACTTTTGTTACTGATGATAAGGGTGATTGTATTACTTAGAAGTTCTTTGGTTACAAAGTACAAACCCCCACAGTAACAATGAGGATGTATTGGCTTTCAAAACTGAAAAATGGAAGAGCTTCAGGTCTGGCTGGATCCAGGAGATTAAATAATGTTGTACCTCTCTCCATTTCTCAGAATTATTCTCCTGTAAGTTGTTTCTATTCTCAGGCAACCTCCCCTCTTATGGTGACAAGAATGCCTCCAGGAACTCCAAGCTTATATCTTGTCCCTTTTAGCAACTTCTAGCAAAGGAGGATTCCCTCCCACTGGTTTCATAAAAGTCACAGAATTGAGTCTCACTGGCTCTGATTGGCTCGGTTAGGACAGGTATCCATCTCTGAACCAGTCACTGTGCTCAGGGACATGAGATGCTTTGACTGGCAAGGGCTGGAGCAAATGCTTATCCCTAGAGCTAGGGTGAGGACTCCTCTGCCTGAATCAGGTGGACTGGGATTAGGGAAGAATCTGCTGCCCATGCCACAAAAAGGGAAAATAGATACTAGGCAGGGCAAACTGCCCCCTGTGTAATCTTGTTTCTAATCTTCACTGGGAAGATCCATTGGCTGGAGGCCTGCATCAGGAAGGAACAGTCTGGCGCTTGATCATTTCCGCTGCTTTGCTCTGCGACCTTGTGCAGCCCCATAAACTCTAGTGGCTCTCAGTGTCTTCAGTTAAGTGGGGACAGTGACACCTTCCCCACGTGCCTGGCAAGACTATTCTAAAGAGCACATGCAATGGTGTTATTTATAAATGTAATTAACATTGTGGCATTTTTTCCCTCTCTGGCTTTTATAAAAAACACACTTCAATCGAGGATTTTTCCAAATGGCTAGTAGTCCCCCTCAAAATCCAGACCAAGCCAGGCCCTGCTGGGTTTTCAACACCTGCCTTTGTCCTCCAGCAAATTGAAGTGGCATGCATTTGGTACACACTCAATAAACGGCTTCCAAAAGGCATCCTATGTGCCCAGCACTGTGCCAGGGGCTTCTGCTGTACCATCGCATTGGTGGTCCTGCCAGCCCTGTCCTGTGGCATGTAATATGAAAGAGGGAGAATACGCAGCAAACAGCCTGGGGTTGGGAGAGCTGAGTTCAAATCCTGGCTCTGTCTCTAATCGCAGCAGGACCACGTAGCAAATCCCTTAACCTCCCTGAGCTGCAGCCTCCTCGTCTGTATCATGGGAATAATACAGAGCCTATGTTGGGAGGATTCCATGAGATCACGCATGTAAGTTGCTTGGCAACATGCCTGGCATCTAGTGGTGGACACCTGCCCAAGGTCACTCAGCAGGCATCAGTGCCAGCACCGAGGCTGTACCGCCTTATAACAGAGCGGGTGTCTTCCGGGGTCATGTGGGGATGTCCTTTAGCTTCCAGCAGCTCAGGGTCTCAGGGTCCCTCCAGCCTATCCAGATTGGCTCTGTGTACTCAGGCTACAAATTGCTGCTGCAGTGTCCTGAAATAACTCTACTCTTCCGGCCAGCCCCCCTCCCAGCTTCCCTCCCACCGGGCCCAGAATAGCCACATACATCATGGTTCCAAAACAGTCTGCAGGATGCTTCCTCCCCTTTGATAACAGCTCAGCCTTGTCTAAGTGCTGGCACAACCAGGGCCAGCTTGCCTGGTGTGGTCTCCATAAGGCTTAGGTGTGCTGTGCTGTCGTGTAGAGATGTCACTTGATTTCACCTGCAAGGTGATGTCCCACCCATCATTATACTGCGGTGGGGGGTATGGAGAGAAACAGGAGAGATGATGTCATCCCACCTCGCCAGTGGAGAAACCAAAAGGCTAGTGACAGGTCCACAGCGAAATCTTATGTTAACATTTCCGTGGGGCTTTACTGTTTACTAATTGATCTCACATCCCTTGTCTCATTTATAATCTCTTTGCTGTAGCCTGCAGAGCTTTTCCAAGTCTGGTCCCTGCCCACCTCTCTGACCTTCTCTTCCACTCGTTCCCTTTCCCATTTTGCTCTTTTCAGTTCTTCACACCCACTAGGCTCTCTCCCCTGCCTCAGGGGCTTTGCAAATGCTGTTCCCTCTGCCTGGGATGCCCTTCCCTAGCCCTCTTTTACGTGGCTGTTTCCTTCTTACCCTTCAGATTGCAACAAGTCTGTCTCCTAGTTGCCCACCCTCCTTCCTTACACATATCATAAAATTAATTACATATGCATTTTTAAAGGCATGCATTGCCTTAGGTCTCCAGTGCTAAACTGTGAACTCCATCATAGTAGAGACCTTGCCCATCTTGTTCACGAAGTTCTCCCCAGAGCCCGGTACAGTGCCTGAGCCATAAGAGGAGCTTAATAAATATTTTCAGAGGAGAGACACGTTTGCAACAATGTGATGTGGTAAGCGTCATCACCCCCATCCATCAGGCAAGAAGATAGAGACACAAAACATCAAGGGTGTTTTTTTTTTTTTCCCAAGGTCACTCTCACAGTTAGGAACAGAATAGAAATGAGAAATCTCGGTGCAGGCTCTTTCTATCCCTCTCAGCTGCTTTCAGACAGAGGCACAAAACTGTGGTCTTTCTAGGATGGTGCCAGGAAGGACTCCTTCTGAAAAATAGACTCTCTGATCTGAGTCTTGATCTCTGGGTAGGCAGCCCCTGGATTAGAAGGTGGGGGATGGTATTCCAAACAGAAGGGACAGCAGGTGCAAGGCATGTAACTACCTCATCCCAAAATAAATGTTTCCTTGATTTACTCATTCATACCATACTTATTTAAGTGCCAGATATTGTTTGGGGCACTAGAAATACATGGGTAAATAATAACCCTTAACACACCAATACTAATAAATTTATCAAGCCCAGATTTTGTGCCAGACACTGTATTAAGTGCTTTTTAGGGACTATCTCAATTTCAATGCTCATGGCAATGGATTTTGGTACCTCCTGAGACTGCTGCTGGTGTCTCTGTTTTACAGAGGAGTAGACTGAGACTTAAAGAGGTTAAATGACTTCCTCCAGGTCACTCAGCCCACAGGTGACAAAATGGATTTAGAATCCAGGTAGTTTGAGGCAAAAGCCCAAGTTCACAACCCATTGGTTACCTCGCCCCTTCTATAACACTTCTGATGGAAATGTTCCTTCATAATATAGAAGATTTCCAGAGATGAAGACATGTGTGACATTCGGAGGTATCAGCTGCTATCAGAGATCTCTGCCCCTTCTCTACCTCTTCTGATACCCCCTGGTGTTGGAGAAGAATCAGCCAGTCTGTCTTCTCCCTGGAACTCAGCCCCAGCCCCGTCTCTCTCTCCTACCATCCCACCGTCGTCTTCAGAAACTTTGTCCCCCCACACCTTTCACCTTATCACCAAGGTTGTCCCTGCCCATGGCAGCCAAATTGGGCCTCCTCCAGCCCACCCTGCAGCTGCCTCTGACACTCTGCGAGCTCTTAGTTGAGAGGTCTGTGATCGCTTTTCCCTCCGAGTCAAGCCAGGCATGGAAAAAGTTGCTTTCAAATCCTGCAATTACCTCTCCCTAGATTGCAGCTATTTAGCTGGAGACACCTCCGCCCGGCCCTCCTCCGTGCCCAGCAAGCACAAGGACTGTGAGCAACAGAGAAGCAATTCACGGCCTCTTGGAGGTCCTCAGTACTGAACCACTTCTATCTGGGTCTTGTCTTAAGAAACATTGATTCTACCAATCAAGTGCCCCCTTCCCTACCCATTGCCCCTCTTATACTTCACATTCAGTCCCTTCCCAATTCTACTGATGAGACTCGGAGTCACATTCATTCATTCATTCATTCATTCATTCATTGTGACAGTCACTGAGCTAGACTCTGGGACTACAACACTGGGCCAACAGATACCAGATAAGAGTTCACCTCTTTGTCTCTTTCTGAATGATAGGACCACAGAAGAAGGACACATATGTACGACTTGGGGGTGGGCTGTTAGGTGGGCAGGGAAAGCTTCCAGAGGAAGTGCTGATTAGGATTAAATGAGGCATAAGCAGGAGTTGGCCATGGAAAAGAGGAATGTCGGGGAGTGACTCCAGTGTGCGCAAAGACTGAAGGTGAGAGGGGACCTGGCCCACCTATGGAAATGCCAACCTGGCTAGAGAGTGGGATGGAAGTTGGGAGTGGAAAGGAGGGCATTTGAGAGGACCATAAGTGCAGCTAAAGGGCCATGGCCTTATCTCAGAGGAAGTGAGGAACCACAGGAGGTTTTAGGCAGTTGCATCTTCTCAGTCTCATGTCAACATTAACCTGACTCTCGTCTTCTCCCTTGTTTCTTTCTCCAAGAAAATCTTTATCAGATCCTGGTAAGTCAAGACCATCTCTCTCCAGGGCAGGACAGATTTCAAGACTGATGTGTCCAGCATCTCTGGGGAAAGAAGAGAGGGTGCAGGGTCCCTTCATATTGGGGTCAGAGGGCTCTTTGTGCTGCTTGGCTCACAAGCCAGTTCTCTGCTCGATGCCAATCCAATCCTCTGGATGCTGAGGAGCCATGATTAGTGTTGTGGAAGCAGCTCTAGGGCAGGAGGCATGAGTTTGGCCCAGGCACTGCCACCAAGAGGCTAAAAGTGACTTTGTGTGGATTTTGGCTCATTTTTCTAGACCTCAGTTTCTCCATCTATAAAATGAAGTGACTGGAGCCTGTCTTAATTTCCTAGTTGCTAAAACAAATAACATACTATGGATTGACTTAAACAATGGAATTCATTGGCTTGTGGTTTTAAAGCTAGGAGAAGTCCATAATCAAGGGGTCAGCACAGCTATGGTTTTCTCCCGAAGACTGGCATTCTGGGGCTGGCTGCTGGCGACCCTTGGTCCTTGGCTTTTCTGTCACATGGCAATACACATGGTGGCTTCTCCTTTCTCTTTCGGATTTCTTTGACTTCCAGCTTCTTGCTGCTCCCCATGGCTTCTCTTTTTCCATGCTCAGTTTCCTTTGCTTAAAAGGACTTTAGCCATGTTGGATTAAGGCTCACCCTCACTCAGTTTGGGCACAACTTAACTAATAACATCTTCAAAGGTCCTATTTACAAATGAGCTCACACCCATAAGACCAGGGGTGGGATTTGAGCATGTGGGAGACACGATTCAGTCCCCAACAGAACCATTTCAGCTTTGATATTCCATTGACATAATGGGTATTCAAGGAGAGTAAAATGGTATCTGTGAAGACTGAGGCCTGAAAACTCCTTCCAGGTCTATGAAGCAAAATCTCTTTCACCTTGCAATTGCTTTCTCTGGTGGATAGATGATCAAAACAGTAAAACAACACACAACAAAAAACTTCCCAGTAGTGCCATATATCCAAAGGAGAAACGGCTACTGTTATGACATGCTCACACTGTTGAATGCCCATGAAAAATTTCATATGTATCCGCGGAAGCATTTCCACATTTTATATGGCAAGGATAACTACATGTGTGTATTTCAGTAGAGGCCAAGGAGATAGAAATTAGCGGACCTCCCCTTTGAATTATCTGTAACTTCTTTGGTCCAAAGAAATCTAAGAATGACTACAGGGACTTCATCTCTGTAACACCCGACTTCCCATCCCATCCTAAGCCTCAGAGAATTACCTCATATGCTGGGCCCTCCACATTTCATACATTCCAAGTCTTCCAATTTCCTGAAGGATGTAAAGGCCTTCAAAGATGGGCTTTGGATGAGATCAGCTCACTCCTGCTCTTATCAAATATCTTATCAATCTGTCTCATAGTCTGAGATGGAAGGGAGGAACATAATCTCCATTTGCCAACCAAATCCTGTTCTCTGGCTTATTTCCTTTGAGAATGAAGCCTTAGACTCCATGACTTCATCCCCCCTCCCCCCCCATCCTCCTTTAGGAATCCTACTTCCTGATTTCATCTGAGTATGACTTTCCCCCTTCCCGCACATCTTAGTGCACACACACACATGCACGTGCATCCACATTTGTGTCAGGGCTGTGTGCTCAGTGCAGAAAAGTCCTTGAAGGATGAAGGAATGAATAATGAAAGGAAACCAATCACCACTCTGTTAAGCCCCAGACCAGAAATTCTTCAAGATGGACTCAAAAATAGCAGTGCTTCCCGCATACTAATTAACCTGTTCCAAGGGAGGGGGCAGAATGTCCTTGAGATATGGAGGCTGGAAAAGAAAGAAGGTGTAGCCTTCCATGTGTACTTGGGCGAGTGGGTAGAACTTGTGCTCAAACCCAGGGGCTTTGCTGATTCACGTTCCTGAGAGCCAGACAGTGTTTCAGCACCGAGGACAGCGACGGCCGGTTAGGCAATTTAAGGCTGAGATGGCTCCAACACCATGCAAGCGCTACCCGGCTGCGATTCCAGCCATCCCAACCTGTTGTACGTATTAAGTTCATCACCCTTCAAGTCTGTCATTTTATGGGATATGTGTGCTCCTAAAAAGTTGTATGTAAATCCATATTTTTAAATGTTGTCAATTCAGGAATGCATTTATTTTCAACAAATCTTCAAGGGTGTTGAGTGGGAATCTTGAAGCTTTTGTCTCCCTGATTTTTGAAAAGATAGATGTATCCAGAGACAGTACAGCTTAGTAGGTAGGAGTATTTTAGGAAGAGATTAGGGTTTCGTGGTACAATTCACATTTTGGGCCAGATATTTCTTTGTTGTGTATTGTAGTGTGTTTGGAAACATCCCTGGCCTCTACCCACCAGATGCCTGTTGCACTTCCCCAATTGTGAGAACCAAAAATGTCTTCAGATATTGTCAAATGTCCTCTGGGGGTCAAAATCACACACAGCCCCGTTGAGAATCCATGAAATAGATGTATCTGGATTTGATCCTAGACATTTGGTTTGCCTGCCCCATGGCTCTGCTTTCTCCTATGCAAAATGAAGACAGCATTTGTAATTAACTTATGGGTTTATTATCATAAGGACAGAATAATATATTGCATGTTAAGTTGTTTAACATAGTTGTAGACTTGCAGTAAGCCTTCAGTAGATGCTAATATCATCAGTAATGTCATCATCATCATCTCAGCCATTTAACTCCAAAGGTTAGACTGTCATATTTCTGAATCATTCATTCAGAAAACATTTACTCTGCTAGGCAATGGATGTTCAAAGATGAACAAGGTATATTCTCTTTCCCCAAACACCTAGAAGTCCTGGTTTGATCTCATGGTCATAAATGCAATTGACTCCCATGGTAATGTATGTGACTCTATACTGCAGTGTATCAGTAAGGATAGCCTTGGTTGTGGTGCAGTAATGACAAACCCCAAAATGTCAGGGCCTAAAACAGCAAAAGTTTCTTTTTGTGCTCACACTACATGTTGATCACAGGTTGGCAGGAGACTCAGCTCCATGTTGTCTCTCACAGGGATCCAGACTTTGGGGGTGGGGAAGGGAGATGCAGCAACTTTAGTGAAAGAAAAGTGCACTGAAAGTTCTTGAAAGCTTAAAAGGAAGGGAAAACTTGGACACATCCCTAAAGTGCAGGAGCAAGTGCAGAATGGATGTTGTGGTCAGACAAGGTACATCCATCTTTTAGCTGCTTTCCAGCAAAGATCAATCTCTACTGGTCGTAGGAATGCCTTGTACAAAGGACCTTTGCCTAGACATTCCCAATGGTGTCACTGGGCTCTACGTCAGGGTAATAATCTTACAGTTCAAGGTGTTCCTGAAGATCTGCATTCCGCTATCTGGCATGTCTGTAGTTACTGAGTTGGAGCGGGGAGGAAAATGGTGAATCACACACTTGCCTGTAAAGTCTTATATCCATAATTTACAAACATCAATTTCATTCACACTTCATTAGTCAAAGCAAGTCATCACACTATGCCTAAATTCAAGAGAGTGGGGACATGCAATCGTATTATGTGCCTGGAAGAAGAACTGGGATATTACTTAACAGCCCTGATGACTACAACACAACCATCTCACAAGTGCTAGCCATTTGTCTCATAGGCAGATATTGTGAGTAAGACTGAATAGTTCTGTGTAAAACTCTTCCCATTGACAGAACAACTCAATAGTTTCAGTCTTCTGATAATAAGTAAGGAGCATCATCACCACAAATTATGGCATTATGTTCTCTTGGGAATGAAGGGTCAGAGAGAGAAAGAGAGGGAGGGAGGGAGGGAGGGGAAAGAGAAAGAGAGAAAATGAGGGAGAAAGGGAGAGAGAGAGAGAGAGAGAGAGAGAGAGAGAGATCAATGGAAGTCACGAATCTGGCTTCTCGTCATCATTCCTAAGCCAACGTCAGATCCCTGCGCTTAAGTACACAGTGACATTGGGCTTCATGCTCAAAGCATCATATGATAAACTTATGCTTTTTAAGAGGAAACAAGAAGCACAACAATACCCCTACATCTTGTTGTTTTTATTATCTTCCAAAAATAATTAACAAGGACACTTTAATGGGAGGAGGGTGAGACCAGCTCCATTGATTTACAGCTCAAACAGGGATAATCCACATCAAGGCTCCATTGGCCATTTCATTTTGGCTTCCACAGGCTCCATTATTAATTCCTTTCTGAAGTGATCTTTCTCATTCCTAGGAGGTATATCCCAGTAACTACGTGCTTACAATACACTATTTGATTAAAATTTAACAAGCTATGTTATTGGCAAGTAAACTATTTCAGTGTTTTTGCTGATGCCAAAAAGGAACGTTTCAAAGGAATGGAATTGACACGCTAAAGAGGTTGTCATTAATAATTCACAATAGCCAAAAACGCACTCATATACATAGTTTTTCAGTGATGGTATTAGAGTATAAAAAGCCAGAGGAGTCAGCCAAAGTCCTCTGGTTTCCTATTTATTACAAGGGGAAAAACCCAGAAAGTGAATTTAGGTTACCTTGTAGAGTGTAATGGAAAGAACGTTTAAGAAACCAGGCTCAGCCCTGTTACTAATTTGGTGTATGACTTTAGGCAAGCCCTTTAACCTCTCTAGGCTGGACTCCTTCTTCTAAAAATGAGGCTAAGGAAAGCTTACTTATTTAAAACATAGGGTTTTGTCAGGATAAAATGAGGGAAAAGACAGAAACATGCTTTGAAATTTAGAAAGTGCTTTATCAATATAAGGATTTTTATTTTGATAAATGCTGCTCTTTCTTGCTCCTCAAACCAGACACCAATCTATCTGGCAGAAAGGGAAAAAAAAGGCCTTTCTCTTTCCTCTTTTTGGGTTTTTATTCTCAGGGAGAACCCCAAGCAAAATAGTTGTACAAGCAAAGCTTGGCTTCAGCTGATAAGGAAGACACTGATCTTCTGAGCAAATTGCCCCATCCATGCTTATGTCCCCTGTTCCACTGATAACAATAATGCTTATGATTTGTTTAGCATTTAATTAGTTATACCAGGAACCGTACTAACCTCTTTATATATACCATGTATATGTATAAATGACCTCACAAACACCTGATGATGTAGGTACTATTAAAACCCCCATTTTCTAGAGAAGAAAATTGAGGCTCACAGAAGTTGGCTACTTGTACAAGGACATCGAATCAATAAGGAGTAGGCCCAGGAATCAGGAATCTACCTCAGGTCAGTCTAATTCCCAGAACCTCGAAGCCTTCACCACCTCTGTCCTCTGGTTTACAGTTGGACAAGGACATGCCAGCTCTGGGTGAGTCAGGTTCCCTGACTGAAACATGGAAATACCAGCCAATCAGGAATGCCAGAAGGAGCACAAATGCCAGATCAACTTGACTGTGGGTTTTTTTCCACTGAACTTCATAGCACCTAGGACAGTTTTTAGCTCAGAGGTGGGATTTTAAAAATCATGGGTGGGCAGATGGAGGGGATGGATGGATGGATGGATGGATGGATGGATGGATGGATGGATGGATGGATGGAT